>JAEIFT010000005.1:2400000-3000000 GCA_018904225.1 Lordiphosa mommai | reverse complement strand
ATGAATTAATATTGGCCCAAATGACTTAACCTACAGGGTTATTTGTGTGGTCGTTATTGGGTTTTAATTATAGATATAAAAGTCTTTTTTCTATTATTAGGACATTTTTTTCTGAGGCAGTTTATTTGTTTTTTTCCTTCTTTATACTACTTTCTGTTGTGTGCTTCTACCATTTCTATTATATCTTCGGATTAAAGGTTTTTAAATTATCCGGTACATACCGGTACGTACCGGTATACCGAAATAAAAACCAAGGTACCGGTACGGAACCGAATACCGAAATAAACTAGAACCTAAACAGAACCGTTTACCGAAACATTAGTTTTGGTACGTACCAGAACCGGAACCGGAACCGAAATTCGATTCGGTTTGATTCCCTGGTTATAATTGTTATAATGTTATTCCATTGTTATTCCGCAGAGACTTAGAGCAATCGAAAATCGTAAATCGCAATCGAAATTATCTGCTGAATAGGCTCAGCCAATTTGATAATTTTATTAATTTATAACTTCTACCAAGTTAAGGTTACAATCGATCGGAATTCGTAAAGGTTCTTCTTTTCAAGAAACGATTAGATAATTCGGTTTATTTATTTTGCCATCACGACAGTCGGATGAAGATAAATGGAAATTTAAAGTTATTCGTCGAATAAGACAATCGGTTTTTGAACACGGGAACACTTACCAATTCCGATTCCGCATAATTTAATCGGAGTCTTTACCTGCCAATAGAACCAATCGGGTAGAAAAATCTTAAAAATTAAATGCTTTCAAAAAGATTTGCAAAATTTGGTCGAAATCGAACACTACAAAATATCCTATAGCTGCCATAGAATAGATCTTTCAGAATGTTAAAACAAATTAATTGTAGCTCATTTTATTTTCTGATAAAATATATAATAAAAATAGTTCAATATAAAACTCGAACCGATACACTCAGACCATTACCCAAGTCAATTGTGTTACTGGAATAATCATCAATCAATTTGTAGTCCAATTTGGGCTGATCAAATTTGAATTCCGGAATCGAATTCCAACGATTAGCATTCGCCTGAGTATCTTGGATTATTTGACGACCTAATTTGGCTATTTCGCTGTGTGTAAGACTGTCCGATCCGGCGCCGCCATTACGCTGATATTTATAGCCATTGCCCAATTCGTCAAGCGAGGCAAATCCTTTGGCATCCATATTATGGACACCATCATCCAATTTGTTTGCCGACTCCAATGCTTTGGCAACCAGATTGTCCGCTTTATCAGCCAATTGGTTAAGCGAGACAGATTCTTTGGCATCCAGACTAAGGAAATCAGAGATGAAGCTATCCTGAGTCTTGTTCAGTTCTAGATCATGGCTGGGGAACAAATTAAGAAAAATTATTTTTATTTTTTTTTCCAAATTTTTCACCTCTTACATATTGTAAGCCAATCTGTCTGCAGTGGTAAGATCCATCCAACCATCGGCTTCACCAGCTGAATCACTCAATACTGGTGGCTGACGAGTGGGATTTTGATTGTTGGGTAGAGTAGGCAATGCCGCCACGGCAGTAAGCGCCACACAGGCCAAGATTAGAATGCTTCCGTTTTGCATGTTGCTCGTTTAGCTTCGAATTGATTAATGATTTTGATTTGGGCTTACAATCAGCATTAATATAGCGAGCGATGCGTTGTGAGATTTGCGGTGATTAGAAATATCCATCTGCCTTATCAGTCAACAAATGCAATCCTTTGTGTACTTCCTGGGTGATTTCCCAGCACTTGTTGCTTCAGTTTGTCCTTTCTGTTTTGACGACGACTCCCAATCGTGTGGGCTTTCTAAAGAAGAATTTTTATTCCTGTCAACTCGAAGAGCGCTCTCATCTTCAGAGCTGCCCCTGACAGTTATTGGTCCTCGAAGCACTTGTATATTTTTTAATGGTCCTAAAGACATCACGTTTTATCCATAAAGATTGGGATTGAGAGTGGGAAAGGATGGCAAGGAATGAGTGGACTTGAGTTAAAGAGAGACGCTAAGTTTTTCGATTTGAGCGAAGTTTTTGAACGAATTGTAAATTGAATTTTTGTGCGCAGAAGCAGGCCAAGCGAAATGAGAGCGACTACTCCGGCTGTGCGTGCCATCGGAAAGTTTACACTGCAAAAAAAATATGGAACACTTAATTATATAGAATTCAGCAAGGAATTGTATATCGAAAAAAAGAGATCAGGTTCTGAACAGACCTTTAGACCTTTTTCTAAGATTGCTAAGAAAATTGTAATTGTACTCTTTCACTCAGAAAAAAACGGCTGCCAGCGTTCTAGAATGAACGGGATTGAATTTATACCGTTTTACACTTAAAATTTCAAGTATAATTTGTTTTTGGTTGTACAGGGAGTATCTTATGTTTTTACCCGATGTTTTTTTTAAAAATTTGACAACCAATGAATTTTTGAAATAAATGTTTCTTTTTATTGAAATTGGTTCCTTTACAATTTGTTAGGTCACTTTTTAAAGTGACCACCTCCAGATGCCACACACAAGTCGTCCCGTTTTTCGGCATTTTCTATCACTTTTTTGAGTGTTTCGGGTTGAACAGCAGCGATTTCTCGGCGTATGTTAAGTTGTTGGAGAATGGCTTGCTTATCAGCATAAACCTTTCCCTTCCCGATGTCGGTCGCCATTGACTGTTACCGGACGTCAGCGCTTACGGCTGCTATTGCCTTCAAACTCTGTCTGGTACGCGGTTTATTCCGTCGAGTAGAGGTTGCCATAGATCCTGTGGCATTGAATTTTGCCACCAAACCACGAATAGTCCTCGGAGTAGGCGCATTCTGCCCACGATACTTCGCTCTGAATGCTCGTTGAGTCAGCGTAACAGAGGAGTTTTTTTGAAAATAAATTTTCACAATTTCAGCACGTTGTTGCGGTGTTAAGTGGTTCATGTTTAAAATTGTACCGAACTGACGTTTCCAAAACATAAACAACATGGCGATCTGTCACCGGGTTGTCAAGTTAATTAAAAAAACATCGGGTAAGAACATAAGATACACCCTATACTTAAACTAAGTACGAATCAGTCTTAAGTTTCAAATTTACTCAAAATGTTCCGTTTTGTACTTAAAATTTTAAGTATGATTCATTCTTGGGTGTACTTAAACTAAGTACGAATTAATCTAATAAGAACGAATCGGGATTAGTTCAAGACCATTTCGTTCTAAGAACAAGATTTAAAAAAACATTGGAATAGACCAAAATGTACTTAATGTAACACGAAACGGTCTAAAATCAAGTACTTCGGGATTGAACTGATCGTACTTGAACCAAGTATTTTGTACTTATATCAAGTATTTTTATACTTAGCGTAATATTGACACGGTTTGTAGTTGATTTAAGTACAAAGTTCTCCGTTTTTTTCTGAGTGCTTAAATTCGCGAAAAAAATCCCTCCGTGGACTGTGAAAGATGCATGATATAATGTTAAGACTAGAGGTGCGCGAGTGACGTGAATTTAAACGTGTCACGGTGTGTCACGACGTTTCACGTCGTGATCGTGAGAAAACACAGCCTTTCGTGCGTGTCGATCCGTGATTCGTGCGTGTTAAGGATATACCTCGTGAATATAAGTCATGCTGTATTCACGAACTATATTTCTATTATATTTGATTAATATTATAATTTCCAAAGATGATTTGGTTTGGATTCCGTAAATCCTCTGCTCGCAGCTGCTCTAAGAAAAGGCGCAGTGTGGCCATAAAACCCATGACAGAATTAAGGTGTCTCCACGCAAAAAGTCGGGGTTGGTTGATCGTGCGTGATCATTCGTGACTTCTCCTTTAATCGTGCATAAATCGTGCGTGACGCAAAAAGCTTAAACAATTCTGTGCGTGATTCGTGCGTCAAGAGATTTTTATTGTAAGTATCGTGCGATACGTGATGGGAAAATCGCTCACCTCAAGGTTAGACGGTGCCGCAGATGAATTCTTTTTTTAGCTCGCAATATATAATGTACACCCTCTTTTTTCTTGAGTACTACTATTCCGCATGTATCTAACTGCGTACATTACACGATTTAAAGGCCAAAAACTATTATACCAATCCACAAAACAGGGTCTAAGTGATTCCGAAAAGCCAAGTCCTATTGATTTAAAATGCCACCAAAACTCATCATCGCCAATTTTCCAGAGAGTTAACAAATTTTGTTCTACATAAATCTGGTGAATATGAATATAATTAAAATTATTTTGGAATCTGTCAATATTTTGAATATTTGAATCCAAGTGCTCTAAATAATATTCGCCGATGACCTTTATGCCTTTTCTTGGAAGTAATTATATGGCTTCGCTTATCAAGTCAAGTGTAAGCAATCTCCGGCGATTAGTTATTTTCCTCTAATCTTCTATTTCCAGTGAATGATTTGTCGATTTCTACACTCAGAGAAAAAATCGAGCAGATCGTGCTTGATATCAAGCAGATTTCGTGTCAGAAGTTCGGCAAGACAGAATTTTCTTGGATTCAAGAAGAAAATACTGAAATCAAGCATGAATTTTCAAGCTCTATTTTTTTGTCTCACCTCCCTCGCCACCAAACACACAAAGTTTTCTCGATTTCAAGCAGATTTCTTCTTGAAAATTCAAGACGAAAAAAAACTAAATTGAAGCAGATTTCAGTCTTGCCGAATCGTGCTAGATTTCTCTGGGTGTATTTAATTCCTTAGGCTAGCAAGTTTACATAGAACTGTCTCCGGCCATTGAGTAAAATTTGCTTACAAACGCAAATATACTTATTAGTGGGTCAAGCTAGATTCGCTCATCAACATCTTATCGCTGGTACCAATCAGCTTCCAAGTATTTCAAATTAGAGATAAGATTAGTGACTTCCAGGAAACTGTTGATACTGAGTCGTAAATTCAATTAATGCTAATTTTGCGAAATTTTGTAAAGTATTTTTTATTGCTTCTTGTGGTTAATTATTTATATTTTATGAGCCTTAAGCTGTTTCTTCCAATTGCTGTTCGTTTACAGCATAATCTGCCACAAAGGGTGATGTGTCAGCTTCCGGCTGAAGAGCCACCACTCCAGCTACATCCTCAACAGCAGGCTGCAGTTCCAAATGATCGGTCAAAGCTTCACGACGCACTCGAATGGGACGAGGATGAGATGTTGGCCTTGGACGAACGGGACGTAGCTTGCCGGGTATAGCCAAAGCCACAGCACACAGAGCGCATAGCAGAATAGCGAATATTACAAACTTCATTTTAGCTTGAATAACAAAATCCAAATGATTGGAAATCAATGGAAAAGTTACCCTTTTTATATTGAAACCTGAGACGAGAATGAACTGGCTGGCAAGTAAATATTTACAGAGATACACGGAGAGAAAACATCTTTTTAGCAAAATGGTAAATGTGAATTCAATATAAGATCGAAATTTAATTAAAAAAGGTACAAATTTTCTAACAATGCTTGAAATGGGCACAATATAAGAAGCATCTTAGATTAGATCTTAGATTTCATAATAAAACTTTTTATACTTAGTCAAATGAACCAAAACCCAATCCAAAATCATGTGCCTATTCGAAACACTATGACAGATCTGCTTAATAACCCGATGATTGTTGTTCCTAAATCAAGCAAATTTTTTCCGTTCTTTTGTTTTTTTTTGTTGATTTTTTGATTTGTTCTCAAACTAAATTAAAAATGTTCTTGAAAAAATAAAAAAATAAACAACTTAAGTGGAGTTTTTGGGTACTTCACAAAATATTATTAAAGTAAGAACATTGAATTCCAAATGAGAAAAAACTATTTTTACACTGCTTTTAACACTGTTTGTGTTTACCTTGAGTCCAATGTTTTCGGGTTTTTCTCTCTGTGCACGACATGCTACTTAGTTGTGGTTGGGTGCTCGTTGGGAAGGTGGTTTACCTAGACGGGGATTTTTCTCCTTTAACGATTGAACAAAGAAAACGGCTGGCATAATGTGTGCGTTTTTTTAAGGCGAAAAACTACGTGTTCACATTTAAAATAATAATTACACAGGGGGAAAAAAAAACCAACTTTGAGAGGTGCAGACTTGTTGAAAAAAAGTCTGATTTATTTATGTGCACTGATTGCAAAACGGCACTCAGAAAAAAAATCAAGAATTTCATACTTAAACAGAAGAAAGTCAAGTACAAACTATCTCAAAAGCTGCTATGTTCGGAATTTCCAAATCCGGGAACAAAATTCTAATTTCAAGTTCGTTTCCGGATTATAAATTTACTTAAACTTGAAATATCATCTTTCCGGATACTTACTTTGATTGTTATTAACTCTCACTCTTTTGTTTTTTAACAATTGATTTTACATGATGGAATAAAAAACGACCAAAATAACGTTGAAATTTTAATTTAATTCAATCACAATCATACCTAAATATAGGATGCCACTTTTTTTCTGAGTGCGGTTTCGGTTTAGCTCCATCAGCTATTCATTCCAAGATATGGCTGAAAATCGGATTTTTAGTATAAGTCACAGTAGGCATCAGATTTACCTGATATTCTCTAAAAAATCAAAAGCGCAATATTTGTAAAGGCGAAAGTGTATAAATTTCCCTCTGAAGTCACACATTTCTCGATTTATGTCAACTTTTACAAAATAAATCAGCGCTGTTGTGGGCTTTATATTTGATCCATTTCAACATATAGCTCAACATACATTCTAATTATCTGATTTATATCGCATTTTAAAACAGTTTATTTGGCAAAACTACAGCCTGCCTAAATCAAAAACACATATATTTAAATTTATGGGAGGACAACTAGATTCCAAATCCAGATTTGTATAGATACAATCAAAAGGCAACTTGTTTCAACAAAGAATTTAAAAATAATGTACATCTGCAAGTAAATAAATAACATTCTATTGTGAATCAACCCAGAAGATGATTTTATTATGAATGCTAAGCGATATATTTATGCGATTCCGATCATTGAGATGAAGCAGAAATTATTTACAATGAACAAGTATAAAGACGCTACCATAAAAAATAAAAAAGTTTTTCCCACTACACTCAAAAAAATGTTCTACCTAGATTTTTGGAAATTGTGTGCCTGAAATGAAAAAATGGACTAAAATTGAATTATTTAGGTAATTTTTTACCTTAACAGCTCAAATCTCGACTATAACATAAACATTTAGGCAAATTAGGCTCTGCTAAGCCTAAAGTTAAGGACCATTTTCCTAAAGATATGCATATATTATTGCTTCTTATTTGGTTAAAACACATGAATAGAAATTGATATTTCATGTAAATGCAATACATATTATCGCCCCTAGGTCCAATGTTAGACAATAAACAGTGTGATGTGTAATCAAGGTGGAAAACCAAGTAGGCTTTAAAATGAAACTTGGCATTTCAAAGGTTCGACTTGGAAAATTCAAACACAAAATTGTTTAGTTGTAGTCGACCTGCTAGAGTGAGCACTAGGGCGTACTTTTTTCCATACAATTTTTGACATTTGAAATTCTTTGCAGCTCTTGGCTCAAAAAATTCAGTATATTTTATAAAGAATTTCATAGAAAACCAAAATTGGATATTTTAAGTTTTCGCGAAGCTCTGTGGCTTTAAATTTTCCAATTTCCCCTTAATTTAACTTTTAACTCAATCAATGAAAAAAACCCCTTTTCTAAAAGTGTCAATAAATAATTTGAGAATTTCACAAATTGGGAAACAAGCAACCTTATCGGATGCCGAGCTGTTGGTACATTTTATAATCTTTATAAGCAATATGAAAGAAGAACGTACAACTGACGCTGTTTATCTTGTGGGGCTTGTGCGGGAGCAACGTGCCAAACTTATAAAAAATCGTTTTCAATTTGAGGTTCCACAAAATGTATGCTTGCATTAGGACCGAAAGCGAATGCAACTGAAAACGGCGAACGATAAGGTTGTTGAGCGGATGCCAATAGTTGTCACTGGCCAGAATATTTCAAAGTTGCTAGCTGCCCCAGCTATTGAATCGTCTTCAGGGAAGCACCAAGCTGATGCCGTCTTCCAAACTTTACAGGATTGAAACCTTACCAGAAATATAAAATATTTCTAAAAAGTTTATAGAAATTACTTTATTCAATATGTTTTATATAAAATATAATTTTAAAATTTAACTAGAAAGAATATGTTTTAATGGTTTAGCCAACTGTCCATTTATTGGTTTAAGTAATGTTTTCAGTTTCTATCAGAGCAAAGACGTTTGATGATGGTAAATCGAATATTTAATTGAGAGAATGTTTATTGTTCAGCTGCGGCGGTAATTCCAGAGACTCCGTTCCAATCATAATTCTACAATAGTATTCTAAGTTAACATAATCAGTAAAACTGAAACACTTTAGACCCAAATTAGTTTGTCGCGTCAAGACCAATTAATCTGACAGGATATGATAGTAATATAAAAACCATGGCTGGGCTTGGTCTGGTTAGCTGCCGTTTTTTCAAGTGCATCTTAAATTTCCAAATCTGGTCAACTACTTGAAAAATTGCTTAGTAGAATTCAGTTAAGTTATAGCTCTTTATTTGGCCTCAATATGTGTCAATGATATTGGTCTAGTTTATTCTTTAAATTATGAAACAGAAATGATATGGAAGGAGTTTTTTTAAAATCCATCTAGAGAACCACGTTCTGTTTTACGATCTTCTTCCATGTTGCTTATAAAGATTATAAATTGTACCAACCAAGTTTGGCCTCCGATCAGGTTGCCTTTTTCCCAATTTGTGAAATACTCAAATTGATAGTTAAAAGTTAAATAAAAGTTAATAAAATTATATATATATATATAATATATATATTACCTCAATTCTAGGACATATCATGCCTTAAAATTTAGACAATTTGTACCTCAAATTTAGCCCGTAAAGTGACTAAACGTTTTAGGGTTGTTTTTACCTAAAATTTAGGATCCCATGACCTTGGCGCCTTTTTTAGGTAATTATTCCTAAATTTTTAGGCAATTTTTTTACTTTTCAGGCAATATTTTTTTTTGAGTGTAAGACCTATTTTCAAACTGATCCAATCTGGATCAATCTTTCCATATGGGCGTGTTGCGTACGTTACATTCGTACGCATATTTGTGCTCATTGCTTGCGATCCAAGTGATGTATTCTGCTCATAATTATAGTGGTACATAGTGTTCGGAGTGTATATTCAAGCAAGGTATAGAAGTTTGCTCAGATCGCTTTGGCATAGAAGTTATGGCTGTTTGAAGTGCCGTACGTACGCTACTCAAATGGGAAGACGTATTTGAAATCAACATACATTTTCTTTTTTTTCAGCGATTTTTTCAGAATAATCAACAAAATTGTTGATGCCAAAAGAAAAGGGGAGTGTTCACCGAATTTATAAAGATTTTTATGAGCACCCAGAGTGAGTCGTTCGTCCAAAATAGTTAATTACATTTGTTCGAACGTTTCGTTACATTCGTTCCATTTTTGCCCGAACTCTAAAACGATCCAATCCTGCTAGAATGAGGAACCTCTTTCATCCAACTGAATACACTGGTAAACCTAACAGCCTCTTCTCTTCGCTGACGACACTTTATCAATCATTTTAACACTTAATTATTTATTTATGGCCACAGGCAAGGGATTATAAATGTGGCTAGGGTGAAAATGCTACGTTTTTCCTCTTTAAATAGAGGAACTAGTGCACGCCTTTAGGCCGTACTGTAGCTGCTCACAAAGTCTACAAGAAGAGTCTTTACAATAGCGCATTTCAAATTTGTTAAATTTTTTAGGTCAGCTGAGCAGAATTGATCAATGGCACGTATGCCAACAGCGGCGCACATAAAAGCCTTTCGACGAAAGAATATGTCCAATTAATGCAAATATTTATTGAATAAATTTTATTTAAATAATTCAATTTTTCGAACCCTAAGCAAGACTGATCTGTTGATAATTCTACGTGCAAAATATCTTAAACGGCGATATATTTCGAACCAATTTTTTATCCAGCTTCAAGGGCAGAAAAGGTTGTGTTTGCAAAGCAAGTTGGTAGCAAATCAAATAATTGAGTACGTTACACGATTTAAACATGCTAATAAATGGCTATCCAATAGAGTTTTAAAATGTGTTTTACTGTTAGAGGGTACAAAATTTGTAAATTAAAAGTTAGTATAGGTAGGGAGCACCTTGGCTTAGTATAAAACTATTTTATGGCCATTTGAAAATCAAATTTTGTTGAGCAACAACATTTTTCTTCAAAGATAGTGAACATTTTTTTTGATATTGATAGAGTCGTAGAGAGATTTCTTCGAAATATTCTTAAAGGTAAGTATGTAGCCAATTTTATCAAAATTTTTATCGATTGTCTTGGCGCAACTTCAAAAATGGACTTCTGGTAGACATTTTTTTGGAAATACCCATATACACTTTGCAAGTGTATAAAAACAGACGGACAGACAGACAAGGCTAAATCGACTCGGCTATTTATGATAATCAAGAATATAAATAATACCAAGCCTCCAAGATTGGTTTAACAATGCTGTTGAGATAGCATCTGAAGTGCAGCAACGTTTCTCAAAAGATATTTCGACTCGAACTACTCAATTAGATGGACTTAATGTCCTTGCACCTGCGAAAAAAAATAAAATTTTAATAGTCGAATGAAGAAAGATCTCTTCGTTGAGCAAAGGATACAAAAAACAAGTAAGAAAGTCGGTCAAGCCCGACTGTAATATACTCTGTACCTGTTTGTACGAAACTAATAACTTTAAAGTGTGAGGTTTTTTCAAAATCTGGGGGTGGCATCTCTTTCGACTATCGTTCATCTGGTTGAAAAACGATGTATGGGGGCTCGATAAGTAATGATGAGTAGAATTACCCCAGTACATAACTCGTAAAATTATAAAATTTGTATTTAATTTCCTATTAACATAAACGTATCTATATTAGTCACGCGGGAATCACGCGTGATTTCTGACCGCAGGCCATCTCAATTACATCGCTCCTCTCATAGCAAGGTCCAATTGGGAAATTAGCAGTTAGCTATTGCCTTCTCGCCCTCTCTTTCTCGTAAGTTCTACCAATCGCTAGCTGTTGTTGTCGTTGGTTTTTATTTTCTTTTACGTATAGCTCTAATATCGTTCTTCTGATCGAAAAACGATGTATGGCGGGTCGATTCAAAATAAGTAGTAGTAGTGTCTAGAACGTTCGAACTATCAATCTTGAAAATTGTGGGAGTTATTTCGTTTTTTTTAATTTGCGGGGGAGGCAGGGGGCGTGGCTAAAATTAAAACTAAACTTGATCTGCCTACAAGTATAAGAAATATATGTTCCATACACCTCAAACCTCTATCTCTAACCATCTCTGAGATCTCTTCGTTCATACGAACAGACGGGCAGACAGACGGACATGGCTATATCGACTCGGCTGTTAATGCTGATCAAGAATATATATACTTTATAGGGTCGGAGATGCCTCCTTCTGGCTGTTACATACATTTGCACAAACCCAATATACTCTGTGTACCTTCGGTACAGAGTATAATTAGGATGATTCTGAGTGGTCACGCATAATATTCTCGGATGAGTCCAAGTTTAACTTCATTGCTCCCTAATGCACAGTAGTTGCTTCTATAGGGCAAAAATTAAACAAAAATAGATTTTAGTAAAAATTAACCAGATTATATGTTAAATGTCCAAGCTTCTTATTGCGAAACCGGGTTTTCTACGGATCAAAGGGTACTTTCTAAAAATAGCATTTAAACTGTGAACACTCGTTATTTTCTTAGCGCATTTTTAGGGACCGGACTTTTCAAAATCTCCAATTTAAAATACCTTTTTAAGGACTTTGTAGTTAAAGGTATTTGTTTTGTGTACTGAATTTAAGATAAGTCAAATTGTGATAACATTTTTAAAATAACTTTGCAGAAAAACTGTTCTGTTTTCAATGTTAATGTCATCCAACTTGGCATTTACTAATTTAATTTGCAGTTAATTAATTAATTCAGTTAAGTTCCGATTAGTCTTAAAATTGGTCTAATTAAGAATCAAATTTTGAATTTTGAATGCTAGCATCCTTAAACTTTGTATTTATTGATCCTTTATGCATCTACACAATTCTGGCAAGTTTCATCAAAATTCGACGGCTAGTTCTAGTAAGAAAAACTTTATTGTTTTCTATGGTAACGTCTTCAAATTTGGCAATAAGTGATTTTAATAGGCATCCACATAATTCTGATAAAAATTGGATGACGACAATCGGTCTAAAAATAGGTATTAGTGAGAAAAGCTTCTTTATATTTAATGGTAGCGACTTTATACTTGTAAATCTAAAATATTATCTGCTTTAACACAATTTTGTTGAGCTTGATCAAAATCAAAAAATTATTTCGTAAATAGATAAAAAATTTTCGTACATTTTTTACCAATTTATCACTGATATGTGAGCTTACACGAGTCCAATTACGACCATTTTTTCCAAATATAATTGTCATATTGTTATTTTAAAGTGAGCTTAATTTCGATATCTTTACTGGAAGTATTTTTTGCCGCTTTGGTCTCAATTAATGCAACACATTTTAAATGGGTAAAGGCATAAAAAACAAATATTCGTAACCGATATTTTTTCGGGTTTTAGCCGTTTTCTCATGTTCATCTTTTTAATTCCTGCTACTTGTTGAGAAAATCAATGTTGCATACTTTTACGCAGCTTTAGAAATATCTTTGTTTGTGTCTACAACGACCAGGACATGATTTTAAACGCGGCCTAAAAGTAGGCAACATATTTTTCAAAAAGCACCGAGTTTTCAAAAACATGAAGATGAATAATCGTCCCTTAGTATTTAATGGTCCGATATAAGCAAAATAATTAACTTCTATTTTTTTTTTTTTTTGAAATTTAGAACTTTTACATCAAAGTTCCTTGAGTGTGATATTCTGCGATATCATGAAATTTTTACTATTTTGGTTACCTTTATGTTAATTTTATCAAATTTAAATTTTCGCGCACAGCTGTCACTTTCTCTCGCTTACTCTCTCTCTCTCTCCCTCTCTCTGTGTGTGTCTTGTCCTGCTTTTGGCCGCGTCAAATCTCATTAGGTTTAACACACACGAAACGCGCTTGAGCGAGCTTTCCCGCTTTTGAGCGTAATTTTGTTGACTCTTTTTTTTAGGTTTTGGAAAATTCTGTGTCTGTCAAATGCTGGTTGTATAGAGGCAAGACGTGAAGAAAAACTTTACTTATCGATTACGCACGTAACACATTTTGCCGTGAAAAAGCATAAAATTTTGCAAAAAAAAATAATTTAAAAACAAATGTGCTAACCAAATTAAAAAGTGTAAGAAAAATTAAAAATATTCCTAAACAAAGCTGATACAAATACAGATTTAAAAGCCTGAAGAAAATTATAGAATGCCTAAAATGGCCTTCAAAAAGTGTGCAAAAATCCTCTATTTGCCTTTAAAGTGTTTGTGTGTTTGTGAGGGAACAATTGGCAGAGGTTCAAATTCAAACAAGATTGTATAATTTAAGTTCAAAATTTTCTTTAGTCGTTCCCTGCTATTAAATGTCTTTAAAGCCTACTTTTTCTTTACAACAACAAGTCTGTTCCATATATACATACATACATACATACCCAAACACACAGTAACATATATACATACATACCCATTTACCTACATTCTGTAATGTGCCAACTGTGCGTATGTGTGATAAATAAGTAGAATGAAACACGAAATATGCTACCAAATTTGCTCATCCGCTCAACTGAATGCCGCGCTCAAAGCTCGCCACCACCGGAACTTAACTCACTCAAATCTGGTCTCTGTGAAATGAATGAGTGGGACAGACTCATCCCACTCAGTTGGGATTTTATTCTCTGCTTCTGTGTTTTCAATGTTAAGTGGAAAAACTTAAAAGGGTCGTCACTGAATGGCTAAGGAAATGTCAAACGGAAGCCAACTAGTTGACAGTTTGTGAGAACAATTGTTTTTGGTTGCGTACATAAGCTATTTCCGTCATCCGGTTTATGCGTCACTCACACAACTGACATCAGGCTTTAATAATTGAAAGATAATTAAGATAACTTTACCTTTAGTTTATGGTAGTGGTGCAGTGGGTAGGGTGTACTCTAAAATATAATTTCACAGAACCGTTCACCTTTAACAGCTATTGCCGTCAGATGTTGAGTAAGTAGGAATTTCTCATCTTCATGTTTTTCAAATCTTGGTGCTTGTTGAGAAAAGGTATGTTGCCTACTTTTAGGCCGCCTTAAAAAAGACCAGCGTATGATTTTAAGCGCGGTCTAAAAGAAGGCAACATATATTTTCTCAAAAAGCAGGGCCCTAAGGCCGTTTTCTCATTTTCGTGTTTTTCAAATCAAGTCGATTTTTGAGAAAAAAATATGGCCTAAAAGTAGGCAACATACATTTTCTCAAAAAGCACATAGACTTAAAAACAATGAAGATGAGAAAACGGACCTTAGTCATTTTTCGAACCATTTTGAGTTAAGGTTCGGGAGATCATAAACTTAGGAGGTTTTTGATAAAACATAATGCTCGTTTTAACAAGTGCTTAAATTACTTAATAAAAATATCAAAACTCTACTAATTTGACTTAATCATACGTTGCTTTAAATGCGCAATAGAATTTAAATAGTCGTAGTGAAGTTTTATTATGCAAAATAAATAGACGACATTGCATTTGCTTGGTGTGTAGCATATTAAAACAGTATTCAGGTCTGCAAGGCTTGACGAGAAGTTGCATATCTATATCAACAGAAAACAAAAACATAGCAAATCGAGTAGTGTGACCAACGCACTGGCAATTAAAAAATACCATGAAATTCTAGATTTGGTGTAATTTCTTAATAAATCTTTCCACTCTAGACTCTCGTTCCATCTTTGGCTTGGAAAAAAATTATGATAATATTTAGTTAAAGAAGCGCAGGACACCGACCAAGAAAGTGCATCATGTCTTCTACCTCGTTTAGATTACATAAAGAACAAGTCCTCGTAGTAACCCGTTGATGTGTGTTGCCATTCAGGAATGACATGCCACCTCTCACTTACATTATCCACATTATTTATCTTATTGAGGATGCTTCATTACAGTATCGGTACTTCTTCTATTTTGTAAATGAGCGAAATCGAGCAAAATCGATTAATTATATATATAATATACATTTAAATAAACATAATTGCATTTTTAGTTGTGAGAATATACGATACATAAAAATACATTTACAAATCAAACAACTTCACATAAAAACAAAGACACAACACATAAAAAGATGGAACTTTACGTAATCGAAGCACAGCTGTCGCTTGCTAGATTTGATGCTGTCGATATGTCTGTTACTCTTATGCTTAGTCGTACACTCAGGAAAAAAATCTGTTTTAATGTACCGAAAACCGTGTGTTTCGTTCTGAATAGTACGGTAAGGCGTTTTTTCTTATACCGAGAAAGGCTGGCTTAAGCTAAGAATGCTTTTTTGAGACCGGACGTTCCGCGATTATTTGCTGACATACCACTCCCAACACTCCCCCGCCCCACCCTTTCTTCACTTATCAACCATAAATACCCTTATCTAAATCAAATGTCGCAGTAAGCAAGTTTTCTAAAGTTAAAAGTTATGTCTCTGGGACTCGAACCTTTTCCATCTTTCACGTTGTTATTTATAACAGCAGTCTTAGACAGTTCCATCACCGTACCAAGTTAAGATATCGTGCCAAAGCTCAGTGTTAAAGAGAGTCGGTCATTTTTCAAGAACAATTTTAAGAACGAGTTTTTCCGTTCGTTCTCGATTATGAACTGATGGTATAATTTTGAGAAGTTGAACGGAAAAAATGAGAACGGATTGGGTATTAATGTAAGAAATTTGTACTGCCTTTTAGAACGCCATTTTTTTCTGAGTGTATGATAGCTGATAAAGGGCGAATAAGTTCACTTTTACATTCTTATTTGTAGCCTTACGCTCACTGTCAGGAGTGTGCCTAACTTACTATTTTTTAAATAATATAATAAAATTAGCCTTTTCCGAAATTGTTTGGGTCCAATTTACAGCTAATCCATTAAGGGCCGATTTCTCATTTCATATCTGACACATAGCAGCTATTTAGAAGATGAGAAATCGGCCCTATATCTATCAAAATGATTTGAGGTCAGCATACAAAAACGTGACTAGAATCTAAGAATGAATAAATTTTGGTATCTTGTAATATATAGAAAAGAAATATATTTGTATACCCTTGCAGAGGTTATAGTAAAATTGTTACGATGTTTGTAACGCATAGAAGGAAGCATCTACGACCCCATAAACTATATATATTCTTGATCAGCATGACGTGTTGAGTCGATATAGCCATGACCGTCAGTCCGTCTCTTTCTAGGCTGCACATTTGTCGGAATCGGCCGGATCGGATGACTATATCATATAGTTCTAGTGAAAACAAACTTTTTTTTTTCCATCTAAGCGTCCCCAATCTTGGTATATACTTACTTATAATTTATTGAAAGTTCATATAAATTCTTTTAAAAATGTATATATATATATTCCATTTCCTCAAAGGTTTTGGTCCAAATCGCAGTTTTAAATCACATTTTTGTGGAATTTAGAAGATGGCTGCTACATTTAATTATATGTGTTTGTCAAAGTAATTGTATCGACTACTGTATATCTTACCAGTTTAATTGTGTGCGTTGCTCCAATGCGAGTATATCTGTCATTACATTTTCACATTTCCATTTTAGTATCAGCGGCACTTTGCAAACTATTCTGGATTTTTGCAGTTTCCACAGTTTGTGTGATTTATTCTTTTAAAAGAGTTTGTGGCAAAATGGGATTGTGTTGAAAATTATCCATTTTCTATTCCCAGCTGCTAAATGATCATGAAGATGCTTTAAGAGTAAATTGCAAAGGAAACACAGAACTTCAACGAGTAGAGGAAGTGTGAGCTAAACCGGAAACAGGCAGCCAGGCAAAAATAAAGGCGGAGTAGAGCGAGCGAGCTAGAGAACGAAAGGTCCTAAAACACAATGAATCCCTATAATGCGGGTGGAGGGGGCGGAGGAGCAGCCAATCCCTTTGGTGCGCCAGCCACGAGTGCGGGATACACTCAGCCAGGCATGGCGAGCTATGGCTATGAGCAGCAGGCAACAGGTGGCTACGATCAGGGAGGTGGAGTCAACTATGAGCAGCAGGCGAACAATGCGGGCTATGGGCCAGCTGGTGCACGTCCTCGCGTCGATGTGGAGGCCAGCGGTGAGGTGGATCCCAATTTGTAAGTTTTGTTAATATTTAAGGGAGTTTCCTTTGGTTGAATTCATTTTTTTAATAGATACCCCGAGGCCAAGGAATCAACGCACAAAATACGCGGCCATTCGGATATACTGGAAATGTTTTTCGGTGCCAGCACGGAACGAGAACTGATTCCAGTCAAGAGTTTCTATTTCTTTTTCTATGCCGCCTTTGGTTCACTCTTTCCACTGATGGGCGTGTACTTCAAGCAGATGGGCATGAATCCGGGACAATGTGGCATTTTGGTGGGCATGCGTCCATTTGTGGAGTTTCTGTCGGCTCCCTTCTGGGGCTCCTATGCGGATCGTTGTCGTCAGGGCAAGAAGCTATTGCTGGCCTCATTGGCCTGTTGGGTGTTGTTTACCATCCCATTGAGCTTTATCCGTCCGGAGGCCATTAATTGTATAGAGCGACGCAATGCCACGGATTTTGTGTTAACCTATACACGCACCAAGCGAGATCTCACGGATGTTAGCTATGATTTCAGCTATGACGAATCGGGCACTATGTCGGCCACTGAGGCACTGGAGGAGGCGGAGGCAGCACATACGCGCCGGAAGAGATCTCTGCTGTTGCCCCGAATAGATGCGGGCATATCGCCGGTGCACATTAATTTTGTGAGCAACTATGATAATAAATTCCATAGGGACTATGTGACACCCATATTTAGTTCCATGGTTTATCGTACGCCGGTAGGAAATGAGTAAATGCGGGTGGAGAATTGTTTAAGTAATCCTTCTTCTTCTGTTTCTCTTTGCAGGACATTCAAAAGGCCTTCTTCCTGCTGTTGCTGGTCATTCTTATAGGCGAATTCTTTAGTGCTCCGGCCATTACACTGGCGGACTCTGCTGTCATAACTTTGCTCGGGGAGGATGCCGACAAGTATGGACATCAGCGTATGTTTGGCTCCTTGGGCTGGGGCATCTCCATGTTTCTGGTGGGCATTGCCTTGGATCATTCCACCTCCTTTTCGAATCATCCCTGCGGAGCTGGCAACAAGGAGAAAAACTATAACATCTGCTTCTCCATTTTCTCGGTGCTGATGACTTGCGCCATTATATCCGCTTCCAAGATCACCTTTAAGTATGATCCCATCGACGAGCAGCAGCAACAGGCCTCGGCTCAGTTTGTGGATCCCAACAAAAAGGCCGAAGATGATTCCATGAATCAGTTGGCTGCCCAACTTAATTTACCATCTCTGGCAGTGGGTAGCGGCAGTGCCGCCTCGGGTGCCAGTGCCGGTGGAGTTAGTACCTTTATGGCCGCTGGCCAACATTCGCAGCCGCATATTGGGGCCGAGTCCAAAGTATTTGCCCAGACGGCCAAGGAGTTGCCCGAATGGATTACCGTGCTCACGTACTTCAAAGATCTGAAGACCGCCTCATTTCTGTTTGTGGCCTGGTTCATGGGCTTCGGCATTGGTCTGATCTTCACTTTTCTGTTCTGGCATTTGCAGGATTATGGTGGCACGCCCACACTATTCGGTGTGGCTTCCGTGATCAATCATGTGTCCGAGATCTTTGCCTATTTCTTCAGCTTCCGCCTGATCACCCAATATGGGCATGTCAAGGTCTTGTGTCTGGGTCTAATTGGCAATGTTTTGAGATTCTTGTACATCTCGTATTTGACTAATCCATGGATGGTGCTGCCCTTCGAACTGATGCAGGGCATCACCCATGCTGCTGTCTGGGCTGCCTCCTGTTCGTATATTGCACACAATACGCCCAAGCATCTGCGTGCCTCGGGCCAGGGTGTGCTTCAGGGCATCCATCATGGTTTGGGTCGCGGCTGTGGCGCTATTATTGGCGGCATGTTTGTCACTTATTACGGTACTACTGCTACCTTCCGTTGGTATGGTATTGCCTGCCTCTTTGTGTTGGCCCTCTTCATATTTGTCAACTTTTATCGCAAGGAGCAAGGATTTATATCGGAAATACCAGTCACCGAGGATCCACATCAGGTGAGTTCAAGCGGCCCAAAATCCCATATCTCTGAATACTCCGTCCCTATGTTATCAGTTTACCCCCAAAAAATGTCACTGAAGTATTCACGGTGAAGAGATTTTTGCGTTTAACCTAGAGACAAATGATAGAAAACCCCGCTTCAATACTTGCCGCGCGTCTCCCTGCTATTTCTTAAAGGTTTACATCTGCTGGATTACCATTTAACAGATGTAGGCGACTTTTTGCTCGTATCATATTTTACTACAAATTTTACACTAAATTTCCACTACAGAAACTTATAAAGACACATCTAATACTACATTTATGCTATTAAAAAAATCATGCTATTTTGCCTCTAAAAGTATGCAAACTTGATTTTTTTAAAGAATTATTTTTTTGAGCGATATGATTTATAGTCAGTTATGGCAGCATCATACATAATGCACATAATGTGCATTCACTCAGATTGTCGGACCAGTTAAAGATATACACAAAAAATTAGTATTAAGGCTATAAAAAAAACATTTTCCATAATTATAAAACATAGCATACTTAAAAGAGCAAAAATCATGAATTTTATTTGTGCATTAACTTAGTACAAGTTTCGTTTAGATAAATGTAATTTTTTCAGAATAGAATTAACTAATAGATTTGGACTTCTAACATTAGAACCGTGGTTTTTCTTCCTCTATATCCAGGAAACTAAGTAATTAACAATAATGTTCATAATAAGGGCTAACCGTGCGCCACTCTTACATAATAGATGGATATTGCTTTGGAAATTCAACTTTCGTGATTATGTTATTATGAAAGCATCTAGAACTTATTAGATTATAATAGTTAATTTGACATTTTGTCAAATATTATTTATATCCTTTCATAACTACATTTTAAAAAAATTTTTGTCATACATTTTTGAAATTCGCCCTATTTTGAAAATCCACCTGTTATTTAGAAAAATTGTCTTATAACAGATATTTTTTTTTTTAGAAAAAATGCCCTAAATAGCTATTTCTAGAAAAAACCTTTCTAAAAAATAATTTTCAGAAAAGTAACCGTTGTTTTTAGAAAAAAAATCCATAGAATATAGTAATTTAAAAAAAAAAGCCCATGCAAGATGAAGAGCGTGAAACAAGCAATTAACAAGGTGTAAGGGGAATAATTATATGTTTGTAAGGAAATAGGACTTACAGTGTATTTTGAATTCAATTTTAATATTCAATAATAATATCGAGAATTAGTTAAAAAGACGAAGTGGACAACGCTGAAATGAATCTCCAAATATTTACATTATTAAACTTTTTATACCCGTTTCTCTTAGTGTAAGAAGGGTATACCAAGTTTGTGCAAATGTATGTAACAGTCAGATAGAAGCATCTCCGACCCTATAAAGTTTATATTTTCTTGATCAGCATCAACAGCCGAGCCGATCTAGCCCTGTCCGTCCGTCCCTCTGTATGACCTTTTAGACAGATATTTTAAACATCATAATCGATCGATCGGCTGTACATCATTACCTGATCAGATGAACGATAGTAGAGTTGCCACCCCCGCAATTTAGAAAAGACAGAAAATCTCCCACAATTTTAAAGATAGACTTTTAAAACTTTCCAGACATAAATTATGATCATCATTACTTATCGATCCGCCATACATCTTTTCCCGATCAGATAAACGATAGTAGAGTTGCCACCCCTGCGATTTGAAAAAGATCTTATAATCATAATTTTTCACGATCAGATGAACAATCGTCGATTTCTAAGAAAATCAAATAATTACGCTGGGCATTTTGTGATTTAATAATATATTCTTAAATAAACCTTTCCCTGATTAACGGGTATATCGAAGACGAGCAGGGCCGACTTTAACTTACGCTCTCGTTGTGTCTGAAATTAAAATAAATAAATAAAGCAATTTTCTTTCTTTTAGAATATTTTTCCAAAAAAATGCTTTAGTTTTTAGATAATAATTCTCTGCCTTTTTGAGAATTTTTTTCCTGTTTTTAAAAAAAACAATTTTCTAATTTTGAGAAATTTTATTTCTTCAATTGAGAAACTTTTTTTCTGATCATAAGAAAATAGTTTTCCAATTTGAAGAAATCATTTTCTAATATTAAAGGTTTTTTGACTTTGGTTTAAAAAGAATTTGCATTATATTTTAGAAAAACAAACCACAATATTTAGAAATGTTTTTTCTTAAATTTAGGGCGATTATTACTTTGTGTATTACTTTGCTTTCTGGGTACCGAACAGAGAACGAAGCAAGGAATAATTCCTTTATTTTTATAGAGTAAAAAGGGTATACTAAGTTCGTGCAAATGTATGTAACAGGCAGAAGGAAGCATTTCCGACCCCATAAAGTATATATATTCTTGATCAGCATCAATAGCCGAGTCGATATAGACATGTCCGTCTGTCCGTCCGTCCGTCTGTCCGTCTGTCTGTATGAACACCTAGATCTCAGAGACTATAAGAGCTAGAACTACCATATTTTCAGTGTAGACTTGTATCTTCTGCACGCAGATCAAGTTTGTTTCAAATTTTTGCCACGCCCCCTCCCGCCCCCGCAATTTGAAAAAAACCTCATATCTCCCACAATTTTGAAAATAGATTGTTTGAACCTTCTAGACATATATCTTAATTATCATTACCTATCGATCCGCCATACATCATTTTTCGATCAGATGAGTTATAGTAATTTTGCCTCCCCCGCAATTTGTAAAAAAACTCATATCTTCCACAATTTGTGATCTAATAAAATATTCTTAAAAAAACCCTACCCTGAGTAACGGGTATATCGAAGTCGAGCAGGGTCGACTTCAACTTACGCTCTCGTTTTTTTATATGTTAGTTGACAGCTCAAGGAAAAATTTGAAAGTCCTTAGAATCCAGCTTAAAGCTACACCCAGCGCCACAAAAAAAGCCGCAGTCTGAATATTCACATACTTGTATGTTTTCTTGCTTGGGGTTTCTACAAATGTTTTCCGAATTGACCAATTATTTTTTTTACTGATTAGTGGTATATTTTTAAATAAAAGTGCATGGCAATTTTTATTTTATGAATGTTAGTTTTTTTGAAAAATGTTTTTCATAATTATGACAACTTAAAAAAAAAATTATAATAATTATAATAGTGGATATACTTAACAAATAATGATTTTTTTCCAAAAGTGTACATAATTTGCTATAATCTAATATTAATTTTGTATCAAATTAATGTTATTTTTTTTTTTTTAATTTAAATTAGTACTTTGTAGTACCCCCTTTTGCTTTAATTACACATTTTACCCTATTAGGCATCGAATTGTACAAAGCGCTTAAATATTCCTCAGTGATATCCTCGAACCATACTTTTTCTATCACATCCTTCAATTCTACCATGGTTTTAGGCTTCCTTTTTTTTTATTTTCGCAGCCATAAGGGCCCAGACATTCTCTATTGGGTTGAGGTCAGGGCTGTTTCCGGGCCAATTTAGGGACTTAATGCCCAATTCTTCCTTCAAAATTGTTATCTTCGTTAAAAGAAGGTCAAAATTAATTGATTAAGTTGTTATAATATCAAAAGCTCACTGAATTACTTACAGATCGAGCCCGATGTCAAGGTGCAGAATCATCTTGAAAAATAGAATCTTCTTCTTTCTCACTTATTGCCTCAATGCTAGGCACAACTACACTTAAAATAATATCTTTATATTTTTCCGCGGGTAGAAACATCCTTTGCAAATTGTTGCCGTACCTCAGATGTTATCTCAGCTGCATTTTTAAAGCGATCCTGCAGGCTCGTTTTCATGACAATACGATCTTCTCGTGCTGTGGTGCATTTTTTCATTCCCGATCCTTGCTTCCTTTCCACTTCACCTGTCTCACGATATTTTTTTAAAAATCGACGCACTGAACTTTCATTATAACCTGTCTGAGCTGCTATTTGACGATTTGGTACATTTTGTTCAGATAATAAAATAATTCTCTCCTTCTCCCAAATACTGAACTGCTTTCCTTTAGGCATACTTTTAAAGGTGTCTTTAAAAATAAAATTCTATAAAAAGCTATTTTAACAACTGAGCTCTTTAAATGACGAATCTATGTGAAGAATATTTAAGGGAACCCCCCAAAAAAAAATTATGAGCATAAAACGGCATTTAGGGAAATCCCCGCATTGTGAGGGCAAAAATTCATAAATTTTCGAGGTGCGGCTTTTTTTGTGGCGTATGTATATAACTGGGTGTATATAATTGACGAACAGGTAATTTTTAAGCTGATATGGTGGCTTTTTATTGATATTTATGATTAAATCTAAAATTGAGTTCAAGATCATATACATTTTTATTCTGTATATCGATTTCTGAGTGCAAATAAATATCTATATAGGGTGGCTGATGAATGCTGCTATTAAAAAATAAGTAATAGCTTTTGTTCTGTGGGGTTAATCGGTTACTTTCTTTCATTTGATTTCACTACTGATTTTTATACCCTTGCAGAGGTTATATTTTAATATTGTAACGTGTTTGTAACGCATAGAAGGAAGCATCTCCGACCCCATAAAGTATATATATTCTTGATCAGCATGACGAGCTGAGTTCATTTCCGTCTGTCCTTCGGTTCGTCTGTCCGTCTGTTTCTATGCAATCTCCTCCCTCAGTTTTGCAGACCAAACTTTGCAAAAAGTCTTTAAATACAAATACGCTGCACATTTGTCGTAATCGGCCGGATCGAATGACTATATCATATAGCTGCCATATGAACGATCGGTCCAAAAACTAGTTCTAATGAGAAAAACATTTTTGTTTTCTATCGTAGCGTCACCAATCGTGGTATATATAAGTTTTATATGTTTCCACACAATTCTGGAAAAATTTATAAAAATCGGATGACTATAGCATATAGTTGCCATATAAACGGTCGGTCAAAAAACTAGTTCTAGTGGAAAAAACTTTTTTTTTTTCTATCGAAGCTTTACCAATCGTGGTATATATTAATATTATATGATTCCACACAATTCTGGAAAAATTTATCGAAATCGGATGACTATAGCATATAGCTGCCATAGGAACGATCGGTCTAAAAACTAATTCTAATGAGAAAAACTTTTTTGTTATAAATGGTAGCGCCGTTGAAAAACTGCAAGGGTATTTAAATCATCGGCGTAGCCGATGTTAGCCTTCTATTTTTATTTAATGTTGTAACGTGTTTGTTACGCATAGAAGGTATCATCTCCGACCCTCTAAAGTATATATATTCTTGATCAGAATGACGAGCTGAGTTTATTTCCGCCTGTCCGTCTGTTTCTATGCTATCTCCTCCCTCAGTTTGAAAGCTATTTTGACCAAAAAGTCTTTAAATACAAACAGGCTGCACATTTGTCGGAATCGGCCGGATCTTCTTCGGATCACTGTAGCATATAGCTGCCATAGGAACGATCGGTCTAGTAAGAAAAACTTTTTAAAAGTTTTGTCGATCGCAGCCGCTCTCTCAAGTAAGAATTTGGGGTCATTGTTTGCGTTAACAAGCTTCTGCATTTTGAGATATTAATTCAAACCGGTCTTGCTAAATCTTTTAACTATCGGTAAATCATTTATTTATATTACATGCTTTAACTTAAAACTTTTATCAAAATCTTATAGCTGCTATATAGAAGCGATCTAGGGGTATAATTTGGTTATATTACTTATATTAAATATTCATATCCTTTCTTCACTTAACACTGTCCGATTTTCAATCTCAACAGGTGGCCGAGGAAACCTCTCATCTGGCACCCCATGGTGTGCCCAGTAATCCCATACCCCGAGCTCTCTCCAATTCACGTCTAAATGAGATGAATCCCAATGGAGGACCGTATGGTACCTATCAAACTACAGGCGGCAATCTGGACATACCCGGAGCAAATGCGCACAATCCCTTTGCGCAGTAAATTCGCAAAGCTTCCCATAAACATTTACTATATGAACTTACTACACAGGATACAGGATACCAGATCAATCACATAAACTCCTATAAATACCGCATACAAACTAAAAAATTAACCGCAAACATATCTTGGACATTGGCCTGCAATATACATCAAATATATGAATTGCAATATTTCGAATGCGCATGGCTTTATTTTGATTCGTTTTGAGACAAAAGCAAATATGATACAGCATACATAATAAATATATTTTATATAGAACAATCATATACAAAACTACAAATGATTCAGTTACACAGAAAGCAATAAATATGAAATTTTTGTGTTTATAAACGAATTGTCATCTAGCTGCTTAGCTTTAAAATGTTGTGCTCAATCTATAATATTTATAGAGCTGTTTTTGTTTTATTTCTTATTCGTTTTATTTTTATTAATATTTTGCATCGCAATCATATCAGATGAGAGAAGCAACCGCTCATCTCTCAGTGTAATATTTTGATTTAGCTTAACAGAAACATTTGTGAAAATGAAAATAAATTGGGAAACAAGTTACACAAAATCACACATAGAGTACCTATAAACACCAGCATACATACAATATATACATTCATACATACTATATATATATATATATGTTTATAACAATTTGATCGATGTAGCAATTGGAATTAACATATTGGAAATTCTTGAAAAGAATTATGGAATATAATTTACAACATGCAAAAATTAAATATTTAGTACTGTTACTTACATATTTTTCCTATATAGTTTGAGGGATTACAATTTTAGGGTAGTAAACTAAAGCCCACAAAAATTTAACAAATTTAAATATTAAATATACATAAACGTAGTGGCATTAAAATTTAAAACAAACCAAAAAACAAAACCGATAAAGTTGTAACGAATGATATTATGAAAATCCGCCTCATTGCAATCAACTGTTGAATATTATAATTTTTACACATATATATACAAAGACAAAAACATATTTTGACATACCTAAGAAAGAAAACAAAAACAAAATATATGTAAACTGTGTCTAGAAGTGCAGAAATGTATGGTACCTAAGAGATATTTTTTCTAGTTTCCACAGGCAGTTCAACTCTACTTACTCTACATATAGATATATATACACATTAACTAAACCAAATAATGTTAATACATTTAGATAAACGATATTAGATATTTTATGCATATTTTGGATTTATGATATATGTACTTATGTACTTGTTTGTATGTAACTGTCTAGTTATTATGTACAGCACCTTTGATGAAACTTTAGTCTAATTTGTGTGTCACGGCACTAAAGTTATGTTGTTTGAGCTGTAATTTCTCTCTCTATATATACATACTCTATATATATATAAATACAATATACAAGTATACAAGTATTAAACACAAAACGCGCATACTTACAGATACAAAATGAATACAACAACAAAATACTTGAAACCAATAATAAACTGCAAGAAAAATCATGTAATTATATATGTTTAATAAAATGAGAGTTAAACCCCGGTTGAAGTAACAGAACAAACAAAAAAAAAAGCAGACTTTTAATTGAAGCACAGGTGTGCTCTGGGTATATAAACCAATCTATAAGGCGGTTAGTAGAAATAGTCCTGGAGTCAAGTTGAATTAAATTTTAAAAGAATGAATTATTAGCTACTTTTTATACTCTATAACACAATTTTGGAGTAAGGTTGTTCGACCTTCTAGACATTTATTCTACTCATCATAATCATCGAGCCCCTATACATCGTTTTTCGTTCAGATGAACGATAGTAGAGTTGCCACCCCCACATTTTGGAAAGCACATCAAATCTCCTACAATTTTGGAGTTAGGTTATTCGAATCTTCTATACATATATTCTACTCATTATTACTTATCGAGCCCCTATACATCGTTTTTCGTTCAGACGAACGATAGTAGAGTTGCCACCCCCACATCTTGAAAAACACCTCAAATCTCACACAATTTTGAAGTAAGGTTATTCGAAGTTGCCTACTTGTATGATGAGCTGTTTATCAAATTTCGTTTTTTGATTTTGATTTGCCTGAGACTGTTCAGATTTTCAAATCAGAAGTTTGAGCAGCAGTCAAGGCAATGAAAATCAGTCGAAGTTTTTAAACACTGATTCGAACCTTCTAGACATATAGACAAATATCTCTAACAAATCCTGGATTTACCCCTTCATCTTCAATGACTTCAGTAAAACCTCGTCGTTGCTTCCGTAAAGCCAATTTTACCCTGCTTAATCAACTTATTTGTTCAAAAGATTGGTCTCCTTTATACAATGCAGTTGACATTGACGTCGCTGTTACCTTTTTTTATGACTCTATTAACTCTCTCTTTGATATTTCTGTTCCAAATAGTGTTGCTTCTTCTGAGTCTCTTCAACCCCCTTGGTACTGTCCTAAGCTTTCTAATTTAAACGAGAAGGCAAAGCTAACTTCGACTGTGCCGAAGTTTTAATACACTTGAAAACGTTTACTCCAACTGATTTAACCGGTAAAATATATAAAGGATATAGATATCAAATATTTAAAAAAAATTTAAATCATTGATAAGAAAGATTTGATACCATAAAAAAACTTTTCTTAGTAAACCACATTTTCCGAGCGATCGGTCCTATGGCAGCTATATGCTATAGTCATCCGATTTTGATACATTTTTTCCAAATTGTGTAAAAGCATATAAAACTAATATATACCAAGATTAAGGACGTTACGATAGAACACAAAAAAGTTTTCCTCACTAGAACTAGTTTTTAGACCGACCGTTTATATGGCAGCTATATGCTATAGTCTTCCGATTTTGATAAATTTTTCCAGAATTACGCGGAAGCATATAAAACTAATACAAACCATGATTGGTGAAGCTACGATGGAAAACTAAAAAGTTTTTCTCACTAGAACTAGTTTTTCGACCGACCCTTTATATGACAGCTATATGATATAGTCATCCGATTTTGATAAATTTTTCCAGAATTATGTGGAAGCATATAAAACTAATATATACCAAGATTAGTGACGCTACGATGGAAAACAAAAAAGTTTTTCTAACTAGAACTAGTTCTTAGACCGATCATTCCTATGGCAGCTATATGATATAGTCATCCGATTTTGATAAATTTTTCCAGAATTATGTGGATACATATAAAACTAGCATATACCAAGATAAGTGACGCTACGATGGAAAACAAAAAAGTTTTTCTCACTAAAACATATTTTCCGACCGATCGTTCCTATGGCAGCTATATGATATAGTCATCCGATCCGGCCGGTTCCGACATATTAGTTGCGTGCAGTAAAAAGAAGACTATGTGCAAAATTTCAGCTCGATAGCTGTAAAACTGAGAGACTAGTTCGCGTAGAAACAGACAGACGGACAGACGGACGGACGGACAGACGGAAATGAACTCGGCTTGTCGTCCTGATCAAGAATATATATAGTTTATGGGGTCGGAAATTAATATTTCTATGCGTTACAAACTTCTGGGCAAAATTAATATACACTTTTCAAGTGTATAAAAATATTAAGTCTAGATGTTTTAAAAAGTATAAAAAAAACTGGTTCTAATCTTGACTTTTCTAAATACTCGATAGCCAAGTCAAACTTTACTCTTTTTAATTCTCAATGCTATACGAATTATCTTGCTCGCTGTAAAATTCAATTCGAACAAGACCCTAAACAATTTTACAAATTTGTTAACTCTAAGCGTAAAACTTCGACTTTACCTTCTTCATTCTTTTTACATAACCAAAAGGCTAGCAACGATCCGCTGCCGTGGACTTATTCGCTGACTTTTTTCAATCAACTTACTCCTCTGTCCCTTTTAATAACATATCTTATCCTTATGACATTTCTTCGTCAAACTCTTTAAATGCTCCCATAATTACTGAATCTTCTCTACTTTCATATTTGAAATCTCTAAAGTCTTCATATTCTCCTGGACCTGACAACATCCCTAGTTGTGTCCTCAGAGAGTGTTGTAATTCTTTATGCAAACCTTTACTAAAACTTTTTAATCTATCGCTTGACTCTACTATTTTTCTAAATCTTTGGAAAGAATCCTTCATTATTCCTCTTCACAAAAAGGGTGGAAAATCAGATATTTCCAATTATAGAGGTATCTCCAAATTATCTGCTATTCCTAAGTTGTTCGAAGAAATTATAACCTCTACATTGCAGCATTACTGCAAATCGGTTTTGTCTCCTTTTCAGCATGGATTTGTAAAGAGTCGGTCCACTACGACCAATTTGCTTGAATTCACATCATTAGTTAACGATGGATTCCTTATGAAATGCCAAACTGATGTCATCTACACTGACTTTAGTAAGGCTTTTGACTCCGTGAACCATGATCTCCTCCTCCTTAAGCTTGATCGTATTGGATTTCCCTCCCCTTTTCTTTTTTGGATCTCGTCATATTTAAAAGATAGAACTCAAAAAGTTCTGCTCAGATCTAATATTTCAAAACCTGTGTACGTAACTTCCGGTGTACCTCAAGGAAGCCACCTCGGTCCTTTGCTTTTCACTCTTTTTATTAATGATCTCCCCTCGACAATATCTCATTCTCGGATACTTATGTATGCCGATGACGTTAAACTCATTATACACTTGAAAAGTGTATATTAATTTTGCCCAGAAGTTTGTAACGCATAGAAATATTCATTTCCGACCCCATAAACTATATATATTCTTGATCAGGACGACGAGCTGAGTCCATTTCCGCTTGTCCGTCCGTCCGTCTGTCCGTCTGTCCGTCTGTCTGTCCGTCTGTCCGTCTGTCTGTTTCTACGCGAACTAGTCTCTCAGTTTTAAAGCTATCGAGCTGAAATTTTGCACAGAGTCTTCTTTTTACTGCACGCAACTAATATGTCGGAACCGGCCGGATCGGATGACTATATCATATAGCTGCCATAGGAACGATCGGTCAAAGAACTAGTTCTAGTTAGAAAAACTTTTTTATTTTCCATCGTAGCGTCACTAATCTTGGTATATGTTAGTTTTATATGCTTCCACATAATTCTGGAAAAATGTATCAAAATCGGGTCACTATAGCATATAGCTGCCATAGGAACGATCGGTCGAAAAATAAGTCTTTGTGAGAAAAACTTTTTTGATTTCCATCGTAGCGTCTCCAATCGTGGAATATATTTGTTTTATATGTTTCCACACAATTCTGAAAAAATTTATCAAAATCGGATGACTATAGCATATAGCTGCCATATAAACGGTCGGTCAAAAAACAACGTCTAGTGAGAAAAACTTTTTTGTTTTTTATCGTAGCGTCCCCAATCTTGGTATATATTAGTTTTATATGCTTTCACATAATTTTGAAAAAAATTATCAAAATCGGATGACTATAGCATATAGCTGCCATAGGAACGATCGGTCGGAAAATGTGTTTTACTAAGAAAAGTTTTTTTTTATGGTATCAAATTTTTATTATCAATGATTTAAAAATTTTAAATATCTGATATCTATCAGCCGTGCTCCCATTTTCACATTACTTTTGCGATTCGTCTTTCATTTTTTTTTATATTAAGTAACACTCATACTGGCTACTAGCAGTCGAACAATTAAAAAAATAATAAACGTAGCAAAGACAAGTGATTTCAAACGAAATATTTTGGACTCTATCTATTACCTCAGATCTTAAGTCATTCTATATAAACGAACACAATGATTTGTAAATCATCTGTCCGTGGACAAATCGCAAGTAGGTGAAAATGGGAGCACAGCGTAATCCTATATATATTTTTCCAGTTAAATCAGTTGGAGTAAAGTTTTTCAAGTGTATTAAAACTTCGGCACAGTCGAAGTTAGCTTTGCCTTCTCGTTTTATCTTACAACGACCCGATGTATTCTATTAGGTTGCAAGATGATTTAAATTCTCTTAATTTTTGGTGCTTGGTTAATCATTTATTTCTTAATTGCGCAAAATGCATGTTTATTTCTTTTCATCGTTGCAAACCTTCGCTAGTTTCCTATTCGATTGGCAATGAACTCTTGCAACGAATATCAACTGTCGTTGATCTTGGAGTTAGTTTTGATCGCAAATTAAGCTTTAATGATCATATATCCTGTATAGTTAATAAGGCGAATAGTGTACTTGGATTCATTAAGCGTTGGTCGAAGGAATTTAATGATCCCTATGCAACAAAAGTTATTTTTACATCTTTAGTTCGCCCGGTGCTTGAATACTGCTCATCCGTCTGGTGTCCGCAGTATAAAAAGCATATAGATCGTAACCTTCGGTTGCCATCGTATTCTAGTAGGCTTTTGCTTATTGACCTTCCATCGTTGGCTAACCGTAGAACAGTCCTAGGCGTTTCTTTTCTTCATAAGTTAATTATCGGTGATGTATACTCTTCTGAACTTTTAGGTCGCCTTAACTTCTCTGTTCCCTCTAGACCAACTAGAAATTATTTGCCTTTAATCTTGCCTAGATGCACAACCGACTACGCACAGCACAACCGTTTTCGGGTTTTATGTCAAAATTATAATGATGTTTATCACCTGCTCTCAACAGAACTCTCTCTCTTTTCCATAAAGTTATCTCTTTTTGCACATCTTCGGCAAAATCTCTGACCACATCCAGCAGGAGCAGGGGCCTAGCTTGCCGGACCGGCTAATAAATATTCCCCCACCGGGTCAGAGATTTTCCGGATGATTTAATTCATCTTTATTTTAGCTTATATTTATTTTATTTTTATTATATTTAATTTAATTTAATTTTTTCCTTTTTTTTAATTTTTTTTAATTTTAAAATCTATTTTCATTATTTTTTTATTTTATATTATTTTTGTTTATTCTATAATATTGTTTGTGTTTATTAATTTGTAAACATATTTTTAAGCCTTCTCTTTTCCTTTTTCTCACCCTTCTCTTTTTCTCTTTTTCGACTTCTATACTATTTAAATTTGTGTTAGGTCTAGTAACGTCTCTGGCTTCAATTGGCTGTGAACTGGGGCATAGCTGGCCGGACGGGCAAATAAAATTCCCCCACCGTGTCGGAGTCGTTACTAGTCGATTTGTAATTTTGTTAGATTTTCCTTATTAGGCTTTCTAAGTTCATTAAGCCTTTTTATAACGTATTCAGTTTTTCTTTTTTTGGTTGACAGCCACCATTTGTCGACTTTTTTTTTCAACAAAATAAACAAAATAAACAAATAAACAAAAATATATTCTATTCATCATTAATTATCGAGCCCCGATAAATCGTTTCCCGATCAGATGAACGATAGTGGAGTTCCCACCCCCACAATTTGAAAAACACCTAAAATATCCCACAATTTTGGAGTTAGGTTGTTCTAGACATATTTTCTACTCATCAATACTTATCGAGCTCCCATACATCGTTTCCCGATCAGATGAACGATAGTGGAGTTCCCACCCCCACAATTTGAAAAACACCTCAAATATCCCACAATTTTGGAGTTATGTTGTTCGAACCTTCTAGACATATTTTCTACTCATCAATATTTATCGAGCCCCGATACATCGTTTCCTGATCAGATGAACGATAGTAGAGTTGCCACCCCCACAATTTAAAAAACACCTAAAATATCCCACAATTTTGGAGTTATGTTGTTCGAACCTTCTAGACATATATTCTACTCATCAATACTTATTGAGCTCCCATACATCGTTTCCCGATCAGATGAACGATAGTGAAGTTGCAACCCCCATAATTTGAAAAACATCTCAAATCTGCCAAAATTTTGGAGTAATTACTCGAACCTTTTAGACATATATTCTCATCATCACTCCTTATCGAGCCCTCATACTTCGTTTTCCGATCGGATGAACGGTAGTAGAGTTGCCACCCCCACATTTTGGAAAACACATCAAATCTCCCACAATTTTGTAGTTAGGTTACTCGAATGCTTTAGACATATATTCTACTCATCATTACTTATCGAGCCCCATACATTGTTTTCCGATCAGATGAACGATAGTAGTGTTGCCACCCCCACAATTTGAAAAACACCTCAAATCTATCACAATTGTGGAGATAGATTATTCCAACCTTCTTGACATACATTCTATTCATCATAACATATCGAACCCTCATACATCGTTTTCCGTTCAGATGAACAATAGTAGAGTTGCCACCCCCACAATTTGGAAAAATTCTCTTATCTCCCACAATTTTAAAGATAGATTGTTTGAACCTTCTAGGCATACATTTAAATCGTCATTACTTTTCGATCTAAAATACAGCTTTTTCAGATCAGATGAACGATATTCGAGTTATAAGCAAAACAAATAAGTTTGTGTGACCCCACACTTTAAAGTTATCAGTTATATACCAAAATGTAAAGAGTATAGTACAGTCGGACTTGTCCGACTTTTTAATTGTTTCAAGATGTAGATGTGGAATTCGGGATAACGTCATTGCCTTGTTAAACTTGATAAAAATCGTATGAGGGAGTGTCTCCAACTTGTCTCACAACTTACCTGGCCGCACACACCAACAGCCATTACAACAACATTGAGATTTGCATGATTTAATTGACTTTATATTCCGTGACCCACTCCTGTCTTTCGTTTCGTTCAAACTAAAGAAAAATCCACCTCCGTGTAATACCCACGCGATGTTAAATTTTTAATATCTTCTCAGCGGGTGCTCGACCGTAACTTTGAAATTAATTTTGTAAGAAAAACTGGTCGCGCATGCATATTTAAAATTCTATTAACCCCAAGCCCTGGTCCAGGCCGTACTCGCGGAGCGAATGAGTATGTGTGTGTGTGTGTGAGGGGGGGCGCTAATAAATTGTTGTTGTGGGTCGACAAACTTGTAGAGCGCATTTTATTTATTTTCCTCTACATTCTCAGAGGATGAGTAGGTGGACGGAATTAAATGATTAAAAAAAATAGTATAGTTTGAGCGGAGAATAATGGACTCAGATGATATCCTGCTTAAACAGTACAAAGAGTATAATGAATTTGTGCAAATGTATGTAACTACCAGAAGGAGCTGGCCAGCCGGCCCTTTACAGTATATGTATTCTTGATCCGTCTGTCCGTATGAACAAGCAGTTCTTAGAGATGGTTGGAGAGGATTGAAGTGTAAGGTGTTCCTTAGAATTATATGTTTAAAATTTTTATACTTATTAGGCAGATCAAGTTTATTTATGATTTTTCCTCCGCAGTATGATATTAAGTTGATACAAAATAGACCTTTTAAGTATGCTATGTTTGTTAATAAACATAAGACATCGTTGCAAAAACGAAAGACGGTCTCCAAAATAATCTTCTATTTGGTTGTTTCAAATAAAAACAATACAAATTTTTACTACGGTATTTATTTTTTTAAGTCGCGGTCAAGTCCCGTCACTTTTTCCGCAATTTAGCCCACTGGCATGTAATAAAGCAAAAACTAGATGCCTTTTGACTAACTTTTAAAGTTATTAATTAATGCCAAAAAAAAAAAATGAAAAATTTAGCGCATCGTCACTTTGCGCAAATAAGCCGGATCTAAGACAATCTTGTGCAATTTCTTTTTATTTTCAACAATTTTAGCATTAACTGGACCGAGGAGGCTCTAAACTTTTCCTTGAATCACTCATAGGCAGTGTTGCCTATTTTCTTATACTTATTTGTTTTATTTAAGAACAGTCGGTGTGAATTTGGTTTAAATTTGATTCAGAATGTTGACTTATCGGCCAAGCAAAAACACATTTTTCCTATATATAATATTGTTGTTGTTTTTTAAATTTTAAATTTTTAAAATTTTTTTATTTGAGCAATTAATTTGCGTGTTCCGGTACGAACCACAATCAGTTTTCGGTTCCGATACGGTACCCAGATTTTCATTTCGGTATACCAGTACGTACCGGTATACAAGTAAAGATTTCTTTACTCTGTACCGAAGGTACAAAGAGTATATAGAGTTTTTGTAAATTTATGTAACAGACAGAAGGAAGCATCTTCGACTCTATAAACCAGGGCTTCAAACCGGTCCGGAACCGAACCCCTAAAAACCGGTTCGGTTCGGGTTTTTTGGGTTCCCCGAACCGGACCATGAACCAAACCTCTTACATTTTTAACCCCTCGAACCTGAACCCGAACCGGAACACTTTTTTTCAAAATTAAGGTTCCGTTCACAATAATAGGTAATTTTACAAACGAAAGATATTCTTAATGAGATTATTCAAAATTATATCTTGAAGAGTCATTTTGTCTGATTGTAAAGAACAAAATAATGTTAATTATGTTTTAGATTCCTTCAAATATTGTCAAAGAGAGCAAACATAGAATATTTTTTTTTAATTTTTGGAAAAGATCTTAAAACGACGACCTAGCAAGGATTGTGCTAACTTAGTTCGCGTACAGATCAACATCTCCAGGAAGATATAGTGCTTACACAGAAGAAAACCCAGAAATTTTGGTACTAAAATCAATACCAATCGATGTCAAGTACAAGAGGAATAACTTTTTTACGGATTTTCCAATTCTGAAATTCTTGTCTCGATCCCGTCTTTGTTTTTAACTCGAAACAGTCTTTTCACGGGATTGATTGATTTTAGTTTGTTATTAAATATACTTTCGTTTAGTTACTTTTCGTTCTTTCGCTATGACATTGCAATTTCGAACTTTTTTTAATCACTATGCAAGACTATTTGATTTTCAGGTAGATTACTTGATTACAGATTACTTGAAATGAGACTTTTCGGATTGATGCAATAATTTTAGCACTGTGTTATTTCTTCGTACTGGTTTTAAGTACGACTTGTACTTAAAAATTTAACTTAATAGTCGGGATCACATCAGTTTTAATAAACTAAATGACTAATGTCGGCTAAATGATATGTTTATATCAATTTAATATTTTTTTAACCAATTGAAACGTATAAAAAAATCGAAAATAAAGAAAACTACTTTTTTGTTTAACTGAACCAAGGTCCGAACCAAAACCTCGGGTTCAGAGGATCCAGGAACCGGTCCGCGAACCGAACCCAAAGATTACTCACGGGTTCGAACCTCCGAACCGAACCTCCTCCAAAATTTTTGAGGTTTGCAGCCTTGCTATAAACTATATATATTCTTGATCAGCATCAACAGCCGAGTCGATATAGACATGTCCGTCTGTCCGTCCGTCCGTCCGTCAGTCCGTCCGTCTGTCTGTCCGTCCGTCCGTCTGTCCGTATGAACGCTGAGATCTCAGAGATGGAAGTTTTAATTTTTGCCACGCCCCCTCAATTTGAAAAAAAAACCTTATATCTTCCACAATTTTGGAATTAGGTTGTTCGAACCTTTAAGACATATATTCTATTTATCATTTCTTATCGAGCACTCTTACATTTTTTTCCGATCACATGAACAATAGCAGAGTTGCCACCCCCACCATTTAAAAAAATAGAAGGTTAACATCGGCTACGCCGATGTTTTAAATACCCTTGCAGTATTTGAAAGGCTCTACCATAGATAACAAAAAAGTTATCATAAGAATTAGTTTTTAGACCGATCGTTCCTTTGGCAGCTATATGCTATAGTCATCCGATTTTGATAAATTCTTCCAGAATTGTGTGGAAGCATATAAAACTAATATATACCACGATTGGTGACGCTACGATGGAAAACAAAAAAGTTTTTCTCATAAGAACTAGTTTTTGGGACGACCGTTTATATGGCAGCTATATGCTATAGTCATCCGATTTTGATAAATTTTTCCAGAATTGTGTGGAAGCTTATAAAACTTATGTATACCACGATTGGTGACGCTACGATGGAAAACAAAAAAGTTTTTCTCACTAAAACTAGTTTATGGGACGACCGTTTATATGGCAGCTATATGCTATAGTCATCCGATTTTGATAAATTTTTCCAGAATTGTGTGGAAGTATATGAAACTAATATATACCACGATTGGTGACGCTGCGATGGAAAACAAAAAAGTTTTTCCCACTAGAACTAGTTTTTGGACCGATCGTTCCTATGGCAGCTATATGATATAGTCATCCGATCCGGCCGATTCCGACAAATGTGCAGCGTATTTGTATTTAAAGACTTTTTGCAAAGTTTGGTCAAGATAGCTTTAAAACTGAGGGAGGAGATAGCATAGAAACAGACGGACAGACGGACGGACGGACAGACGGACAGACGGACAAACGGACAAACGGAAATGAACTCAGCTCGTCATGCTGATCAAGAATATATATACTTTATGTGGTCGGAAATGCTTCCTTCTATGCGTTACAAACATCGTGACAATTTTAATATACCCTCTGCAAGGGTATAAAAATAGTTATATCTCCTATCATTTTAAAAATAGATTGTTCAAACCATGCCTAATACATTTTAATCGTATTTTCATATCGATCCACCATTTCCAAATCAGATGAACGATAGTCGAGATATATGCAAATCAAATAATTACGATGGGCAGCACTGGCCGATATCGTTTTGGGCAGTATTTACACAGTTTGTGTGACACCACACCTAAAAGTTTTCATTTATGTACAATCTCTGACAGGTACATAGTATATTACAGTCGGGGTTGACCGACTTTCTTACTTATTTTTATATTTTAAAATTTAAATTGTTTCAAGATATTCAAAAAATAAATGAATGTAATATGTAATGTAATAATACTTATGTAAAAAAAAGGTCTTTTTATTTTTGGACGAACAATTTTGATAAACGCTTGTGTCCGCGCTTACAGATGTTTCCCTACACTCAAAACGACCTAAATTTTTAGAATTCACAATTCTTTTGCCGCCTAGACAAGGTCCGATTACTAATCTTCCACATTGAACTATAAGTCACTTTAACTAACAAATGACAGAGTAAATTGTAAGTTTATCTTTCTTAACTGATAAAAAATCTTTCCAAAAAGCAGAAAAATGTTTCTAAATTATTATTCGAACTAATCGGCCCTAAAATCTTCTGTATCCCAGCCAAAAATAGAGATTTTTCGTGATTTGGATATATTTGGACCCATACTATAAGACGATTGTCCAATATAGCCTATAATACGCTAGTAAAATACTCTAAGATGTATACCAGTTCGAAAAACGCTCTAAAACAGTTTTTGTTTTTTGCAAGAATTTAAGTAAGTTTGGTTTTTAAATAAAGTAACTCTATTACTGTAATAGTATTACAACATTTTTGACATTTTACTGTTACTTTAAAACAGTGAGAAACAAAAAATCAGCATTATATTTTCATTACATTACCTCTTTATAAATATTAGAAAAATACTTTCTTGAAGTAAGAAATAATTTCTTTAAATTTGGGGTCGCCATTTTTTTTTAACTTAAAATTTCAATTCTAAAATTTATTTTAATATTTGTTTAACATTTCTATTCTGAAGGGAGGACTTCTTTAAGACTAAGAATTCCTTTACATCTAATTAGAGAAAAGTTTTTCCACTTTTTAGAAAATTTGTTTTCTTAAAAAAATAATTGAATTCTGGTTTTTTTTAAAGGACGAATTTCTTAAATGTTAGACTTTTTATACCCTTGCAGAGGGTATATTAAAATTGTCACGATGTTTGTAACGCATAGAAGGAAGCATCTCCGACCCCATAAACTATATATATTCTTGATCAGCATGACGAGCTGAGTCTATATAGCCATGTCCGTCTGTCCGTCTGTCCGTCCGTCTGTTTCTATGCTATCTCCTCCCTCAGTTTTAAAGCTATCTTGACCAAACTTTGCAAAAAGTCTTTAAATACACATAGGCTGCACATTTGTCGGAATCGGCCGGATCGGATGACTATATCATATAGCTGCCATAGGAACGATCGGTCTATAAACTAGTTCTAGTGAGAAAAACTTTTTTGTTTTCTATTGAATCGTCACCAAACTTGGTATATATTAGTTTTATACCCCTTCACACAATTCTGGAAAAATTTATCAAAATCGGATGACTATAGCATATAGCTGCCATATAAACGGTCAGTAAAAAAACTAGTTCTAGTGAGAAAAACTTTTTTGTTTTCTATCGTAGCGTCACCAATCTTGGTTTATATTAGTTTTATATGCTTTTACACAATTCCAAAAAAATTTATTAAAATCGGATGACTATAGCATATAGCTACCATATAAACGGTCAGTAAAAAAACTAGTTCTAGTGAGAAAAACTTTTTTGTTTTCCATCGAAGCGTCACCAATCTTGGTATATATTAGTTTTATACCCCTTCACACAATTCTGGAAAAATTTATCAAAATCGGATGACTATAGCATATAGCTGCCATATAAACGGTCTGTCAAAAAACTCGTTCTAGTGAGAAAAACTTTTTTGTTTTCCATCGAAGCATCACCATTCTTGGTATATATTAGTTTTATACCCCTTCACACAATTCTGGAAAAATTTATCAAAATCGGATGACTATAGCATATAGCTGCCATATAAACGGTCGGTTAAAAAACTAGTTGTAGTGAGAAATACTTTTTTGTTATCAATGGTAGCGACTTTCAAAAACTGCAATGGTATTTATTTTTTTTATTGCTATTCTACCAGTTGAAATATATACAATACTTTAAATAATCATAAGTCAGTTAGATAAATATGTATTAAGAAACCGAATCAGTACCGGTATAAGCGTTTCGGTACGGTTCCGGTTCCAATTATAACGGTTAAGGGTTTTTGGTTTTTTAATAATTTGTAATATCGGTTCCGGTTTCGATACCGGTACTTGTCTTGAAACGGTTTATTTCGGTAAACGGTTCCGGTTCCAGTCACGGTATTATTACCTGGTTAAAAGTAGTGCAAAAACTAAATAAAATGCCTATTTCGACAAATTTTTCTCAAAATTTGAGCAAATTAATTGCCTGTGGGACCTTAGCTTTAAAGATTTAGTTGTTCAATTTTTAATTATGAGTACGTGTCGTATGAGTTATTTTTTGCTCCTTTTTATACACTTGAAAAGTGTATATTAATTTTAGAAATAGAAATACACATTTGCGACCATATAAAGTATATATGTTCTTGATCAGCGAGACGAGCTGAGTGGATTTCACTTTGCCCGTCCGTCCGTCTGTCTGTTTCTACGCAAACTAGTCCCTCAGCTTTAAAGCTATCGAACAAAAGTTTTGCACAGAGTCTTATTTTTACTGTACGCTGGTAATATGTTGTAACCTCTAGTATCCGGTGACTTCTTCTTATAGCTGCCATAGAACGGATCGGTTAGAAAATGAGTTTTAGTAGGAAAAACTTTTTTGTTTTTAATTTTAGCGCTCTTAAACTCAGCAATTATGAATATCTGTTAAATTTGGTCAAAGTCGGGTAACTGCATCGTACAGCTGCCATAGGACAGATTGGTCAGAAAATAGAATTGAGTAGAAAAAACTTTTTGGTTTTCAATGTAAGCGTTAATAAGCTGACCAATTATGAGTACTTTACGCTTTCAAAAAGCTCTGCAAAAATTGGTCAAAATCGTATGTCTATATTATATAGCTTTCAGAGAACCAATCGGTCGAAAAATTTTGAAGGTAGAGCGATCAAGCGATTTTTTCAAGTGTATTATAACCAGGGCTGCAAACCCCTTTAATTTTGACTGGGGTTCGGTTCGGGGTTCGAACCCTTACCCTACTCTGGGGGTTCGGTTCCACAACCGGTTCCCTTCAAATTGAGAACCGGGGTTCCGGTTCGGGTTCGGGTTCCAGATAGCATTTTATATATTTATGTACATAATAAGTAATTTAATAGAATTTGAAGACGAGATGCCATATAATCTGCCTCTTGATGGCTTGGAAGTCAAGCACATAAGTGATCTGTCTTGATTGATTGATTGTATGTATGTTTAGAAGAGTTAAGCGATTCTGACAACTTGTACTCACACTGAAATTCATTTCTCCTTCACAGTAGTGGGATTGCTGAATCTGATGTGATTTTTGTGGCTAATAAACCTGCAAAAAACACGGCCACTTTTGGCCTAAAAATAAGAGATGACTTTATCTGCGTACCCGTGATTTAGTAACTGTGATTGACCATATCGGCGTAACTGTGATTAAGTCACAGTGACTGGCAGTCATCAAATCACACTGTTACTTTAAATATGCAGTCACTGTGTGATGATGATTGCCAGTGATGCCAGTGATGCCAGTGACCGTGACTTAATCATAGACATGCCGAGTTGTCTCATCCCTAACTTAAAGTGTTCAGCCACACACACACGTACATACATTTCCGAGAATTCAGTCAAAATTATTTTTTCTACAAATGGGACCGCCACAGCACGTCTTTGACTGGCATATTGTGAGAGTGAAATGTTAAAAGAACTTTATTTGTGATTTGGTTAAAAAAATGAAGAAATTCAAATAAAGTGCAACTTTCCCTTGTATTCACAGTGCCATTGTATCTCCATACGAACAAAATAATACACAGATATACGGTTTCAGATGCAAATTGAATTCCCTTGCTTGAGGTTGTGTAAAATAACAGTCCAGTCTTTTGTTGCGGATGGGAAAAAGTGTCGCCATCCGTACATGGGCATATGAATGGATAAATTTTTCTTCATAATCATGAAATATTAAACCATCAAAGTGCAAAAATAAATTCTATGCTTGCCAATTTATTTTTAGAACCGAACCCCATCAATAAGAAAACAGGGTTAGGTTCGGGTTCGGGTTCTCGTGATTATTTTCAATGGGGTTCGGTTCCCGGTTCGGTTCAGGCATCACCAGAACCTGAACCGAACCGGTTCTGAAGGGTTCGGTTCCGGACCGGTTTGCAGCCCTGATTATAACTATCGCACAGTGGAAGTTAGCTTTGCCTTCTCGTTTTATATATGGTCCCTCTTTGATGATACCTCAAATTCGCTACACCGCATCACTCGAGCTCAGCAGGAAGGTAATTAAAATTTTATAATTGATCAGGGAGCATTTTGTTCTGCTGAACACGGCCATTAACATAAAGCCATCACACATATTATACGATCACACTTTTTTAATTTACCTTTGCCGACATCTTTGAAATCTATTTTAAAATTCACTAACAAGATTTTTCACAAGCTCATTTCCCCATTTCGTCGTTAAACGTTTCATGTTTCATCGAGAGAAGCTCGGCTTGGCCCTATTGAGGCTGTAACAGCCAACTTTAACCTTTTAAAAACGTGTGATGTGTTCAAACAATTCTTTCTTCAAAATCATCGATGAAGTCACGATCGTGTAACGACATCTTTTGTTACCCCTTAATTTTTGGATCAGATTACGATATTTTTGCCCGATTAATTATTGAGAGACTAAACTTAGATAAAGATTTTACATGGGATTTCCGCGGATCCCGATATCAACTACGGGATCGGGACTTTATTGAATTTAAAAATTGTAGTCGGGATCGGGACGGGATCGAATTTTCTTTCTCATCAGTAGTTGATGAAAACGATTAACACATATTTTTACATTTAAATTAAATACTATATAAATTTTTTGTTCCATATATCTACATTTTGAAAATATGTTGCCATTCGCCCCGAACAATTTGAGTATTTTTCCTCAAACTACTAAATTTTTATTGATATTTCGGTATTTAATAAAGTGCCCTGTAATTAATGTTTGCATATATGTAACTATCTGCCAGTTCATTTTACATTCTTTCTGCTTTACATTCCTCAAAAGAAGAATCAACTTTGCGGAATATTGACCTACCTTCTTATGTCAAGTCTTCAAGTTGCAGGGTATACCGTAAAAATAAAAAAAAATAGTTGTGGCATGCCGGAAACGCTTCAAGTTGCTGAGCTCATTCGTCTCTGCGATTTGTTGGCATTTCAAGCAGCGCGGAAAGAGGAGTGGTTGGTGGGCTTTGGGGGCGTGCCACTGCCTGCTCATGCAATGATAAATGAAGTTTTAGTGGCTTTTGACCCATTTAATAAATTGTTAAAGTTGAAAAATGTGCAAGAATATTGTAAAGTTTTTTTTTTTCTGTTTTTTCTATGGCTGTTGCTGTTGGGATTAGGGTTAATTTTAAAAGTTCCCACAGCAACACTGACCCATGGACTGTGAGTTCAAGTTGCCAACTTTTGTGTGTAGCTCGCTCACTACATGTTTTTCTATTGGCATGGCAGAAGTTTTTGCTTGAATTTTAAATAATTCTGTTAAATTGCATAATGTGCCATGTTGCCCCAGCTGCAACTTTAAACTTTCTGCTTATTAAGTTAGCGGCGGCAACAGGACAGTTTTCAGTTAACGTGATTATGTGCCATTAAAAAGTGTAGACCGACAAAAAAAAAATACAAATGACTAAAATATCCATGACAATAAATAAAAGTTGAGCGAGGAGTGCATTCTTCAGCCATAATAAGCAACATAAAAAGGCTTGGCAAGGGTCTATTAGAGCCCTGGCTAAGGAAGAAGCTTGCGCCAAATATTGCCATGCCGAGGCAAGGAGCACTTGGCTTGCCGGTACCTCTGCCTTCTTTGCCTTTGCCTTGTCGTTGTCAAATAGATCTAAAGCTGAAAATAAACAATTTTCTTTTATGCAAAAATAACAAGCACCACAACAATGCAAATGCATAAGAAAGACTGAAGTTGAAGTATGGCCAAGGCAGCAGCTAAGACAGCCAACGAAATCCTACTGGGAAGTGAGTGCAATCTGAGCTTGGTTTGTTGAGGGTACGTGGGTTGCCTTTTAAAATCCTAAACAGTTTTACAGCAGTTTTTAAGGGAAAACGTTAGTAACGTACGTTAGAAATGTTGCCATAGCTGAAAACATAAAAAGCAACCCATTTACACAAAACAATTTGCATTTTTCATCAACCTTGGAATTTAGTTAGATATTATTTCTTGTTTTTGATGTTTCACATATTATTCTTAACCTTACACCGTGCTGCTGCACTAGTTGATGAAAATAGTCCCATAAAATAAAAGAGACCTAGAGCAATTCCAAACTCTTGCTATGAGACTTGACTTATCTCTTAAACTTCATTAAATTCCCTGGATGAACCTAAATTCCTTGTACATTAGAAAGCAAAGTGTCCTCGAATCATTTAGACTAGCTATAAGGAAATGGATGGATCGATATTTCTTGTTCATTGATTGCTAATTTCTTTTGAAATTTTAGATTCTCAGGAAGGAAGAAAACGGCCTTTAAAAATTACACACGATATCGGAATATTTTGGTAAATTCAATCTTCTATCTCGATTCCGTCTATTATTTGAATAGTTTTTTCCACTTCCTTCGAGTCACCCGTTTTTAAAAAAAAAGAATTGATTAATAGAATTGATTTATATCGTATTGGTACAACGTATAGAATTGCCAAAAAAGTCAAGTTCGATTTTTTCTATAGATAGGTTAGGCTAAGTTCACATTGTTCGACGCATGAGACTTAAATTCTGTTAAGAATTTATGTTGTATTGTTTTAAATGTCAAATGACAAGCTATTCACAATGAAAACAAGACAACATAAGATCCTACTAGATTGTCATGTCTCATGCGTTGAACAGTGTAAACTCAGCCTAAGTCTGACTATTGAACGGAAGATGGTGCCTCACAGATAATTATCGTTTGGAAGCTTTAGGTCTTTGTTATTATAGATAAAAAGTTGATTGTCAATTGATAACATTTAAGTAGCAATTTCAAATTTTATATGGAAAATAACAGTAAGCATTTCTTCAAATTATGATATGTTACTTCCAAAAAGGAAGGCACGCGACCCAAGCTCGAACGATAGTATGCAATAATTGAATGACAATGTCAGCGTTAGTTTGCAAAATTCCGTACCGAAAATGTTGAAGTGAAAAACGCTCCACGCACTGTCCGCCCTTTGGAGGCTGATAACAATCAAATCATTGAGAGATTGCCGATAAGCCTAATGTTTCACAGTGAAACCCCATGTAAAACAACTTGAATTCGTATGCTTAAAAGAAATTCTCCTTACTTAAACCCAATTTACATGACCTGTTTTAACAGCAGATATTTTGAAGATACTTCTGAGATGTCAGCTGTGAAATTAGATGAATTGTCATCTGTAATTTCATAGTGCTGCATAATTCAAAATTCCAAGACATCCAAGATTTTTGTTCAAGCAATATACAATTACTCAGTTCTACAAAATGAGAACTTTTGTGAGTATCCCGAACATTTTAAACTAATTACTGTTCGTCTAGCCATGCTGAATACGTGTTGATAAGCCACAGTCTTATCTTAGTTTCCGTTTCCAAGAAATTGCGGAAAAAGCATATTTTCTATTTTTTGACCTATTCGAATTTTTGGAGGCCACACTTTCCATAATTTGATGGGTTTATAAAGCCTATTTGATAGTAAACATGTCAATGCAACTGAGAAAAATCAAACACGCGGTAAAAGTAAAGCCAAAAGAGTGGAAAATTGCCTCTGAAGTCAAGTTTTTCTATTTTTATAGCGTTTTTTTCAAACTAAATCATCTGCTACAAGCCAGTAGATTGGTCGGAAATTTTTTGCAACCACATAATCATATAGTTTAACATATGCACTAATTATGCCAATGTTGTTAAATTTATTACAGATAAATTGGCAACGTTAGAGCCTTTTTAAACCGAAAATCAACATTAAATTTTATGGGAGGACAACTAGATTCCAACCCCAAATTTTTATAGGAATACTCAAAAGGCTACTTGATATCACATTGGCTTAAGTAAATTTTTATCCAAATATAGACTAATAACATTCATGGAATGCTACGTTAAGATAGTGAAAGTAAGTAAATTTGTTTTATGATGCCAAAAAAAAATTGTTCAATTTTAAATAAGCTTACAGTGATTTAAACAGTTTAAACGCTTTGTTACGTTGTACTGCAAAATTGGACTGACACTGCTGTTTTTTTCTAAAATCCTCTTTTGTCTTTTGGGGTTCTGCATATATAATTCAAAGTTTGTTTCAAAGTAAATGAAAAGCTTTAGGCCCAATAACATCCATATTGAAATGCAAAAAGAGAATTTTTAAGGACATATTGCAACCCAGACTTTGAAATGATGATAACATATTTTAAATAAGCTGAGAATAATTTTCACTTCCCCTTTTTTCGATGCTCGTTTTTCTTCTCTTATTTTAAAATAGATTTTTATTCTAAAATAAATTTATAACACAGGGCAACAGCCATTTCGCTCTGGCCTTCTCGATGCAAAATTCTGTTCCTGTTCTGTGCCCTGATTCCAAAACTGGTCTCGGTTTTTTTCCATCAGCTCTTGTTTCGCGAGAAATCGCGGAAAAACCATTTTGCTGTTTTTTTAGCTTATGGAAAATTATGGGGGTCACACCAAGCACAAATTAATAGGTTTATAAGTTTTATGCGATACTACATACATCAATGCAGCCATAAAAAATCAATCGAGCCGCATCAGCAAACCCGAAAGTGACTAAATTGGACCTTGAAGATAATTTTTTCTCAATTTATAGCAAATTTTTTAAAATAAACCGTCATCTACAACCTAGTGCATAAATCGTAAAATTAAAACAACTATTTCTGCATTTAGCCTAACACATCCGCTATTTTTACGAATTTTGTTGCACTTTTATCAGCTTTTTGGACTAAACTACAGCCGTTTTTTCACGAAAAAGTGAATTAAATTTTATGGCAGGATTACTAGATTAATACACAAAATGTGTGTAGGAAATATAAAAAGGATGAAAAATGGGTTGTTTACAATAACGTCGAGCTAAAGCGATCATGATTTCATTTAAGAAATGAGCCGAAGCAGATCACATCAAAAGACGATATTTTCTGTTTGGGTGAATTGTAAAGATATCGCCGATTTCTCATCTGCTACTTAGCTTAAAAACCAATTTGGTTTGAAAACAACAATAACATACCTCGTATAATTCACGTTAAATCAAATATCTTCTCCTTTTTATTGAGTCGGTCAAGCCCGCACGTAATATATTCTGTTCCTGTTTGTAAATAACTGATAACTTTTAAGCAAGGGGGGGCAACTCTATAATTCATCTAATCGCAAAACGATATATAGTGGATCGATAAGTAATGACGATTAATTAAAATTGTGGTAAATATAAGATTTTTTCAAATTGTGGGGGTGGCAACTCTTCTATCGTTCATCTGATCTGAAATCGATATATAGGGGCTCGATAAGTAATAATGAGTAAAATATATGTCTAGAAGGTTTGAACTCCAAAATTTTGAATGATATGAGGTTTTTTTTTCAAATTTCGGGGGAGTCAGGGGGCGTGGCAAATATCAAAACTAAACTTGATCTGCCTGCAAGTATAGGAATTATATGTTCCATACACTTCAAACCTCTAGCTCTAACCATCTCTGAGATCTCAACGTTCATACGGACAGACGGACATGTCTCTATCGACTCGGCTGTTGATGCTGATCAAGAACATATATAGTTTATAGGGTCGGAGATGCTTCCTTCTGGCTGTTACATACATTTGCACAAGCCCAATATATTTGATTTGAATACATATGAAACGTCTGGTCCAAAATATGGTATTTGAAGGATTTGAAGAAAGCAGTACTGATTTAAAGAGCCTCCCGGAACTCTCATTGTAGTATATTATATCTAACACCTGCAACCTAAAAAAATATATATTATTCCCTAACCACTAAGTCAATGTTACCTGCTATCCGTAAAACATTGCATACCTGCCCCATATGCTTTTCTGTCTATTTTATTCACTTCTCATAATCCAAAGTGCCCTGCCTAGCTGCCGCAGCTGTGAACTATGCATGTAGTATCTGGTCAAAGCAACCAAGATTCAAGTCAATGAAAATGGTGTCCTTTTGCACATCCACACAATAACGTAGGGGGCCACATTTGGTACTGAAGCCACAAAGTACAGCACCAACTGTTGAGAATGGAGATGGGAACAAAAAGAAGCGAACGAAAAGTGCTGAGCATAAATAAGACATTTGCGTGTGTAAGCAAGGATAACAACAACAACAACAGCTTAAAATAACTCCACACGCAACATTGAAATGCGGTGGAGGCAACAACAACAACAACAAGACACTGACTGGGGATCTGCTACAATAATTTTCAAACTGCTTTCCTCTGCTTCCCTCCAACTCGAAAAGTTTGCAAAAGGCAAAAGTAATGCAAAATGCAAAGTCATCGCTCGCCGTTGTCCTCGAGTGGGCGCTATCTTTCGCTCACCATCTCATTTGGGGGGAGCTAGCGATGATAACGTGAAATATTAATATTTACATACAATTTAAATATCAGATATATCAACTATGTATGAATAAAAGTTCTGTTGTGTACAAAATTGGTCTTAAACTTAACAGTTTTGATATAATTTTTTCAAGTTTGATTACATTCTGGTTTCATTTGGTAAAATATTTAAAAGTGGACAAAAATATGAGTATCTTTATGTGAAATCGGACAAGCATAACCTTCACTCTTAAAGAAGATCGGCTGAAACACAAATTATAACTGTAAAAGTTAAAAAAAAACGAGAAGGCAAAGCTAACTTCGACTGTGCCGAAGTTTTAATACACTTGAAAAACTTTACTCCAACTGATTTAACTGGAAAAATATATATAGGATATACAGCTGTGCTCCCATTTTCACCTTACTTTTGCGATTTGTCCACGTGAACAGATGATTTTACAAATCAAATTGTGTTCGTTTATATATGAAATGACATTAAGATCTGAGGTAACTAGATAGAGTCCAAAAATATTTTTCGATTTGAAATCACTTTGTCTTTGCTTACCGATTTTAATTCGTAAAATTTTTTTTAATTGTTCGGACTTGATCTAGTAGTCACAGATATGAGTGTTACTTTACATATAAAAAAAAGAAATGTGAGAATGAAATTCAATTGTTCACATGCTGAAATCGCAAAAGTAATGTGAAAATGGGAGCACGGCTGATAGATATCAGATATTTAAAATTTTTAAATCATTGATAATAAAAATTTGATACCATAAAAAAAAACTTTTCTTAGTAAAACACATTTTCCGACCGATCGTTCCTATGGCAGCTATATGCTATAGTCATCCGATTTTGATAATTTTTTTCAAAATTATGTGAAAGCATATAAAACTAATATATACCAAGATTGGGGACGCTACGATAAAAAACAAAAAAGTTTTTCTCACTAGACGTTGTTTTTTGACCGACCGTTTATATGGCAGCTATATGCTATAGTCATCCGATTTTGATAAATTTTTTCAGAATTGTGTGGAAACATATAAAACAAATATATTCCACGATTGGAGACGCTACGATGGAAATCAAAAAAGTTTTTCTCACAAAGACTTATTTTTCGACCGATCGTTCCTATGGCAGCTATATGCTATAGTGACCCGATTTTGATACATTTTTCCAGAATTATGTGGAAGCATATAAAACTAACATATACCAAGATTAGTGACGCTACGATGGAAAATAAAAAAGTTTTTCTAACTAGAACTAGTTCTTGGACCGATCGTTCCTATGGCAGCTATATGATATAGTCATCCGATCCGGCCGGTTCCGACATATTAGTTGCGTGCAGTAAAAAGAAGACTCTGTGCAAAATTTCAGCTCGATAGCTTTAAAACTGAGAGACTAGTTCGCGTAGAAACAGACAGACGGACAGACGGACAGACAGACGGACAGACGGACGGACGGACAAGCGGAAATGGACTCAGCTCGTCGTCCTGATCAAGAATATATATAGTTTATGGGGTCGGAAATGAATATTTCTATGCGTTACAAACTTCTGGGCAAAATTAATATACACTTTTCAAGTGTATAAAAACAATAAATGTCGTAATAGAAATGCTTCCTTTTTACTAAAGTATTATCGGTGCTGTTCTCAATTCCTAGTCGACTTTCGTGTAAACGCTTAGTTTTCAATTTAAATTTATTAACGTTGCATAATCTTCAATATTTTTTGGACTATCCCGAATTTTTAAATAATTTTTCAATAAATATCTTTCGTACAGCTTACAAGCCGAGTTTTACATACATCGGGTCAAAAAACAACATCCTACTCTAAAACCCCAATAAGCTTTGACCTTGAACCCCCCTTTTTCGAACTCGGCGGTGGATTTTGCGAAATTGGAAAATGATTTTTCATTATATTTAGCCCATTAAGCTTACAATCCGAATTTTATTCAGATTGGCTAAAAAATAACCACTCCCGCCTCCATTTTCCGACATTGGGTGGATTTTTCCAAATTTAAAACTTCTTTGTACATTTATTTGGCTCGGTGAGCTTTCATACAGAATTTTTCCTTAATCGAGTAAAAATAACGTTAGACTCCCAATTTTTCGACCATAGGGTGGATTTTTTCAAATTGGTATTTATTTTTACACTAATGTAACTTACATGGTATGTAGCTTACATACCGAATTTTACATAAATTTGGGTAAATATAATTTAAAACTGATTTCCCCATTTCACGACCATAGGGGTGGATTTTCCGAAATTATAAAATTCCTTTTCCATTTATAGGTGTTAGGAAGCTTTATAAAAAGTGTCTTAAAAAAAAAATTGTTGCCTAAAAAAGAGAAAAAAAGACGGATAAGTTACGAAGCCGGTTCGGTTCCGATGGTTGTGATGATTGCTTAAAAGCATAGTGAGAAATAGATTTCTAGAATGAAAAACTAATGCCAAGAGGGTATTATTAAATTGTCCAAATGTTTGTAACCAGGGATTAATCCCAAAACGAATATTGGTTCCGGTACGTACCGAAATGAGAATTACGGTTAAAGATTATATTTCGGCTTTCAGTTTATTTCGGTTTTGGATTCCGATACGGTACCTAGATTTTTATTTCGGTATACCGGTACGTACCGGTACAAGTATAATTTTTTTTTATATTTAAAAATTTTAATTGTTTTGAAGATTTAAAAAAAAATAATGGATGTAATAGAATTTAAAAATTGTGTTCTAAGAATAGCTACATAAAAAAGTTGTTTTTTCAAATAGGCCAATTTCAAGTCTTTTCGTTTTCGCTAAAAGCATATGTCCGCGTTTCCAGAGGTATTCCTACACTTAGAAAAACAAACTTAAATTTAGAAATTCCCTATTCGTTTGGTGCCCTGACAAGCTCGCCTTACGGCCGATTACTCACCTTCCACATAGAACTATCTGTCACATAAACTTATAAATAACAGAGTAATAGCCTTATTCCACTGACAAACATTCAACAACATTCTCGAATGTGAATGTTTTCTTGTTCCACTGACGAATGTTCATCACGGTTGCAAGTGAATGTTTAAATTGACAACCAAGTAAATAAATTACAAAAATATTATTTGAAATATACTTTTCTGCCTTGCTGTTGATTTCTGACAAAAAATCAAGACAGCATATACATATGCCGGATTCTTGTGAGCGAGGTCCATTTTGCGGAGTTGGTTGCAAACTGAGGAATACTGAAAAATACCTTTCTCTATCAACATTCCCTTTCTTGGAGACAGTCTGGAGCATACGGTCATGAGAAGCCATATGGGCATTTCCGCAGAAAAGTCTACCAACACCGAAAAATTAAAAGTTCATTTAAAGTTGTTTCTTACTTGATTTAGGAAAAGTAAATATGCAAATTATTTTTAATTAATGAGTTTAAAGCTTCGCTTTGTACAGATAGCGATATATCGGGCTAGAAAGTACAAATTTACGTTTTTGCCTGTTTTTCAGTGCATTTTCTCTTTTCGATTTACAGCTCTCAGAGTCATTAAGCAATTCCACTCTTTTCGCAAAATTTTAGCTACAATTAGAAATGATTTTTTTGTTGCGTTGAATAATTTAAGAAAAATTTTCTTCACTTAAAAATTGCCAAATGAAATTTTAGTAACGTCACGTCAGTAACGTCACGTCAGATATAAAGAAGCTAATAAAAAAAAGAACGAGAAATGATTTTTATATTTGTTAAATTGGAAAATAAACTTATATTATTCTAAAAACTACTGAAACAAGTAAGAAAGTCGAACAAGCCCGACTGTAATATACTCTGTACCTGTTTGTATATAACTTAAAACTTTAAAGTGTGGGGTCACACAATCTGTGCAGCACTTGCACGCCACGATTACGGGCAGTGCTAAAATTCGAATATCTTTCATCTGATCTGGAAACGGTTTATGGAGGATCGAAAAGTAATGACGATTAAAATACATGCCTAAATAATTCAAACAATCTGTCTTTAAAATTGTGGAAGATATTCGATTTTGTTCAAATTGTGGGGGTGGCAACTCTGCCATCGTTCATCTGATCGGAAAACAATGTATGGGGGGTTCGATAAGTAATGACGAGTAGAATATATGTCCAGAAGGTTCGAAAAACTTAACTCAAAAATTGCGGGATATTTGAGGTATTTTTCAAATTGCGGGGGTGGCAACTCTACTATCGTTCATCTGGTCGGAAAACGATGTATGAGGGTTCGATAAGTATTAATGAGTAGAATATATGTCTAGAAGGTTCGAACAACCTTAACCCAAAATTGCAGGATATTTGAGGTGTTTTTCAAATTGCGGGGGTGGCAACTCTAGTATCGTTCATCTGTTCGGAAAACGATGTATGGGGGTTCGATAAGTATTAATGAGAAGAATATATGTCTAGAGGGTTTGAACAACCTAAACCCAAAATTGTGGGATATTTGAGGTGTTTTTCAAATGATGATGAGTAGAATATAAGTTTAGAAGGTTCGAACAACCTAACTCCAAAATTGTGGAAGATATGAGGTTTCTTTCAATTTGGGGGGGAGGCAGGGGGCGTGGCAAAAAAAAAACTAAACTTGATCTGCCTGCAAGTATAAGAAATATATGTTCCATACACCTCAAACCTCTATCTCTTACCATCTCTGAGATCTCAGCGTTCATACGGACAGACGGACGGACAGACGGACAGACGGACATGTCTATATCGACTCGGCTGTTGATGCTGATCAAGAATATATATACTTTATAGGGTCGGAGATGCTTCCTTCTGGCTGTTACATACATTTGCACAAACCCAATATACTCTTTGTACCTTCGGTACAGAGTATAAAAAGTTTCATACAAAAAGAGTTTCTCAATTCGCAGAGTTTAGCAACTTTGTAGTCCGAGTCAAAACCCACTTCCGTTTTAAGTAACGTCACGTCAGGGCATATTTTTACTGATTTCTTTGAATTCTCTGGGTCGATTTTTGTAATTTTTATACCCGTTACTCGTAGAGTAAAAAGGGTATACTAAGTTCGTGCAAATGTATGTAACAGGCAGAAGGAAGCATCTCCGACCCCATAAAGTATATATATTCTTGATCAGCATCAATAGCCGAGTCGATATAGACATGTCCGTCTGTCCGTCCGTCCGTCCGTCCGTCCGTATGAACACCTAGATCTCAGAGACTATAAGAGCTAGAGCTACCAAATTTTCAGTGTATACTTGTATTGTTTGCAGGCAGATCAAGTTTGTTTCAAATTTTTGCCACGCCCCCTCCCGCCCCCGCAATTTGAAAAAAACCTCATATCTCTCACAATTTTGAAAATAGACAGTTCAAATCCTCTAGACATATATCTTAATCATCATTACCTATCGATCCGCGATACATTATTTTTCGATCAGATGAACTATAGTAGAGTTGCCACCCCCGCAATTTGAACAAGTAAGAAAGTCGGTCAAGCCCGACTGTAATATACTCTGTACCTGTTTGTATGTAACTGATAACTTTAAAGTGTGAGGTTTTTTCAAAATCTGGGGGTGGCAACTCTTTCGACTTTCGTTCATCTGGTTGAAAAACGATGTACGGGCTCGATAAGTAATCATGGGTAGAATTACCCTAGTACATAACTTGTAAAATAATATAATTTGTATATAATTTCCTATTAACATAAATATATCTATATTAGTCACGCGGGAATCACGCGTGATTTCTGACCGCAGGCCATCTCAATTGCATCTCTCCTCTCATACTTCGTCTTTGCCTACTTACACAAATATCTATTGGTAAGAAGGAGGGGGAAACTGAAAGCGGCACAGTCCAGTTAGCTAATGCCAAGAAAATTCCAATTGGGAAATTACCAGTATGCTATTGCCCTCTCGCTCTCTCTTTCTCGTAAGTGAGTGCGGTGTTGTTGTTGTCGTTGCATTAAATTTTCTTTTACATATAGCGCCACTATTGTTCATCTGATCGGAAAACGATGTATGGGGGCTTGATAAGAAATGATGAGTAGAATATATGTCTAAAAGGTTCGAACAACGTAACTGCAAAATTGTGGAAGATATTCAGTTTTTTTAATTTGCGGGGGAGGCAGGGGGCGTGGCAAAATTAAAACTAAACTTGATCTGCCTGCAAGTATAAGAAATATATGTTCCATACACTTCAAACCTCTATCTCTTACCATCTCTGAGATCTCTTCGTTCATACGGACAGACGGACAGACAGACAGACGACATGGCTATATGGACTCGGCTGTTGATGCTGATCGATATATAGGGGCAAATATATATTTCTTGATAGCATCAACAGCCGAGTCGATATAGCCATGTCCGTCTGTCCGTCTGTCTGTCCGTCTGTCCGTATGAACGAAGAGATCTCAGAGATGGTAAGAGATAGAGGTTTGAAGTGTATGGAACATATATTTCTTATACTTGCAGGCAGATCAAGTTTAGTTTTGATTTTGCCACGCCCCGCCTCCCGAAATTTAAAAAACGAAATAACTCCCACAATTTTCAAGATAGATAGTTCGAACATTCTAGACATATATTCTACTACTTATTTTGAATCGACCCGCCATACATCATTTTTCGATCAGATGAACGATATTAGAGCTATATGTAAAAGAAAATAAAAACCAACGCCAACAACAACACCGTTGCCATTGGTAGAACTTACGAGAAAGAGAGAGCGAGAAGGCAATAGCTAACTGGTAATTTCCCAATTGGACCTTGCTATGAGTGGAGCGATATAATTGAGATGGCCTGCGGTCAGAAATCACGCGTGATTCCCGCGTGACTAATATAGATACGTTTTTGTTAATAGGAAATTATATACAAATTTTATAATTTTACGGGTTTGTACTAGGTACTAGCCCCCATACATCGTTTTTCAACCAGATGAACGATGGTTGAAAGAGTTGCCACCCTCAGATTTTGAAAAAACCTCACACTTTAAAGTTATTAGTTTCGTACAAACAGGTACAGAGTATATTATAGTCGGGCTTGACCGACTTTCTTACTTGTTTTAACTTGTTTCTTTCATATTTCTTTTTTATATTTTATCGTACGAATGTCACGTCACGTCAGAAAAGAAATGCCCATATACCGTTACTGAGATCATTGTCCACTGCAAGATTGGCAAGAGCAGTCTGAAAGCTTCCGAGGCAGCCGTCGCTTATGGGCTTAATATGTCAAAAAGTACCTAAGTCCTGACTTAAGTGGGCCGAGAACGAAGGCTTGCCCAAGTAGAGACCCAATCACATCTGTACCCCATACCCATAAGAAACACTGGCGACTTTAAATTAAATTCTAAAATTTATTATTGAATTATGTGGTCTATGATTAATGGTTTTTGCATCTTGTTCTTGGTCAAAAAAAAAAAATTTGGTAGGCTCTTGCATCTTGTGCTCGTGCTTTTCCTTGTCGGCCGTCGTGCTGCGTCCGAGCCGCTTTATGGTCTTCCTGTATTTCTTCAGCACACTGCTCTTATCCGACTGGCTGATCTATTCGCCACCCTGACCGGCAGCCTCCTTTACACCGAACACATAGGTGATATCGGGCTGAAATTATCTAGTGATGCTTCTCTTCCTCCTCGACATACTGCTCGGCCTCGCTGATAACGCAGTCGATGTCCGACTGCGAAAGGCGGCTCTTGTCGTTCCTGATGGTAAAGATCTTGCCAATTTTGGTTGTCCTTCCCACGTTATGGCCAGTTTTCGGGATTTATTAATCTGAAAGAGAAATTTTCTTGTTAATATTCTTCAAAAAACAAAACAGAATTGTTGGTACTTAACTTGGTACTTACTTTTTAAATTTTGGCACTTGGCACTTTGATATCACGCCGATTTCGGAAAAAATGTAAACGTACCCGGGCGAATAACGAATGTTGTAACAGTGATGGCAATATTTATCACAAATGTTGTGACAGTGATCGCAACATATGTCACGCATGTTGTAACAGAAATCACAACATTCGTGACGAATTAACATTCAAAATACACCGAACGAATGTTAACATTTAGAACATTTAGAGAATGTTGTCAAGAATGTGCCAGTGGAACAAGGCTATAAATTGTAAGTTTAACCTTCTTAAAAAGTTAAAATTGGCTGTTACCAACTGCCTAATTCCAAGTAAATTTAATTCGAAAGAAAACGAGGACGAAATCTAGTAACAACAGATTTGATTGTCATTTACATATACTTTTATACAACTCGAATATGAAATACAAACGTTTACACGAAAATCGATTCAGAATTCGGAACAGGGCTCTAAGACTGCGGATTAATATAGCCCATAATACGCTGATAAAATTCTCAATATCAGATTAAACGAGAGCGTAAGTAAAAGTCGGCCCTGCTCGACTTCGATATACCCGTTACTCAGGATATCAACATGTCCAAATTGTGGGAGATATGAGTTTTTTTTCCAATTTGCGGGGGCGGCAACTCTTCTATCGTTCATCTGATCGGGAATGAATGTATGGCGGATCGATAGGTAATGATAATTAAAATATATGTCTAGAAGGTTCGAACAATCTATTTTCAAAATTATGAAAGATATAAAGTATTTTGCAAATTGCGGGGGCGGGAACTTTTCTATCGTTCACCTGATCAGGAAACGATGTATGGCGGATCGATAGGTAGTGATGGTTAAAATATATGTTTAGAGGATTTGAACTGTCTATTTTCAAAATTAAGAAAGATATGAGATATTTTTTAAATTGCGGGGGCGGCAACTCTACTATAGTTCATCTGATTGAAAAATGATGTATGGCGGATCGATAGGTAATAATTATTTAAATATATGTCTAGAAGGTTCAAACAATCTATTTTAAAAATTGTGAGAGATATGAGGTATTTTTCAAATTGCGGGGGCGGCAACTCTACTATAGTTTATCTGATCGAAAAATGATGTATAGCGGATCGATAGGTAATAAGGATTAAGATATATGTCTAGAAGGTTTGAACAGTCTATTTTCAAAATTATGAAAGATATGAGTTTTTTTTGAAATTGCGGGGGCGGCAACTTTTATATCGTTCATCTGATCAGGAAACGATGTACAGCGGATCGATAGGTAGTGATGATTAAAATATATGTTTAGAGGGTTCGAATAATCTATTTTTAAAATTGTGGGAGATATGAGGTATTTTTCAAATTGCGGGGGTGGCAACTCTACTATAGTTCATCTGATCGAAAAATAATGTATCGCGGATCGATAGGTAATGATGATTAAGATATATGTCTAGAGGATTTGAACTGTCTATTTTCAAAATTGTGAGAGATATGAGGTTTTTTTCAAATTGCGTTGGCGGGAGGGGGCGTGGCAAAAATTTGATCTGCCTGAAAACAATACAAGTATACACTGAAAATTTGGTAGCTCTAGCTCTTATAGTCTATGAGATCTAGGTGTTCATACGGACGGACGGACGGACGGACGGACGGACAGACGGACAGACGGACATGTCTATATCGACTCGGCTATTGATGCTGATCAAGAATATATATACTTTATGGGGTCGGAGATGCTTCCTTCTGCCTGTTACATACATTTGCACGAACTTAGTATACCCTTTTTACTCTACGAGTAACGGGTATAAAAACGCTCTTACCCAGTTGAAAAAAAACTAAAAATCTGCTTTTCCCTACATTACTATTTTTTAAATATTAAAACAAAACTTTTTCATAATTGAAAATAATATTTCTTGAATTGAAGGCGAAATTGGACAAAAATAAAGAAACTTCATTTCTAAAATTAATATTAACATTTTTCTAACATTTCTTTATTTAAGGGAGGATTTTTCTAAACAAAGAAATCTTTTAGATTTAATTAGAGCAGCGGTGGGCACCAAAATATAATTATAAAAACATATATTATATGTCGGAACCAGCTGAATCCGACCGCTAGATCAATGGTCCATATCAGATAACTCCAAACCCACTGGACCGATCGAAGTGAAATTTTTAGAGTTAATTGGCAAGACCGGACTGCGTGTAAATTATTAAGAAAATTTCGTAATTTTGCGTTTCCGCATATAAATCAACATCAATAAAACTCAGTATGCGTTATGTTTGATGATTTTAAGTAAATTTGAAATAGTCGTCAAAAAATTGGGAATTAATATTCAAAATACCTACAAGTATATAAGAACATCGGTATATCAAAGTTTACTTCCCTTCATTTTTTTTTTGTTACATTTATAAAATATGATGATGCCTAAGCGAACTGACAGCATCCCTGAGCTCATTTTACGTCATCACTTTTCCTGCTCACGATTGCATCGCTAAATCTGCACCCAGTTTCTCAATTGTTGTGATTTTTTCTCGACTCGTGCACATGCATTTATTTAAATTCCTTTGTCCTCCTGTCTATCCCACTCATCCTCATGCTCCTCCCTCTTCTCATTTTGCCAATGTATTCATTGTCTGTGAAATTGTTGTGTGTACCATGCCGTCGCATAATGTCTTTCTTTTGCTCTACGTGCTCCTCTGCCTTCGTGTGCTTCTTAGCCACAATCCTGGGTACCGACTGCAGTTTTGCGGTTTTTAACTTGTGACAGTTTTAAGTGGCTGCCGTTTGTCTAGATTTCTGCATATACATATATATGTAGAACATATATCTGTAGTACATACTTGTATATACAAATGTATCCATTTCTCTGCTTAACTGCGTAATGTGTGCTGAGATTTACACAGAATTTAATGCGTGTTATTTGGCGCTTATAAATCGTGACGCCATAATGAAGCTAAGTCAAGCAGCTTGAGTGCATCTTGGCTTTTTCCGCAGATTGGCTTTGACTATTAGCTGTTTAAATGTTTGTTTGGGGCTTTTGAAATATTTAGCAGCGGGTTTTCCTCCAGCATCGTTTGGGTGCAAATTTGTACTAATGACACTTTCATAGGTGGCAGATGTCCCACATTTTCACGGCTTCTCTTCCGCTTCCCTTGCCATTCAATTTTCACTCACAATTCCATCTCGCCGGGTCACCTGCTTTCTTTTGCAGCAGTTTTTGGATTCAGCTCATCCACTTTGCTTGGGCCATTGTCATTTTACCACCCCCATCAGCCCCACCAGCCCCAACTGGCACTTAACTTTGGAGCACCATAATCCAGCATAGTTTCCTGCCGTTGCCAACAACCTTTTTCGCCTTTGTTGGTGTACGTCGCCAAACAAAAGGAAAACAATTTTCATGCGTGCATGGGAAAAATCAAAAGAAAAAGAGGCGCACACACATGTCTGGGTAGACAACAATGCCTATTTTAGTGTGAGATAAGAAACAGCAGCAGCATCAAGCAGCGAGCAACAACAACAGCAACTACTCAAAGCAATTTCCAAGTGGCCCAGGTTGGGCCTATGCGTTCGTGGATCCCATACCACACTAGACAGCAGAATCAGCGATGTACTCTTCGTCTAAGTGGCTGTTGGTGCAATTTTTCCGCAGAATTCGCCCTGTTGTTTGAAATACCCTATCGAAGGAGATGATAGGATTTGCAATGTGCTTTGAGCTAATTGGTGTGAAGGGAGGACAAAATAAAAAACGAATGAAAGAAAAAAGGAAGAGAGGAGGAAGAATGAAAAATGAAAAGGGAGCAATGAAGATGCAAGAAGGAATAAGGAATAGGGAATAAAGAAGAAGGAAGTACGAATGTAAGAAAGTAAAAAAAAGTGAAAAAGTAAAAGAGAAAAAAAGTAACAACAAGAAAACAGAAACACAATAAAGTAAAAAAGGGAAAACAAATAATAAATAAGAAGTAAAAAAAATTGAAAAAGTAAACAACTAAAAAAAGTAAGGGAGTAAGAAAGAAAAAAGGAAAAAAAGTAAGAAAGTAAACAAGTAAGAAATGAAGATGGAATAAGGAAGAGGAAAAAAAGAAGAAGGAAGTACGAAAGTAAAAAAGTGGAAAAGTAACAACATGAAAACAGCAACACAATAAAGTAAAAAAGAAAAAAAAGGGGGAAAAATAAAAAAGTAAAACAAGTAGAAAAAAAAAAAATAAAAAAGTAAAAGTAAACAAGTAAAAAAGTAAGGGAGTAAGGAAGTAAACAAGTAAGAAAGTAAAAATGAAAAAAAGTAAGAAAGTTAGAAAGCAAAAAAGTATAAAAGTAACAAGGTAAAAAGTAAGTAAAATATTGAAAAAAAAAACGAAGTCGGAATTAACGAAAAAAGAAGAGTCGAAGGGAGTTGGAGAGAAACCAATTCGACGGAAAAAATGTAATTTAATTTTTTTCCACAAAAAAAAGTAAAAATATAAAAAAGTAAAAATAAAACAAGTAAAAAAGTAAGTAAGTAAGTAAGAGTAAGGAAGTAAGAAAGAAGAAAGTAAGGAAGTAAGGAAGTAAGGAAGTAAAAGTAAGGAAGTAAGGAAGTAAGGAAGTAAGGAAGTAAGGAAGTAAGGAAGAAGGAAGTAAGAAGTAAGGAAGTAAGGAGTAAAGTAAAGTAAAGGAAGTAAGGAAGTAAGGAAGTAAGGAAGTAAGGAAAGGAAGTAAGGAAGTAAGGAAGTAAGGAAGTAAGGAAGTAAGGAAAAATGAAGTATGAAGTAAGGAAGTAAAGTAAGGAAAGAAGGAAGTAAGGAAGTAAGAAGTAAGGAAGTAAGGAAGTAAGGAAGTAGAAGTAAGGAAGTAAATGGAAGTAAGGAAGTAAGAAGTAAGGAAGTAAGGAAGTAAGGAAGTAAGAAGTAAGGAAGTAAGGAAGTAAGGAAGTAAGAAGAAGAAGGAAGTAAGGAAGTAAGGAAGTAAGAAGAGAAAGAAGAAGGAAGTAAGGAAAGAAGTAAGGAAGTAAGGAAGTAAGGAATAAGGAAGTAAGAAGTAAAGAAGGAAGAGAAGTAAGGAAGTAAGGAAGTAAGGAAGTAAGGAAGTAAGGAAGTAAGGAAGTAAGGAAGTAAGGAAGTAAGGAAGTAAGTAAGGAAGTAAGGAAGTAAGGAAGTAAGGAAGTAAGGAAGTAAGGAAGTAAGGAAGTAAGGAAGTAAGGAAGTAAGGAAGTAAGGAAGTAAGGAAGTAAGAAAGTAAGAAAGTACGAAAAAAAGAAAGTAAGGACGTAAGAAAGTAAGAAAAAAGAAAGTAAGAAAGTGAGAAAGTAAGATAGTAAGAAAGTAAGAAAAAAAGAATGTAAGAAAGTAAGAAAGTAAGAAAGTAAGAAAGTAAGAAAGTAAGAAAGTAAGAAAGTAAGAAAGTAAGAAAGTAAGAAAGTAAGAAAGTAAGAAAGTAAGAAAGTAAGAAAGTAAGAAAGTAAGAAAGTAAGAAAGTAAGAAAGTAAGAAAGAAAGTAAGAAAGTAAGAAAGTAAGAAAAGTAAGAAAGTAAGAAAAAAGAAAGTAAGAAGGTAAGAAAGTAAGAATGTAAGAAAGTAAGAAAGTAAGAATGTAAGAATGTAAGAATGTAAGAATGTAAGAATGTAAGAAAGTAAGAAAGTCTAAAAGGAAAAAATAAAGTAAGAAAGTAGAAAATAAAAAAAGAAATGAAGAATAAATAAAGGAATAAAGACGAAATCGGAATAAACGAAAAAGGAGGGATGAAGGTAGTTGGAGAGAAACCAGTTCAACGGAAAAAATGTAATTTAATTTTTTTTCCACGAAAAATAGATATTTTTGTTAGTGTTTCCCTAAAATTACACAGTAGCAATACACGGCACAGTCCAGAAGAAAAGTTTTTACTAAAAAACACTTATCAACCACAAACGTATTTTCAAATAATAATTTTACATACCCGGATTAATGTTTTACTCGAGGAAATGAGATTTTTGTACATTCCACCCAATAAATTAATTGTCAGGGTATTCAATAGTTTGTTTGAACCAAACCATTTCCCTACTTTACCTTTTTGTTGTTTTCTCGGTTGTTGTCAACAACAGATAGGCATCATCCAGTCTGGTCTAGGCGGTAAACCTTCGCTCTGATGGCCTCATGCCATTCATGACATGACCAGAAATTACGTATACGCCATGTAACCCGGGTAAGCCTTCTACTTTATTTGTGCTGAGGCAGAGGGCAAAAGCAATTAACGTATGGGCATAGAGAATAGCGATTTCAATGAGCTCATTAAGCGTTTAAGGAAAAATGCCAATCGCACGCTAATTAGGATGAAAGGGGCAAGTACGAAAGACAAGGTGGACAAGGAAATGGGCAAGTGACTGAGCTAGTCCCGGCCACTTGGCATTTGGCCACTTGGTGACGCTCTTGTTTTGGCATTGCCTTTGCCCACCTGGCAAATACTTGTCGAAACTTTTATAATTATGTTCGGAGCTATGGTAAAAGTTTCAACGATGTCTCGGCCTCTGCGTTGGCCTCAGGGTACGGCGGCGTCTGCTCATTTCTTTAACAAGTTTAGGCGCAGTGAAAGTTAAGCTTTCCTTTCGGCTGATGCTGTGTGCCTGGCACTTTTCAAAAAGTTTTTTTTTTATTTCTATTTTTTTGTCAAGTGCCTTGCCTAGTACTGCAGAGTGGGCGTGGCTACAAGTTAATTATGCGCCTCAGTCTCGGTTACTTTTTTTTTTTCTCGGTTTGCTTGTGTGGCGTGCGGCGCACTTCCGGTTTATGTGACGGCCACTTCCGATGCTGCGAAAGGAAATTAAAAATGTCGCTTCACAAAAATGTCGACCGGGTACCGTTAATTAAATGCCAGCGCAATAAGAATAATAACAGACACCAGGCCCAGGAGGTAAGTGCAGTTGCCAATTTTTTAATCAATTAAAAAATGCCACTTAAATTTCGCTCAGGCGACAACAAAATTTTCGCACGCTTCGACGCGACAATTACTATCGCGGTTGTGGGTCAGGGATGAAGCGTAACTAAAATCGAGTAACCCAACAACAATCTTTGGCAAAATTTTGGTAAAAACAAGTCCACAAATGAGATGTTGAGGTTTTTCATTAAACATTTTCTTTTTATTTTCGTACTTCCACAAATTTTCAAAAAATCGATGGGTGAATTTTTGTTGATAAAAATTTTCTAGAACTGTCCCAAGATTATGTTTATTTTTGTTTTAAATAATTAAAAAAATATATCATTTAAATTTAAATCGTCTGTCGGGTATAAAGATATCACTGGTCGACAAAAAATTACCCATTTTAAATAACCCAACTTTTTTAGTGTATTTTGGAACGCTGAGTTTAAAAATGTACTCTAAAAATATTTCACGTGAGTCGTTCTTCAGATATCGGCGAACATATGTATTTTTTTGGTATTTTTTAAAAGATAGGTATACATAAGTTGTCATAACATCTGAACTAATAATCCGTATTTAGTTTTCTATCCTTCAAATGAAAGATATAAGATTTCCCCACACTTTCTTTATACATTATAATTTGATTGGACATATAGTTAAGTCTGTACAGTTGAAATACCCCAAAAACAATTTATTTATTGTAAAAAAAAGAAAATATTCAAATTTAAATTGAAAATTTCGGCTTGTTTTAAAAATTGTATTTTTTTGAATTCAGCATTTCCAAATACTCCAGAAAAATCTATTAAATCGAAATGGGCGGACACTTAATTAAAATTTGTCCCAAATGTTCTACAAAACGCTTTCGACAAAATTCCTCTTCGATTTGTGTTGATTTTGGAAAGCAATTTTTGGAACACATTCGAATAACTTATTTTAAGTGAACTCAGTAATTATAATGAGTAAGTCAAGCCGGAACCCGAACCGGAACCGATTACAGAATTGAGCCGATTAAAACTCAGAACCAGAACTGTAAACGGAAACTATCGAATGTGTTCCACAAAACGCTTTCGACCCAAAATTTTAAGAACACAGGTATATTATATATTTTTATAGAACTGGTATTGAGAAAGATCCGTTGTTTCGTTACAGTTTCGGCTCTGAGTATTTTTCTAATATCAGTTTTATTCCTTCAATCAGTGTTTTCCTTAGCGCTTACAAAATTCAGAAAATGTTCTTAACCCTTCTGTTAGGTTAAGGTTAAGGGAGCGTAATAATTAAAATACAATTTCATCTTATTTTTTGTATCCATTTTTGTTTAATTTTCTAAATATGTAAAAATAAGTTTTTGGATTTCCTTTTTTTTGCATTTACAAAAGAAACGAACCAATAATTGTACCAAATGCGCTTTACCTAACAGCAGGGCTCAATGGTGATCCACAAAGTTCCCAGAACTGCTTACAGTGTATTTGACATTCTATAAGATATCAAAATTTCTTCATGCTCTTCCACTTACACAAGTAAGATTAGGACATTTGTGTTCCGGGGTAAAGTTTATTATGATAAACTTACTTTTATTATAACTACATTCTGTTGTGTAGGTTGCAAATTTATCTTATATCGTAAGGAAAATTATACCTAAATTAAAACCGAGCTACCAATACGAAACCGAATACCGAAATAAACTAGAACCTAAACAGTACCTTTCACCGAAACGTAAGTTTCGGTACGTACCAGAATTCGGTACGATTCGGTTTGAGTCAGAAAAGAGGCAGATTGGACTCAGATATCTTTCACATTAAGTGCGACGTTTTCATTGAAAAAAACGCTCTTTTCGGACTGTAGTTTGGTCACATTATGAATGCTCATAAAAAAGTGTCAGAATACAGTCAGAAAACGCTCATATTGCTTGCTGGGTTTTAGACGTTGTCATTTAGAATTTCATTAAAAACATTTTTGAAAATCGATCTTGTTCTGTTTCCAGCAGTATGTAATAATTTCCGCTATTTTTTCTTGATGTAGAAACTCAGCAGTCTATCAACGTTTTCAAAGAAGAAAATAATGAATAACTCCAACAATTTTACAAATATCATTCCCTTATTTAACACTAACAGAGGAGAAACAAGTTGCGCTGATCAAAGCGGTCAAGTCGCAACTAATGCATTATACAACAAAAAATACATACGATACATCACTGTTTCATGAACCTCCCTTTTCTATAATAAGTAGGCTTTTTTCCTAACGACTCTTGGATTGGTAGTCTAGTCTTGTCTCTATGCAATTTATATTCCTCGACCTTAAATTCTTCCCTTGGTTACATTTATCGTAACCATCCCTGGTAGTTGTTGATGTTGTTGCTGTTCAGTTTTCACCACCTTCTTACTGCCGCCAGGTCGTGGTTCATGCAATTATCGAAAATTTAATTAAAGCGCCAAGTGTCACATTGTCGATGACTCTACGTTTGTGCGCGCTTCACATTGCCTTTGGGAGGTTGAGTTGGTTGTGGTTATGGCCGATATTAATGTTAACGCTTTAATGCATCATTAAGTGATAAAATTACGCTGCCATTGACATAATGAAAGGACAAACTGATGTTAAACAATTGATGAAAATATTAAAGATAGATGATCAAACGACGAATTAAAAAGGGCATTTTTGTACAAACAATTGCATATACCCCATTTTCAGAAGCAACTCTAGGAAGAGTTTTTTTTTTAAATTAAATGCAGCATAACTTAAGTTGTTTTCATCCTTTTATAATATTACATTTAGTGCATAAAAAGTAGACAAAAGTAAAATTCTACTGTCACTTTTAGAGCTTCTTAAACAACAAGTTTGGGTGGAGCATAGATTTCGTTTTAGATCTGAGGGATTGAATGCAAAGAAAGCTCAAAAACTTTGCTGGAAAAGATCTTTGAAACTCGGATAATGTTTTTTTTTAAACACAAAACAATTTGGCTGTCTGAGTCTACATGGAATAATCCATATATTTATTTTGACACCAATTTCATGGCTAATGTTTTTATTTAAATTAATGCAATTATTTAAATTTATTTATAAAATTAAACATTTCAGTTTAAATAATTTCTTTTCCCAAAAAAACCGCAACAAAAACCACAAAATGGATTGCAACATCAACAAAAAAAAAAAAGCGGCAATGACATCTCAACCAAGAATCATAATTGCTTTTAATGTTTATTAACTTTGCCATCAAAGGCAAAAGCCGAGGGTGGCAGGAGGCGGAGGCAGCTGGCAAACTGACGATGTTTTGCATGTTAAAGCAAAATCCAATTAGCGTTTTCTTCCCAGTTTGCGGTGGTTCGCGGTGTTGTGTTTGGTGTTACTCCATTTCACAGTTTTAATTTTGTTTGATAAACGCGCGAGCATTTCAAATTAAATTACACGCAACTAATTTGTTTTTGTGATTTCCACACACACACGGTCGCGTTGTGAGTGTGTGTAAACAACAATGCTGACGTTGCCTGGGTAAATGCAAAGAATTTTATTTGTGCTTGTGAGGCAAAGAAAGCGACACGAAAGATGGCGACGTGTAAGATATGAAATATGCTGCCTTTGGAACAGAAAGCGACAAGTTTTAAGTTAAAATTGAGTTTCACAAAACTTTCACAAGACATTTGGAAGATTGCATTTTTATTTATTGTGAAATATTTTAATTTCCATACGTCCAAATTCAGCGTTACCAGGTCACTCTAGTAATGATAAGCCGAAAAAGTTACTCAGTTAAAAAAACAGTTTGATGCTATTGTTATAAAAAAAAAACAAAATATACAACAAAAAAATATTCTAAAATACATAAAATAACATATTCAGGAAATTCCATAAAATACACATAATTTTTGAAAAAATAAAACTCGGTTTATTTATAAACCGTTTGAACTTTCCTCTTCTCAGTAGTTTAATATTTTTTATATGATCGACACGAAAGCACATTAAAATAAACAGAAAATACTTGAAATACAAAATAGAGTAGGGTCTGTTTTAAATGAGCGTTGCGTCATTTCATTGCACCAGCATATTAAAATTTGACATCTTTACGGCAAAGCTTGATGTAAAGAAAGTGGTTGAAAAGCAATTCCAAAAAAATTTTTTGAATAAATGAGTCTTAACATGGAAAAAACATGAAAGGCCGTACACACAGTGCGCTTACTAATAGAGAAAGGCGACTTATATTAAGAAAAACGTTAAATTCTCTCGACCCTTTGTCTAAAATCAGATTAAAATTTGATGTTAAAGGCAGTTTCACAACTATACGTCGCGTTATTTCGAGTGCTCAGCATTTAAAAAGATAAAATATTATGAAGAAGCCACCTCTTAACCCGACTCGAAAGGCACAACGCCTCAGTTTTTGTCTCGCACATATGACCTGCACTTCAACGAATAAATTCTGACGAATAAAAATTTAATTTTGATGGTCCTGATGGCTATAGCTATTAATTCCATTATCTCCGAACAGAAACGCATTATTTGGACCGAACACATATCAAATTTGGAGTTGTGATGGCGTGGGGGAGCAATTCGTATTATAACGCCGGAAAATTAAAATTTTTGTGAATTACAATGAATGCGTTGTCCTAAAGTGTTATATTGAAAAAGGCGTGTCCATACTTCATAACCTTTTTATACCTCTGCCGAGGATTCATAAACCTGATGATGCGCCAATACATACAGCCCGGGTTGTTAAAACGTATATAAAGAGCCAAAATGTAAAGCAATTAAGCTGATCGATTTACTTACCGCATTTGAACATCATCGAAAATGTCTGGGGATGGTTTACACGTCAAGTATATGGATCTGGACTAATACAAGCCGTAGTATCGATATTTTTTGTGGGCAATTTAAATGAATCCCTTTCAAACCGGATGTGTGAAGTTTTGGAGTATTGGAGCAGAAAGGTGGCTCAACACAGTTTTAAAACTTTTTTTTAAATCTAAAGTACTTCAATCAACTTGGACTTAAGCATAATTTGTGTTTAGAATTCACTTAAATGGCTTTTTATACCCTTGCAGATGGTATATTAAAATTGTCACGATGTTTGTAACGCATAGAAGGAAGCATTTCCGACCACATAAAGAATATATATTCTTGATCAGCATGACGAGCTGAGTTCATTTCCGCCTGTCCGTCTGTCCGTCCGTCCGTCTGTCTGTCTGTCCGTCTGTTTCTATGCTATCTCCTCCCTCAGTTTTAAAGCTATCTTGACCAAACTTTGCAAAAAGTCTTTAAATACAAATACGCTGCACATTTGTCGAAATCGGCGGGATCGGATGACTATATCATATAGCTGCCATAGGAACGATCGGTCCAAAAACAAGTTCTAGTGGGAAAAACTTTTTTGTTTTCTATCGCAGCGACACCAATCGTGATATATATATGTTTTATATGCTTCCACACAATTCTGGAAAAATTTATCAAAATCGGATGACTATAGCATATAGCTGCCATAGGAACGATCGGTCCAAAACAAGTTCTAGTGAGAAAAACTTTTTTGTTTTCTATCGCAGCGACACCAATCGTGATATATATATGTTTTATATGCTTCCACACAATTCTGGAAAAATTTATAAAAATCGGATGACTATAGCATATAGCTGCCATATAAACGGTCGGTCCGAAAACTAGTTCTAGTGAGAAAAACTTTTTTGTTTTCCATTGTAGCATCACCAATCGTGGTATATATTAGTTTCATATTATTCCACACAATTCCGAAAAAATTGATCGAAATCGGATGACTTTAGCATATAGCTGCCATAGGAATGATCGGTCAAAAAACTTATTCTAGTGAGAAAAACTTTTTTGTTATCAATGGTAGCGCCTTTCAAAAACTGCAAGGGTATTAAAAACATCGGCGTAGCCGATGTTAGCCTTCTATTTTTTGTTATATGTGCCATTTAAGTGGCGCAAAATAAGGACCCCAAATTCGTTCGAATTTTGGTAAATAATTTTTGGTGAATACTTTAAACTTTGTCGCTAACTCATTCTTCTGAATATATTGCAACAATTAAATGAGCTTTAATTTAAAAAAATAAAGTTTTTAGCATGCTTGGTTTGGAAGCAGTGGTCAATAAAAAAACAGACATAAGGGGCTTCCTATTCTATTGGTGGGAAGTGTATCTTAAGGGGATCTTCTACCTTTGAAAAAATACAATTTGAGACTTTTTTGTTTTGCATTATTATTATTGCTTGGTCATTTCCCTATCCCTAAAACCATTTTCGAAAATTCAAAATAGTTTCGCAAATATGGCCATTTTAGTAGAGGAATTTTTTTGCCAAAGGGAGTATTTTATACGTTTTAGTGCCTTTTTCCCAAAACCACCGTTTTACCTTTACACCTTTCTTTTGGAGACCCTAATTGGCAGGCCGTGAACTTTTTGAACAGACCTCAAATTTCAAAATTTTGTATACCCTTGCAGAGGGTGTATTAAAATTGTCACGATGTTTGTAACGCAGTGAAGGAAGCATTTCCGACCACATAAAGTATAAATATTCTTGATCAGCATGTCGAGCTGAGTTCATTTCCGTTTGTCCGTCTGTCCGTCCGTCTGTCGGTCCGTCTGTCCGTCTGTTTCTATGCTATCTCCTCCCTCAGTTTTGAAGCTATCTTGACCAAACTTTGCAAAAAGTCTTTAAATACAAATACGCTGCACATTTGTCGGAATCGGCCGGATCGGATGACTATATCATATAGCTGCCATAGGAACGATCGCTGCAAAAACTAGTTCTAGTGGGAAAAACTTTTTTGTTTTCCATCGCAGCATCACCAATCGTAGTATATATTAATGATTCCACACAATTCTAGAAAAATTTATCAAAATGGGATTACTACAGCATATAGCTGCCATATAAACGATCGCTCCAAAAACTAGTTCTAGTGGGAAAAACTTTTTTGTTTTCCATCGTAGCGTCACCAATCGTAGTATATATTAATGATTCCTCACAATTCTGGAAAAATTTATCGAAATCGGATGACTATAGCATATAGCTGCCATAGGAACGATCGGTCTAAAAACTAATTCTAATGAGGAAAACTTTTTTGTTATCAATGGTAGCGAATTTCAAAAAACTGCAAGGGTATTTAAAACATCGGCGTAGCCGATGTTAGCCTTCTATTTTTTTTTATATTTTTATATTAATAAGAAATAAAACAAAACAAATAACCAAATTGATAAAGATTTTTTGGTTTTCTCTCCAGATTTTTATACCCTTGCAGACGGTATATTAAAATCTCCGACCCTTTAAAGTATATATATTCTTGATCAGCATGACGAGCTGAGTTCATTTCCGCTTGTCCGTCTGTCCGTCCGTCCGTCCGTTCGTCCGTCTGTTTCTATGCTATCTCCTCCCTCAGTTTAAATACTATCTTGATCAAACTTTGCAAAAAGTCTTTAAATACACATAGGCTGAACATTTGTCGGAATCGGCCGGATCGGATGACTATATCATATAGCAGCCATAGGAACGATCGGTCCAAAAAACTAGTTCTAGTGAGAAAAACTTTTTTGTTTTCTATCGTAGCGTCACCAATCGTTGTATTTATTAGTTTTATATACTTTCACACAGTTCTGGAAAATTTCTTAAAAGTCAAAAAATATTGTGCAAAGGTAGAAGACCCATGAAGAACTGGGCATTTACCTAGTCTGCATTTCGATGGTGCGGTCGGCCACTTATGCGTAACATTTCGGGTGAGTGGAATTTAATTGGCTCCTAAAGTGTCTGGAGAATAATTATTCTCATTCAAATTATTTCCTGAGTTTTCCCGAGATTTCAATTCAATTTAGGTATGATCCCGAAAGGGTTTCCTTAACGAGAACAGATGCGTTGGACAAAGTTAGGAATTCGACTTAAAGTCAAACATTGGCCCATAACTATAAGCAAATGATCTTGATTTCATAGTTTTGAAATGTTCTTGCTTAACCACAAGGGCTTAGCAACGTTCTATGTCTGCAATACTAATGTCCTCTAAAAGGAGGAACCCAGCTTATTTTTTTAAGGTCTGTCAGCATATATGGAATTTTATTTAAGGTCGTCATTAGGGAACACTTTATTTTGTTTCAAGTAGTTGGTTTTGGTTTAGGGATAAATTTTGGAAACCAAAAACATTACTCCTGCCAGTTTGATATAGTTTGAGCAGTAGATTCCTGCTCTTGCACTATAAATTCTTAAATTTTCTTTTTAAACTGCGAATTCCGTTTCATTTCTTGCAACTTTTTTCACTTTCTGCCCTTTGGCCAGCTTAATTATAACTTTTTCCACCGCCAAAGGCCAAAGTCACTAAAAGGAGGTAAATAAATTGAGTCCGCTTAAAAGTATGCTACAAATTCTGAACTCTCTTTTACACTTTGTTGCGGTCACTGGCGACGGCAGCAGCAGCAGCCAACCGCGAGTCAGACAACCGCAGGATTTCGAGCAGCTGGCACATAATTGCATATCCATAGCATATGGCTAGATGGGGGACAACATAAATCCTGAGTTGCTGTCTTTCTGGTTATTGTTTATCATGCATACACTTTGGGGGACACCGCGCCATATGCGGGCATAACGTATACGCCAGGTGGTGGCCGGGCAACAAATAAAACTAACAAGTTTAGAGTGTAATGTGCCAGGTAGACAGGTGATGGCTTAGCCAAATGGTAGAAAAATGTTGAAAAATAGATAAAGAAATTAGGAGCACAAATGGAGAGAATAAAGGAATAAAGTTGACAGGGAGAAGTGTAAGCGAAATCTAGGAGGCAAGATACTCCGTGAAGTATCAACCGAATTGCATCCAGCTCTCTCTCAGGAGGATATAAAACTCTATTCACAGTATAAATGTCTGATTACTGGAGTGCGACCTACAATAGGCAAAAGTTCAGGTGGGTTTAAGAACAATTTCAAAATTGTTTAAATATGGAAATATTTCAAATGGTAATAAAAAGTTCCAACTCCGACCAAATTAAATAAAATGCTGAAAATGGATTGCAATTTACTGTTTGCAAACAAACAACCAATTCACTTCAAATTAAATTGTTGCCGCACCCAAAAGTATGCCAGAGTTTTACAATTTTTAGCTAAATTTATAACTATTTTGGTTCACTTTCCCTGCTCTAATAAAAATTTTTAGCAAATATTTACCGAAAACAAACACAAAAAACTAAGAAGAGCGCAGCAAAATTCAATTTGCTGAAAAATAATCCACGCGCGCACACACACGCAGCGAAAAGTGAAAGCTATTTGCCCGAGGCACACATGTCGTATGCGTAATATCAATTTAATTGATTTCCAGCGCAAACGCCCCGAAAACCCTCGAAACTTTCGAGCAAAGCTTTCAGCTTGTTCTGGCCTCGGTAATTTTTTATTATTTGCCGCTTTTCGCTTAACTTTGACTGCCATTTGTTGAAGTGGCGTGTTTTTTTTTTATTCTACAGAAATCCGCTTCTGCATTTGCTCAAATAAATGAGCAGCGTTCAACGTGCGCTGATTAATGCAGCCGCTCGAGTGCCAGCTCCTGATGTAGAACGATTAATCAAACCGCAATTGAGTTTTCCCACCCGCCAACCCACGCCCCTTCGCCATTCCTTTGGAAATTAATTTACAGCGCTCTGTGTGCAAATTAAAAGTTGAAAGTTGTCAGAAGCAACTCAATCTTGATTTTTTGGCATTTAACCAACCCAAAACAGATTGAGAGCATAGGGAAGTGTGTAAGTATGTGCTTGCTGTGTACTCTATGGGTAAATTTAATAAACTAAAACCATTTGCAGTTCACTGAACTGACAGTAAATAAATTTAACCTAATTCGTACATGTCAATAACAACAGGAACCAAGCGACAACACAGACGCTGCCCTGGGAAGAAAGCCGAAGAAGCAGCAAAGAAGACGCAGAGGAATATCCATGAGACAAAACACACACACAAACCCACAGTCATGAGATGCCCCAGTTTTGAGGGGGGTTATTGAACAGTGGGCTGAGGGTGAGAGTTTAATACCAGAAAATAGAGGTGAAGGAAAGGTAGAAACTATTCCTGATTTATACATAAAAGAGCAAACGCTAAAAAAAAGTTTGTACAAAATTATAAATTTCTGACGCTGTAAAGATGTTCTATATTTTATTAGCAACAACAGCCAAGGACGTGGATTTTTGGAATTTATAAATCCAGATATTGGATCAGCGTTGAAACATGTCTGAAATCAATCATTTTAACTTTTGAACTGAGAATAAATCAAGTTTAAAATCTGGTCAAAATACTTAGGCCATCTAAACTTGGGTAATTTAGTTTTTATTTTCTAGTCCAAGCGGCTTATTATCATTTATTGAAATCTCACTTCTACACCATTATCTCTAAAAAATATGAAAACATTTTCGGATTATTATTAAATATAAAAAATGTAATGTTATATAAATTTATGTGAATGTTTTGTCAAAATTTATATGCCCACGAAAAAGAACAGAAAATTATATTTTAAGTAGCATAAGGATGTTCTAAAGATTTGTGTCGCACTTATTCGTAGTGCTGCCTTAAAAATCTAGGAGAATTTTCCAGAATCGAAAACTATAATTGGACGCTGTAAAAATGCTCAGGCTAGATGGATGGTGGAATTTGGCAATTAATATATTTATTTTTGGCACTTCTGCTGCCTTCCAAAGGTTTTTAAGTACTGACTTTCGCCTCAGCAGCGTTGGCGGTCGGAGGCCAGCACACAGGCACCCGAACAACCAAGCTGCGCTTACATTTACTTCAACTAGTACAACAGTTTCAATTCTGTTCTATGCTTTTCAATTTACATGCATTTATAGCTGGATTGGACTGAGCTGGATTGGTCTATTGTTTCCCTTAAATAGGCATCTATCAATCTCTCTAGTGTTTTAAGAAGAAACTAATCAGTTTCAAAGTCATTGGGTCTTACATGCGAGGCTTTCCCTGCCTTCGGTATAAAAACTACTTTGACTTCTCTTCACTGAGTGGGTATATATATTTAAAAGCAGACAGTCTACAAAGATTGTGTGCAACCAGGCACACACAGATGGTATGTGGAAGTCATGTAGCTAAGCGGAAAAAATGTTATCTGGACCCGCAGATTTAAAAGGTTGAAAAGAGTTTACAACCCATTTGAAACGATGTTCAGATACTATGTCGCTTATGTTACTGGGGTTGCCGGAAATGTTATCGATATATCAAATATCGATAATTTTGTCGAAAAAATATACATCAATATTGAATATTTTACAATCGCGATATATCGAATAAGTAATTTTTTTTTGTAATATTTTCGGCGATATTTTGAAGTTCTCCAAAGTGTGGTTTCCGACAATAGAAGCCTTATAACCGATAAGCACATAACTCAACGCGTCTTCAAAAAATCTTCGTCTAACGATTATTGGTAAAAAAATAGTTCTTACGTTTCTTAGACAAAACTGCTTTTTTCTTTTATGTTTTCTTTGTTGTTGATATGTTTTCTTTTCAACTTCAGCGTGATCTTTCACTATAAATTCTTGAATAAGTTTCCACAACATTTTATATAATAAATCAAATAAAATACATATGTATCTTTGTCAAACCTATAAAAATCCAGTTTTCTGTATTTTTTAGGTTTCGGTGCTCTGTTCTGTAGATGTTGATCACAGACAGAATTTTGTTTTTAAACCGCTTCAAAAGACACCTCAATTATCCAAAAGACCTGTTTATTCTTAAGAACAATGTTTTGTGTTAAAAATATTGAAAATATCGATTATTTTGTCAACAAAATATCAATATCGAAATGCTACTTTTTCAATATCGGAAAAAATATCGATATATATTTTTCAAATATCCGACATCTTTACTGAAAAGTGCGTTTCCAGTAGCACTTCTTCTAAAATGCTCGCAGCGTCTAATTTGGCCGCTCTCAGTACCTTGGATTGAAGGATCTGTTTTTTGTGTATTTAATTCCTTTCGTTTTTATACTCTGCACTAAAGGTTCAAAGAGAAAATTAAAATTGTGGATATGGGCTTTTTCGAAAAAAGTTCTACCAGAATCCAGGCGGTTTTATTAAAACTAAGGCCCTTCCATCTGATATTAAAAGATATCGGTAAACATCAACGAAATACGATTAAAATATTAAGTACCGACTCGTAGTCTTGCTAAGGTTAAGAGAAAATATTTAGGCATTTTCTTTCTTTCCGTCGAACAGCTGCGATGTACGTCGCTGTTGGCATACCTGCTATGGAAAAACTCTGTACAGATTATAAACAGAATTAAACAAATTGCAAGCAAATTATAAATGCGTGATTGTAAAGACTCTTTATGATCATTTTGTGTGGCCTAAAAAGGTAAACACTTTCCTTCATTTAAAGAGCCTGTATTCTACGGAAACACTGCTTTCTTACCCTAGCCTCAGATACGAGTCCTGCCGTCCGCCTTAACTGTTCAAAAAGTAGAAAAAAGTTTCGTCATCGAGGGAGGGGAAGTTAAGTTTAGTTGGACTAGGTTCCTCACCCTAGCCCTGTTGGCTCGTTTTATAGTAGTGTAAAAAATGTAAACGTACATAACGAAACGTACGAGAAAATGTAATCAAACATTTTGATCGAACGACCCACTCTATAGAGCTGATCAAGAATGTTTTAGAATGGTTGAATATTCCATATATTATATTGATATAGCCCATGTCCGTCTGTGTTTCCTTATGAATAACATAAAATGTTAATATTAAAATTAAAAATGTATATTTTTTTTATATCTTTTCAAACAATTTGATATGCTTAACCACTGTGCATGCTACGGTCTGTTATGAAGTGCAAACTGTAAAGCAAAAGCTAAAGATGACGGCCATCCGTTCTGTTCTGTGTGCGTGTGCGAGTGTGTGTGTGTGTGTGTATGTGTACGTATTTGGCATTTTGCGTTTTGTGCCATGGCACCACATGCTTCTGATGGCTGCAGTTAATCCACTTAATGACCTCAATGATTTTATTGATGAGCGCCTAACGCCCAACATATGCCGCTGATGATGAAGACGCTGTCGACTCCTGACTCTCCATCCGGATTGTATTTTTTTCTACGTCCGTTTTCGGCGTTGTCAACGCCGCCTGAGCAGCGAGGCATGCCACGTCCTTTGGCATGTTGGTTTCCTGTTGATTTTCGGCACCTAAATTAGTGCCAGTGACTCCAACTTCGAACTGGGATTTTTGCCTTGATAAAATGGCTGAGCTGTCAGCCACGTCCTGTGTGTGTGTGTATTTTCTTCGTCCTGTTTGTGTTATTTATGCGCGAGCATTAAAATACAATTTTTATGCTTGGCATTGGCCAGAGTTATCCTTTGACTCCCGCGTCGCCAATGCCTTTTCCCCACTCCAATTCCCATCCCCTTCTCCATTCTCATTCTCATCATCATCATCAGCACCATCATCTCCAGCGTCTGGGGGCCAGCAGAAGCAGCAGCATCTTTATTGAGTGTAAATGCGCGTGGCGAAAGCATATTTATTTACGTTGAGCTGCTTATTTATTTGGCAAATGGTTTTGCATTTGTCAACAACAACAACAACAACGACAGCATCAAATCGAGTCTGAGAGCGGCGACAACTTGCATTTCAATTTAGACCATGGTCCTCCAATTTGGTCAAATGGCTGGATGGTTAAGATGGGTTGAGTAAGTAAATGAAATGTGTTTCCGGGCATGTTTTTTTTCCGGTGATATTTAATGCCTGATTTAACATTTCAAGCAACTTAAAGGTTTACTTACACTCTGATATAAATCTGTAATTTAAATGATTAATCATTGATTCAGTTGGAGGGGAAGACTTTTCAATTTGCCAGTTTTCACTAAAAGGGCGAGATTTAGTGTGAATCAATTTAATTTAGGTAAAAAACATAATTTTCAAGTAGCAAACTTTCAACTGGTTGAGGCCCTTGTTCGGTTAATAATATTACGAATAAGATCTGACTTTCTTCTTGAAAGCTTGTCAAGGTTGAAAGCTGTTTTAAGTCTTTAATTTGACATATAAAAGAAATTGAAAGAGACTATTCAATTTCGACAATTTGGAACATTAGTTAGTAGACTTGCCATAAAGGACTTACCATATAAAAGTTATAACTTATTAAGATATTTATTTCTAAAGAACCATACGGATTTGCGAAGGAAGTAATTTTTCTAACTTCGACATATATTCCGTCAAGGTGAAACGTTAGTCTAATGTGACCAGATTTAAGCTTGTTACTGAGGGCGTTCGAATATTTCCTTGAAGTAATTTGCCAGATATTCCTTATGTAGATTGCAAAATAAGAGTGTGACCTCACTTAACATAAAATTTCGCCGATACCTGAACTTCGTGGTATTTTTCAGATACCTGTGGGTGGGTCACACTATTAAACAACCTGCTTACCAACGACTTATACCCAGGGTTCGTAAAATGCACAAAAATTATTTTCATGCCATGATAAATAACATCAATGCTAAAAATAATAATTTTCAGACATGAATATAAAATAATTTACATATGGCGAAAATATTATTGTAACTAACACCGCGTAGTATTATACTTGGTTGAATATTTTCTGCCCGTACAAAAAATAAGAAAAGATACTTGTCACGAAATTTTCACGCCCAGTGAGAAAGTGAAGTTCGCATTTATTTTATTCATTGCATTTGTTGGTGTGTTGTGAAGTCGCTCGTGCGCGGCCGTCACGGTGGTGGAAAAGAATACGTCACGATCGTGACCTGTTTCGCAGTTACCAAGTCAAATTGCAAATCAAAGTAGGTGAGTTAACCTTAGAACGTTAATACAAATGCAATGAATAAAATAAAAAAGAGACCCTAATCCTTTACTAACATTATTTCTACGATTTGCGTTTGATAACTAGGAAAAAATTTGTTAGACAAGTATCTTTTCTTATTTTTGCTTTACATTTGGCAGAAAAAATAATTCACACACAAGTATAATACAGGCGTGACAAAAATGCGCGTGTTAGTTACATGAATAAAATAATTTTTGCCATATGTAAATTATTTTATATTCATGTCTGAAAATTATTATTTTTTTCAGCTTGTATATTTTACTTTAGTGTTAATATCATGCGTGTAAAGAAAAATGAGTGTTATTTTACGAACCCTGCTTATACCGGAGTTACACATGTTTTTTTTGCATCCGATTTATACGATTATTCAATCCACACAATCAATCGATATGTCAACTCTCGAAAATACTATTGTGTATTAGTTTGCTTTATGAGAGCGAGGCAAGGAATAATTCTTTAAGCAATTTTTTTAATATGGAAACTGACAGCCGTTTAAGCTTTGTACTCAGACCAGCTAAATTCGGCTAAGCGGAACTGTGCAGCTCCCTACGGTCGGGGTAAGATAAATTTTCAGTGTGACCCTTCAGCAAATGGTAAATATAATAGTTTTAAACGAAAAGTACCGAATTGATACTTGATTCGTTATACTAAGGATAGTGTATGCTGACTGCGCGTAGACGTGATGTCTTTGAAAAATATCTGAACTGGAAAAACCCATCTAGTCATCTAATCCGGGTCGTTCCGGCATATATAACATTTTTTAAGCATGCTTTTCGACCGCTAAAGGGCAGAGAATAGTTTCATATACATAACGCGAAAATTTAAATATTAACATTTGGTTTTATTTTTGTAGTTATTGAATATTTAATCTCTAACACTCGATTACGCAGAAGTGAATTGTTGCAATAAGTGCAATCAAATGCAAAAAAATTGTCTTAAAAATTTAACATAAACGAGAAAGACATTAATTCCATTTTTCAGACGTGTAAATGTATAGTTGAATTCATACGAATAATTAGATATGATCCGTTTTATCACTAGCTTATCCTTTCTAGAAGAACTGCTCAATGTTTCAGGAAGACCGTTTCACTTGTTTTGGAGCAATCAAAAAACCATAAAAAACCATGTTTTGAGAACAACGTGATTATAGCAAAGCCAGATTGGTCTAGTCTCTAATGTCCGAATAGTACCGATTGACTTCAAACTCTGGAAATACATTAATATATTTTTTTGGAAATACCCATTTAACCCCTTAACTGGAAAACATATCGGTCACTTAATTCATCAGCGGCAGTACTAAAAAAATCGCTTTTGAGAAAATCGAGTTAACAATTTTCAATGTGCTGTACACTTACAAATCTCATAACTTCGAATCCATCTAGTAAAATGTTATATATATAGTATGTCATAATAGCAAATCGAGTCTAAATTGTTTGTGTTGCAAAAAGAAATTAATTTGGGCACAACTGAGATAAGTTGGTCTTACGCGAAGAGCATAAAAGATAGCAAGATAGAATATGAAAAGCTGAATATAGCCTAAAAATCGTGTTCTTTGAGTTATGCCGTTTTTGAATTAGGTGAGCGTTATATAAAAACTCTATTGAAATTTATCGACACCATAAATAACGAACAATTATTTTTACTTACTTTATCGGAAAAATAAAAAGCTTTAATTGAAACTTACTTTTTTAACATCATTTTTTAAGCGCTATAAGATGGAAAAAAAGAAATCTAAAACTTTGGACAAACAGGCCACTCTATGAAACTCACAGACACTATTTTAGAATCGTTGAATAATCAAAAACAAATTGTTTTTTCCTGATTTAAAAGAAATCTTCATGCGCTAAACACCACTAAAGTTTCATAAGTAATAGATAAAACACTTGGATCGCAAGCAATATGCCAAAACGTACGTACGAATTTAATATCAAGTATACGTAATACATTTTTGAAAAATATTCAATCTATTTTTTCCCCCAAGCTGGCTTGGTAACAATGGTTGCCCCCTGGGTTTTTATACACTTGAAAAGTGTATATTAATTTTGCCCAGAAGTTTGTAACGAAATATTCATTTCCGACCCCATAAACTATATATAACTATATCTTGATCAGGACGACGAGCTGAGTCCAATTTCGTCTGTCCGTCTGTCTGTCTTTCTGTTTCTACGCGAACTAGTCCCTCAGTTTTGAAGCTATCGAGCTGAAATTTTGCACAGAGTCTTTTTTTTACTACACGCAACTAATATGTCGGAACCGGCCGGATCGGATGACTATATCATATAGCTGCCATAGGAACGATCGGTCTAAGAACTAGTTCTAGTTAGAAAAACTTTTTGTTTTCCATCGTAGCGTCACTTAACTTGGTATATGATAGTTTTATATGCTTTCACATAATACAGGAAAAATTTATCAAAATCGGATGACTATATTATATAGGTCCCATAGAAACGGTCGGTCAAAAAACTACTTCTAGTGAGAAAAACTTTTTTGTTTTCTGTCGTAGCGACCCCAATCTTGGTATATATTTGTTTTATATACTTTCACATAATTTTGAAAAAATTTATCAAAATCGGATGGCTATAGCATATAGCTGCCATAGGACCGATCGGTCGGAAAATATGTTTTACTAAGAAAAGTTTTTTTTAATGGTATAAAATTTTTATTATCAATGATTAAAAAATTTTAAATATCTGATAACTATATCCTATATATATTTTACTGGTTAAATCAGTTGGAGTTAAGTTTTTCAAGTGTATTAAAACTTCGGCAGAGTCGAAGTTAGCTTTGTCTTCTCATTTTTATATGCGATTTGACAGCTCAAACGCCCTCAGCTGCCCACTGGGCAGTGCCAGAAGCTGCAAAAAAAAGCACCTCCAATTATTCAGTTCAAAAATGAAGTATAGCTCAAATATTGAACAATTAGTTAAGAAGTTAAAAAATTAAGTTCAAAAGTAAATCAAAAACCAAACCAATAAAATAGATTTATTACAATGATCAGTCAGTCAGTCAAGTTTAAGGTTTTACTTTTGTTGAAAGTTATTTTGTTCCAATAGTTATAGACGGCTACCGAAATGGCTTGTTTTTAGTCAAATTTATGGTGTTTTGCTTTTATTATTAATTTATTATTAAAGCACGATGTGAACATTGAGCAAATCACATTTACAACGTTGCTCTGCTAACTCAGAATTACTATTTCACCAAATGAAATTGAGTTAGACCGATGGATGTCGATTCGGACAGCACATACCAAACACACCCTGTTTACTCTTATAGTAATGGGTATTCGAATGCAACAATTCCTTTATCGCAACATTTATTTGTCCACTCTTTGCATAATTTAAATAACAATTTTTGCACACAAATTGCATACACAACAACACAAACATTGCAATTCTGACAAACAAATTATATACAAAAATTGTTTGCTATAAGTGCAGATTTTCATCTCTTTCTCTCCCTCTCTTACACTTTCTCTCGTCGCTTTGGCAAATAAATTTGCAACTGCGATTTGTTTGCACTTATCGAAGCCAACGGAAAACGGAAGTTGAAAGTGTCATCAACGTCTGCTTGGGCACTGACAATTTTTATGATTTATATTTGCTGCTCTTCAACTTGGAAGATGGGACCAAATGACAATTTAATAGAGTCGCACAGCAGCCCAATTAAATTTGCATTTGATTTGTGAACGCGTTTGGGCGCAAATCCGTTGACAGACAAATAAAAGCCCAAACACCAAAATGACGAGACGTGCAAAATGCCAAAGCCACGTAACATATGAATAAATTATTCAAATTCTTGACAGGAGCGCGCGAAACTATATGCGAGGCCGCGGCGCTGGCAAAACTTTGCGCATTAGCCAAACTGGCGAATGAACTTTGTCGTTTGTCGTCGTTGTCGTCGGCAAATGTAATTTATCAGAGCGGAAATAAGTAAATCAAAAACAATTTAAAGCCCGTCTACCATCATCATTAGCCCAGCGAGAGGAGGGAGGAGGAGCAGCTGTATCAACTGTCAGAGCAGCGACTTTAACTTAATTAGCCTGCTTCAACGCATAGAAATGCTGTCTTGCCTACAAAAGTCACCCACAAAAAAAAAAAAAAAAAAACAGTAATGAAGAAAACTTCAGCGCACAGCTAATGAAATTTTCAAAATTTTCCAACACGCAGCCAACGAACCTCAAAAGCAATTAATCACCTGCATTAAAGCGCGTTAGGTGCCGAAAACTCGGCAGATGTGTGTGTGTGTGTGTGTGCGTGTCTATAATGATGTTTGCCCCCTCGCCTGGGCAAAAAGTTCAAGTTTGAGTTGGAGTTTGAGTGCTTTGTGTTATTGTTTGCCTTTGGTAAAAAGCAAGACCAGCAGCCGGAGCAGCATCACCAGCAGCAGCAGCCAATTGTGTTTGCTTTTTGGTAGTTAATCCTATTAATTAGCTAGCTGCCTGCTGCCTGCTGACTGTGCTCGTGTCTGAGTGCCAAAAAATAACAATAATGGCTGCTCAAGGTGAGAACTTGAGGGATAACGAAATCATTGAACTATTTCGGTTCACTGGTTCAGAGGACAAGTAATTAATTATGTCAAAAAGGGGTTCCGCTTCAGAAGAAGATTGATAAAGAGATTGAATTTCGATTGTAACCCGGCGTATAATTGTTTTGCTGGATGATATGTTTAATGTTCCGTCCAGTAAATGTTCTGGAAAAAAATTCAAAATATACCAATTATGTGAATAATACCAAGTATAGGGTGGCTAATGAAAGATGCTACATTATTAAACTTAAATATTCCATTCCGTTACAAACGCACCTTTGTTTTAAATTTTGTTAGTATTTAAAAAAATCTAGATTTTGCGTGCCGTTTTCACCAAGAATAAATATTTTAAAATTATTTTTTTTGCTGGTCATCAAAGGCAGGAATATTAAAATCATATTGTTCCATATTTCATTGAAATTTATTGACTAATACCGCAGTTTTTGACATTTAAGAAAACATTTAAAAATTGTATTTTTATACGAATAGCCTTAATATAATTATATTTAAAATTGTTAATCGTTTAACATTTTTGGTCTTGATTTTCGAACTCAGCAGACTGTTTTACACTAGTTTACATTTGTAAATAGTGTAACCCTATTTTTTGAGATCCCCACGACTAACAGATCGCAAGATCAACGACAAAAAATATAAAACTTTAATAAATTATTGAAACACAATGGTGCATCCGAATTAAGCGAACCAAATTGTGAAGTTACTATTCTCACGTCTTCTATCCGAGAAAAAACAGAGGTTTAAAAAAATTAGTTCCTATGTGGGGTTTTGGCAATCTTTAATGTTTTTTTGTCTTTTTTTCAAAGAGGGCCAACCGATATTTTCATGAAATATTGCGCGAGGACAAATATTATTATAAAATACAATTTTTTTAACATAAATAATTAATTGAAATAAATGTCTAAAATATTGTCAACCACTGTGGATATTAAAATGTTGTTTTAAAATTACTTCCTAGATTTGACATAATTAAAATTAGGAGTCCAAAACACGTTTAAAACAAGTAAGAAAGTCGGTACCTTCGGTACAGAGTATAAAAATGTTATATAACAAAAATTTTTTTATCCCGCATTAATTGATTGTCCCATAGTGGGGTTTTTCTAGAATATGTTTACGGATATCCTTTACCAGAAAAAAATTATTTCATAAAAATATCGGCTGGCCCTTCTTGAAATAAGTCAAAAAACCATTAAATTTCTGTAAAGTTCTACTTAAGAACAGACTGTTTTGAACCTTTTATTTTTTCTCGGATAGAAGACATGAAAATAGTAAAATCACAATTTCGTCGCTCAAATCGGATGTACCGCTTCGATGCTGCATTATTTTAAAGTTTTATGTTCTTTGTCGTTTATCTCGCGAACTATAAGTGGTGGCGATGTGCAAAAATAGGATTTTATTCTCGATGTGTAGAACTTTAAACCGCTGATAGTGCGCTAGCGTCGATATTTTCAGCGAATCCTTGAGTTTTCAACCTTGCTTAAAAAAATTGGGAGTTTAATTAATGACGACACTTTGCTCACAAACCGAGTTTGAAGTCAATCGAACGAAATATAATAATTCCCTTCGAAAGTTTTCCGGCTATTTTCCTAGTGGTTACACCCAGAGAAAAAGCAAATCGTAAAAATTAATACAATCATAGTTAATTTTACTATGCTGTTCTCAAATATAAAACGTATTAAAGTCCAATAGAAAGCGGTTTGATTTAACTGAAAACATACTTAACCACTAAAGTTAATATGAATATAGTAAAATCAAAGTGAAATTCACTTAAAATTAAATATTGCTGTATTCAGATTAAAGTAAAATCATATTTATTTCAAATATACGAAAATATGTATTGCTTAACTTTGTTTAATATTATTTTTAAATATGAGTAATATTGCTTTTATAAGGTTTTCATCTTAAAAATAAAGTTTCGTATGTTAATTTTAAAATTTTGAATGGTTAAGGGTTTTTGCACGTTGCTGGTTTTGGGCTCCCCAACCAGTTATGGGATTCGTGTCATTGGCTGAAGTTCGTCAGGCAGAAAACCAATGGTGAAAAATAGTGGAACCTTCCAAAACAGCTGTATGGTTATCTATACAGCCTCATTTGTGTATTGTGTGAGTACTGTTTCTACAGTTATGCATAACTTATTTGACCCCAAAAAACTTGCTAGATTAAATTGAAACTATATTTATTTTGAGGGGGGTACTTTTAAATTAAAGTTGGAAAATGTTTATTTCAATATGAAATGGTGTTTATATTGAATATGTAAAAAATTTAAAGTACTATAAAGCAGGGCTGCAAACCGGTCCGGAACCGAACCCTTCAGAGCCGGTTCGGTTCAGGTAACCGAACCCCATTAAAAATAATCACAAGAACCCGAACCCGAACCTAACCCTGTTTTCTTATTGATGGGGTTCGGTTCTAAAAATAAATTGGCAAGCAGCATAGAATTTATTTTTGCACTTTGATGGTTTAAAATATTTCATTATTATGAAGAAAAATGTATCCATTTATATGCCCATGTATGGACGGCGACACTTTTTCCCATCCGCAACAAAAGACTGGACTGTGTTATTTTACACAACCTCAAGCAAGGGAATTCAATTTGCATCTGAAACCGTATATCTGTGTATTATTTTGTTCGTATGGAGATACAATGGCACTGTGAATACAAGGGAAAGTTGCACTTTATTTAAATTTCTTCATTTTTTTAACCAAATCACAAATAAAGTTCTTTTAACATTTCACTCTCACAATATGCCAGTCAAAGCCGTGCTGTGGCGGTCGCATTTGTAGAAAAAATAATTCTGACCAAATTCTCGGAAATTTATGTACGTGTTCAGCCGCACTATAAGTTAGGGATGAGACAGCCCGGCGTGTCTGTGATTAAGTCACTGTCACGGGCAATCATCAAATTACACAGTGACTGAATATTTGAAGTAACAGTGTGATTTGATGACTGCCAGTCACTGTGACTTAATCACAGTTACGCCGATATGGTCAATCACAGTTACTTAATCACGGTCCGCAGATAAAGCTCATCTCTTATTTTTTGCTAAAGTGGCCGTGTTTTTTGCAGGTTTCATAGCCACAAAAAATCACGTCAGATTCAGCAATCCCACTACTGAGAAGGAGAAATGACTTTCGCTGTGAGTGCAAGTTGGCAGAATCGCTTAACTCTTCTAAACATACATACAATCAATCAATCAAGACAGATCACTTATGTGCTTGACTTCTAAGCCATCAGGCAGCAGATTATAAGGAATCTCGTCTTCAAATTCTTTAAATTATTTATTATGTACATAAATATATAAAATGCTATCTGGAACCCGAACCGGAACCCCGGTTCTCAATTTGAAGGGAACCGGTTGTGGAACCGAACCCCAGAGCAGGGTAGGGTTCGAACCCCCGAACCGAACCCCGGTCAAAATTAGAGGGGTTTGCAGCCCTGCTATAAAGTATATTAAAGTTAAATATTATATTTATTTCAATTTAATATGAATTTATTTCATAATTACTATGAAATATTTAAAATTTAATATTTTTTTGTTAAATTTAATAATTTGGTCTTTTTATATTTAATATGAAAACTATTAAATTTGACTATTTATGAAAATATGAAATTATATAAATATGAAATTTAATTTCGATTTAAAGTGTAAGCACTTAAGATTAACGAATTCCATATTTAACGCAAAATCAATGGCAAAAATATTTAAGTCAACGTGAAAATATTAAAATTTCACAGCATTTTTCCCTGAGTGTGGAATTTCCAAAATTGTAATTTCGCATGTATAATTATTTTGCCCAGACGAAGATGAAGACGAAGACGAAGCTGAAGACGAAAATATTTCATATGAATCTTTGCTTTCGTCTTCGCGCGCAAAAGCAAATCGTAAAAATTAATACAATCATAGTTAATTTTACTATGCTGTTTTCAAATAGAAAACGTATTAAAGTCCAATAGAAAGCGCTTTGATTTAACTGAAAACATACTTAACCACTGAATTTAATATGAATATAGTAAAATCAAAGTGAAATTCACTTAAAATCAAATATTGCTGTATTCAGATTAAAGTAAAATCATATTTATTTCAAATATACGAAAATATGTATTGCTTTACTATGTTTAATATTATTTTTAAATATGAGTAATATTGCTTTTATAAGGTTTTCATCTTAAAAATAAAGTTTCGTATGTTAATTTTAAAATTTTGAATTGTTAAAGGTTTTTGCACATTGCTGGTTTTGGGCTCCCCAACCAGTTATGGGATTCGTGTCATTGGCTGAAGTTCGTCAGGCAGAAAACCAATGATGAAAAATAGTGGAACCTTCCGAAACAGCTGTATGGTTATCTATACAGCCTCATTTGTGTATTGTGTGTGTACTGTTTCTACAGTTATGCATAACTTATTTGACCCCAAAATACCTGCTAGATTAAATTGAAACTATATTTATTTTGAGGGGGGGTACTTTTAAATTAAAGTTGGAAAATGTTTATTTCAATATGAAATGGTGTTTATATTGAATATGTAAAAAATTTAAAGTACTATAAAGTATATTAAAGTTAAATATAATATTTATTTAAATTTAATATGAATATATTTCATAATTACTATGAAATATTTAAAATTTAATATTTTTTTTTTTAAATTTAATAATTTGGTCTTTTTATATTTAATATGAAAACTATTAAATTTGACTATTTTCATATTTAATTTCGATTTAAAGTGTAAGCACTTCAGATTAACGAATTCCATATTTAACGCAAAATCAATGGCAAAAATATTTAAGTCAACGTGAAAATATTAAAATTTCACAGCATTTTTCCCTGAGTGTACTTAAAAGCCAAATTTCTAGTCAATCGGATGAAAAACAAAATTTTCTTCATTTTGGCTTTTCCGGGAGTTTTTGACTCATCACTTTAGTGCCCACTTTCAACTCATATGGATACTTCTTTGGAAGTAACAGCTTCTATCTCTTACCGTTCAGCCTCTGCGTAGATTGCCAATCAGTGAATCAGTGGGGACAAACTCTTTTATATGTATAGTGATGTATATATGCGTATGAAAACACACAAAATCAAGAATTCAAGGTATGTTGTAGTAGGGTCACTCGAGTGCAGTGCTCTTACTTGTTTGGACTCTCTTTCTGAAAAATCGATTTTGCGAATTTCAATATTTGATTAATTTAAAATTTCAATATTTTGCTATAATATTCTTCTAAATTTTGCCAGTTCAGATGACGCCAGGCGGTGCCTTTGACTTACCCAACTCTCTATGTATTAGCCACGACCTAAAACATTTGAATGTAAGCCACTTGACACTCTCTGGCCATCACACTGGCTTTGTCTTACTCTGTTAACTCATTATTTAACTATTTGTTAATAAATTAAATTTTGTAAACCTTGAAAAAATCGTAACTTAAACATATTCATTGTTGTATTGTACAATAAGCATTTTTTTTGTGCACTTACAAAACGTTTGTATACTTAATCAATATTCAGGCAAAAATTCAAAATCCCTGCCAGGGCAATCGCATTTCGATTTAGGGCCTCTCCAATTGCCAAAGATTACGCACACACACACACACACACACTACAAAAGCCCTGGCAACAGGAACCGTCATCTTCATCATCATCATCTTTGCCATTTGGCATCCTGCCGCCTGCGCATTGTAATGTGCCCCAAAATGTGTGGCCCCACACATGTTTTCACCCCCCCGCCCACCCCCGTTTGGAACTCGAAGCTGTCAGGGCATAATTGGCGTAATTCAAGTGGTCCCCTCCAAATGAAAAATGATCTCAGGTTAAAGTTGATGTGCAAATAAATAAATAAATAAATGAATGTGTCAAGTGAAGGCAAAGCCCAAACAACAAATTCGAATTTGATGGGCCATTTGTTGGGCCAATTAGAAAGAAAATCTAATAAGACGTACAAATTATGACAAGGGGCACAGTTTGCATTTGCCAAATTCTAATTAGCCATTGAAAGGGGGGTGGGGCAGGAAAACCGCCAACTGTTTTTGTAATTTAAAACTGTCAACGCCAGAGCCCAGGGGGTGGGTAGAGGGTACTTGTATGACTCTTTCTGTTTGCGGCACATGTCCACGGCAGGGCTATAATTTATTAGCAACAGTAGTCACCTCTTCCCCCTCCCCCGCCACCCCTTCACACAGCACTGCCTTTGCGAGTTCCTGGCACACACGCACCATGATAAATGGCATTTAGATTGGGTTACACTTTGGGCCACAGAGCTTTGTTGCCAACTAACGAAACACTTTTGCATACCATAATTATCCGGAATGGAGGAGTGCACTGTGGAGTTTCGCATCTTCAGCCCGTTTGGCATTAATTGCCCTTTTTTGGCTAGAAGGATGAAAAAACTGACAGCTGTAATTATTTATTGTAATGCGATATAGTTTATTCACATTTAATGCTAATTTAACAAAAAAGAAAAACATAATTGGGGTTGACATTTTGTGTAAAATTTAGTTTAATTAAAACTTGCTCAATTGTCATAACAAATTTGTGTAATGTTTTCATATTTAATGCCACAACTGACAACGTTAAAAGACCAAAAATTTCACACAAAGTGCACAAGTAAAATTTAATTCATTTTCCACTTAAATATTTGCCCAACGACAATAACACCTTGTTTTCAAACTAACGGATTTTGAGCTGGGGCACTAAAAAGCGAACAATTTTGTCTTGGTTTTTTTTTGCGACAGCTTCTTTGCGGGATTGTGTTTTTGCATTGAATAAGCATAAATGAGGCGCCATTTTAGAAAATCAATCAACTACCCTTGTATTAAACGAAACAGACATTTGTGTCAGCAAAATGGGAAAACCTTTGCTTATATAAAACTAGCTATATACCCGGCGTTGCTTGGGCTCTAAAAATTGTATTAATTTTTTGTCTTCGCCTAAGTTCTAAAATATTTTCCATATTTCATATCAGTTTCAACAACGCTTGACTTTTTACAAGGCGTAGTTCAGCCTACATACCTAATTAATTGTTCACATCTAGAGCTTTCTAGAATGTTCTACAAAAATCGGAGGAGTTCTAGATATCTACTTATCTCCGAATTTCTATAACATTCTAGAGCTCTCTAGAAAGTTATACAAAAATCTAGAAATTTTTTGATAGTTCCCAAAACTTGTTTCCAATTTTCTAGAAATATCTCTAACATTCTAGAGCTTTCTAAAAAGTTCTAAAAAAAAATCCGAAAAGTTATAGATAATTCTATACTTATCTCCAAACCTCTAGAAGTTTCGATAACATTCTAGAGCTTTTAAGAAAGTTCTATAAAAATTGAAAAGTTCTAGATAGTTCTTTACTTATATCTAAACTTCTAGAAATTTCTATAACATTCTAGAGCTTTATAGAAAGATCTTTTTAAAAAAATCCGGAGAGTTCTAGATAGTTCTATACTTATCTCCGAGTTTCTAGATATTTTTATAACCTAATGGAGCTTTCTAGAAAGCTCTACAAAAATCCGGAAAGTTCTAGATAGTTATAGATAAGTATAAACTTATCTCCAAACTACTAGAAATTCCTTTAACATTCCAGAGCTTTCTAGAAAGTTATAAAAAAATCCGGAAAGTTCTAGATAGTTCTTTACTTATCTCGAAACTGCTAGAAATTTCCATAACACTCTAGAGCTCGGATCCTTAAACATTGTGATGAAGATTTTCTATCACAACATTAAAAAAAATAATTAATTTCCATTATGTGAGAGTTTGTATTCAAGTTCAAATCGCTTTCCACAAACTGTAACGTATACCATTTGACATTAGGAAAATATCTATCTCCATATGCCCGTAGGTTTTAGGTTCATATCTTAAATAATTCCGCAGATATTTCGTTGAATCACTATTAAAACGGTTCCAAGCCTACACATCTAATTTAACGTTCCTACACAGAGAAAAAAAAATCAAGATTTCGTTCTTGAAACCGTGAACAACCCGTTTCAAAATACAACAGAGATCGAAAAATCTTTAACAAGATTTTAAATATTATTTTTATTCTAGATTGGTCAATCTTAAATAGAGATGGTTTGTTCTCGACTTTAAGATTAAACCATCTCCTTTTTAAGGCCTATTCTCAGATGACATAAAAATTAGTTTCGTCACAATGCTTCATATGACTAGAAACACTTTTGTAGAGCTTTGAAATCAGGATGCTTTTGAACAGCTGTCTTAATTATATGAAGCATAGTGCCGAAAATAAAATTTATGTCATCTGAGATCGGGCCTTTAATTAAAAACAAAATATTATTTTAAACAAATTATAATGTTTTTTTAAATTTACATATTTTTATGTTCAGCTGGTTTTTTGATGTTCGCGCTAATATTTGAAGAACATTATTAAAATCGTTTTTTTTTTTACAAAATCTCCGAAAATAAAAATAATTTAGTTTTAGTTTCACAATATTTGATTTTGAGAAGATTTTAAATTTTTAATAGTTAATATATATTAATATAAAAATGTATTTTTTTAACCTACTAAAAGAGTTTTTGTAAAAAATTAAAATAAGGTGAGAGATGTTAAATCTTGATTTTGAGCGGGGATTAATCCCGAAACGAATATCGGTTCCAGTACCGGTTTCGGTACGTACCGAAATGAGAATATCGGTTAAAGGTTCTATTTCGGTTTTCAATTTATTTCGGTTTTAGGTTTCGATACGGTACTCAGATTTTTCGGTATAACGGTACACACTGGTACAAGTATAAATTGTTTAATATTACAAAATTTAAATTATTTCAAGATATCCAAAAATGCTTATTTTTGAACGAACAATTTCGCTTCTGTCCACGCTTCCAGTGGTATTCCTACACTCAGAAAAAAACCTAGAACTAAGGAATTTTCTATTCTTATGTCGCCCAGACTAATTCGCCTTGGGGCCATTTCTCATAAAGCTGACAAATATTTCTTAATAATGGTTCGAAATAATACGCTCTAAAATCGGCCGTATCTCCGTTAAAAATAGAGATCTTTAGCGATTTGGATAGATTTGAACCCATACTATAAGACAAAGGCCCAATATAGCTTATAATATGCTGGTAAAATACTAAAAGGGGTATATCAGCTCTTAAAAACACAAAAACAGATTAAAACATAAATTTTGCATTAGCTTTTCCTGACATTAAATTTTTCGAAACATTAAAACAGAATTTTTTTTAAGGCGATATTAGATTAAAATCCAGAAACTTTATTTCTAAAATTTATATTTTCGTTTTTCAAACATTTCAATATTTATGGTAAGATTTTTGAAGGCTTAAAAATCCTTTACATCCTATACAGTTTTGCCGCTTCTTAGAATTTTTTATACACTTGAAAAGTGTATATTAATTTTGCCCAGAAGTTTGTAACGCATAGAAATATTCATTTCCGACCCCATAAACTATATATATTCTTGATCAGGACGACGAGCTGTGTTCATTTCCGCTTGTCCGTCCGTCCGTCTGTCTGTCCGTCTGTCTGTTTCTACGCGAACTAGTCTCTCAGTTTTAAAGCTATCGAGCTGAAATTTTGCACAGAGTCTTCTTTTTACTGCACGCAACTAATATGTCGGAACCGGCCGGATCGGATAACTATATCATATAGCTGCCATAGGAACGATCGGTCTAAGAACAAGTTCTAGTTAGAAAAACTTTTTTGTTTTCCATCGTAGCGTCACTAATCTTAGTATATAATAGTTTTATATGCTTTCACATAATTCTGAAAAAATGTATCAAAAGCGGATCACTATAGCATATAGCTGCCATAGGAACGATCGGTCGAAAAATAAGTCTTTGTGAGAAAAACTTTTTTGATTTCCATCGTAGCGTCTCCAATCGTAGTATATTATTGTTTTATATGTTTCCACACAATTCTGAAAAAATTTATCAAAATCGGATGACTATAGCATATAGCTGCCATATAAACGGACGGTCAAAAAACTACTTCTAGTGAGAAAAACTTTTTTGTTTTTTATCGTAGCGTCCCCAATCTTGGTCTATATTAGTTTCATATGCTTTCACATAATTTCGAAAAAAATTATCAAAATCGGATGACTATAGCATATAGCTGCCATAGGAACGATCGGTCGGAAAATGTGTTTTACTAAGAAAAGTTTTTTTTTATGGTATCAAATTTTTATTATCAATGATTTAAAAATTTTAAATATCTGATGTCTATATCCTATATATATTTTTCCAGTTAAATCAGTTGGAGTAAAGTTTTTCAAGTGTATTAAAACTTCGGCACAGTCGAAGTTAGCTTTGCCTTCTCGTTTTCTATATCTTATATATCTTAAAAAGAGAATATGATTCTGGATATTTTTTAAGAGCGAATTTCTAAAATCTAAGATTCTTTTTTGAGTGTATATATTGCTATTTTACCAGTTGAAATATATTAATATTTGTAATAATCATAAATCAATAAAATAAATAATAAAACGAGAAGGCAAAGCTAACTTCGACTGTGCCGAAGTTTCAATACACTTCAAAAACTTTACTCCAACCGATTTAACCGGTCAAATATATATAGGATATATAGATATCAGATATTTAAAAATTTTAAATCGTTGATAATTAAAATTTCATACCATAAAAAAAACTTTTCTTAGTAAAACACATTTTCCGACCGATCGGTCGTATGGCAGCTATATGCTATAGTCATCCGATTTTGATAATTTTTTTCGAAATTATGTGAAAGCATATAAAACTAATATATACCAAGATTGGGGACGCTACGATAAAAAACAAAAAAGTTTTTCTCACTAGAAGTAGTTTTTTGACCGTCCGTTTATATGGCAGCTATATGCTATAGTCATCCGATTTTGATAAATTTTTTCAGAATTGTGTGGAAACATATAAAACAATAATATACTACGATTGGAGACGCTACGATGGAAATCAAAAAAGTTTTTCTCACAAAGACTTATTTTTCGACCGATCGTTCCTATGGCAGCTATATGCTATAGTCATCCGATTTTGATAAATTTTTCCAGAATTGTGTGGAAATATATAAAACTTATAAATACCAGGATAGGTGACGATACGATAGAAAACAAAAAAGTTTTGCTCACTAGAAGTAGTTTTTTGACCGTCCGTTTATATGGCAGCTATATGCTATAGTCATCCGATCTTGATAAATTTTTTCAAAATTATGTGAAAGCTTATAAAACTTATATATACCAAGATTGGGGACGCAACGATAGAAAACAAAAAAGTTTTTCTCACTAGTTTTTTGACCGACCCTTTATATGGCAGCTATATGCTATAGTCATCCGATTTCAATAAATTTTTTCAGAATTATGTGAAAGCATATAAAACTAATAAATACCACGATTGGTGATGCTACAATGGAAAACAAAGAAGTTTTTCTCACTAGATGTAGTTTTTTGAACGACCGTTTATATGGCAGCTATATGCTATAGTCATCCGATTTTGATAAATTTTTCCAGAATTGTGTGGAAATCAGGGACCGTAACTGTTATAACTTTTTGGATAAAAATTTTGAAATAACAATTATTTTCTAATTTTTACATAAAAATTTTAAAATAATCGTTATTCAATGATTTTAAAATACAAATTTTGTTTTAACAGTTAAATGGTAAGTTTTATATAACAATTTTTGAATAACAGTTAAAACTAATTTTTATTATAAAAATTTAAATTAATTTTTATTTTGTAATTTTTATAATAAAAATTACTTTTTAATTGTTATGAAAAATTTTTATTATAAAAATTTTATAAAAATTACTTATCTAGTAAGCGTTTGTAAATTATAGAATATCTTTGATTGAAGGATACAAGATTTACTTAAACCTACTAGATTAGTAATTTTTATAAAAATTTGTATAATAAAAAAATTTTCATAAAAATTAAAAATTAATTTTTATTATAAAAATTACAAAATAAAAATTAAATTAAATTTTTATAATAAAAATTAGTTTTAACTGTTATTCAAAAATTTTTATATAAAAATTACCATTTAACGGTTAAAACAAAATTTTTATTTAAAAATTATAATATAACAATTTCAAAATTTTTTTGTGATAAAAATTGCAAATAAAAATTTATTACATTTAAGGACTCGCCATTCAAAATTATGAAGATTCATGTACTCCATTTTATCAGGGGATCCATATTTCGTAGTAATTTTTTTCACTTCCATAACTGTTATTTTCGGTCCCTGGTGGAAATATATAAAACTAATAAATACCAGGATAGGTGACGCTACGATAGAAAACAAAAAAGTTTTTCTCACTAGAACTAGTTTTTGGACCGATCGTTCCTATGGCAGCTATATGATATAGTCATCCGATCCGGCCGGTTCCGACATATTAGTTGCGTGCAGTAAAAAGAAGACTCTGTGCAAAATTTCAGCTCGATAGCTTTAAAACTGAGAGACTAGTTCGCGTAGAAACAGACGGACAGACAGACGGACGGAAGGACAAGCGGAAATGAACTCGGCTCGTCGTCCTGATCAAGAATATATATAGTTTATGGGGTCGGAAATGAATATTTCTATGCGTTACAAACTTCTGGGCAAAATTAATATACACTTTTCAAGTGTATAAAAACCGAAACAATACCGGTATTAGCGTTTCGGTATGGTTCCGGTTTTTTCGGTTCCTATAATAACGGTTACCGGTTTTCAGTTCTTAACAAATTTTTAATTTCGGTTCCGGTTTCGATACCGGTACCTGGCTTTAAACGGGTTGATTCGGTTAACGGTTCCGGTTTTATTCCCTGATTTTAGAATTTTTCAATCTTGATTTATCTTCTTGATATAGAGATTTTTAGTCTTGTTTTCAGATCGATTTTTTTTTTCTCTGAACCGGTTCCTTTGAACCGGTCTTGAACTAGTAAAATATCAGTCTTAATAAAACTAATACACACACCAAATTTCAAGTTCATAGCTTCAATAACTTCTAGGATATATCTCTGAACCCTTTTTTGAACCGGATCAGCGTGTTCGGAACCAGTTCACAGTCTTGAGCGATAGCCTATGACTCTTTTCCGATCGACATGAACATACTGGGAAAATTTTATGAAGATCTGTCAATGGTTTTGACGCCTATAAGGAACATACATGCACACATACATACTGTAAGAGTATATAAACTTCGGCGAAGCTGATGTTAGCTTTCCTCTATTTTCAACCAGTCAAATTTAACAACTTTATTACATGTTTATTTACAAATGTTATTGAATATTTATTGAGAATTGTTTTTGGCAATTTTAGTGACTCACTGGGGATGCCGTGTACTACTGCTTGCTGTATGGCATGTCAAGGTTCTTATGTTACCAACCCAATCAACCCAAACCCACTTCAGATGATGCCCCCACATAGCACATGCATTCATATATATTTCAAAAATGTATTTGTATGGCATATTTCATTGCACTTTTTTTTTGGCATTTGTTTTGCTTTGTTCTATTTTCTCTTTCTGCAATTGTGTCATGCACTTCAATTCTTTGTTGTGCATGTCGGCCAATGCCGACCGTATATATTCCCATCCATATGTATGCATGCATGTGGGGTGGCTCCTCTTCGGCCTGGGCATAAGTGAGTTCTCATATCTGAGCATCATCAGCATTGTTTTCCCTTTGATGTTACACTATAACAAAACTCAACAACTGGGTTAATGGCACAAATGTTGTTGTTGTTGTTGTTGTTGCAACAAATCCCCGTGCCATGTCTTAGCAGGCACCAACCGACACCCACGTGGCCGCCATAGACAAAATCATCTGAAAAGGGGAAGGGAGCGCGTGGCTGGAGCAGGCAAAAAACATTTATCATGTTCATTTTTTGACAAAACATGACAACAAATATTAAATTTCATGTTTTGTCAGGCGCAACAACAGCAAAGAAACTGAGAGAGGAGGAGACTGAGGGGAAGAGCAAGAACCAACCCTCGGCAGGAGGCTTCTAGGTGCCTGTGCCTTGTCATATGAAATTAAAAAGCACCAGACACACAAAGCAACAAAAACTTAAGTAGCCCCAAACACAAAAAAATAAGCAGAAATAAATCTGTTATGCCTCAGGAAGTTTTAATACCCTAAATAAAGAAAGATTACTTTTTCTATATTTTTTCATGCGTTTGAAACTTATCATTGATATTGATATACCAGCCAAATTTTATTTCACAAACGCCCCCAGATTCTTCTAAATATTTATGCATTGCGAAATTGGTAAATATTTAAAAAAACATACTCTTTATTTTACTCCTTCCTTCACTATAAATCATTCTCCATTACCCATTCTGAATTGCCTTTTGCAAAGAGTATTTCAACTTCAAGGAATGTAAAGCCCAAAGAAGTGGAAATGGAAGCAGCTACCGAAAGAAAAAAAACAAAAAAGACAAGCCCAGATTGACAGTTAATAAAGTGGCGACAAGTTGCCGGCTGGGTGGTGACTTCAACCAGAAAGCCGAATCCTGGCAACTGTGGCGTTGACAACTTGACCCAATGTATGTGACAACTGGTCGAAAAAGTTTCAAATTCAAACTGAACCAACAATTTTGGGGGCAATGGCAAAAAGTGGTCAATATATTGCAAATTCAAGCAAAAGATTAGAAATCTTTTGGGCAAACCAAACTAAACCATAAATTAAATGTGCATTTGTCAATGACGAAAACGAATCAATTCAAATTGCTGAGTTCGAATTGAAAAATGAAATGTGAATCAAACACGCAATGGAATGTTAAGGGAGTCAGGTGGCTCAGGCAAGGCCAAAGTGTTTAAATTCGGTTATTTTATGGATTCTTGGAAATCGCATTCGTGAGCAAACTATTTTTGCGGAGTTCTAACCAAAATTTTCCAATGTATAAGGTTCAATAATTTGACGTTCAACCTCAGTTTAGATTAAGTTTATCCCAATTTAATGAAAAAAAACAAACATTTTTATGTTACAATAAAAAAAATATATTTTGAATTTCCGTATTTTTGCTAACTTGAACAAAAAATGCCAATTAGTTCAATTTGAATTCATAAGTAGTATATTTGTTGGTCTATTCTACTTATTATTCAAAATAAATTTTAGGGTGGTAACAGCCCGTTTAACTGAGACTTATAGCTTTTGTTGAACCGAACAAAAAATTTAAGTTCGGAACAGGTTCAGGTTCATCTAGTTTTCCAAAAGAGGTTTGCTTCAGGGTTCGGTTCTTACTACAAAGGAAAGAGAGCGAGAGAGAAAAAGAGTGCAGCATATTAAATAGAGCTTTTGGTGTTCCAAAATCTTTATCTGATTCACATTTCCAGATCAATTTACAGTTTAAGAAATTGTATTGCCTTTCTCTTGAGCGAAAGAGCCAAGAGATTGAGAGAATTACGGCTTGGCCCAGCTTTACATTTACATACCATTTTCAATACATGTGCTCGAACTCACCATATGTTTCCATGCCCACAAGTATGCAATAGTTATCGTTAGGGACTTTCAGGGGTAAGCACCAGTACATTTAAAGGATCTCTTGCTCAGCTGCTAGTTTTTATACTCTGTACCGAAGGTACAAAGAGTATATTGAGTTTGTGCAAATGCATGTAACAGGCAGAAGGAAGCATCTCCGACCCTATAAACTATATATATTCTTGATCAGCATCGACAGCCGAGTCGTCCGTCGAGCCGAGTCCGTCCGTCAGTCCGTCTGTATGAACACCTAGATCTCAGAGACTATAAGAGCTAAAGCTACCATTTTTTCAGTGTAGACTTGTATCTTATGCACGCCGATCAAGTTTGTTTCAATTTTTTGCCACGCCCCCACCCTCCACCACAATATGAAAAAAACCTCATATCTCCCACAATTTTGGAAATATATTGTTCGAACCTTCTAGACATATATTTTAGTCATCATTACTTATCGATTCGCCGTACATCATTTCCCGATCAGATGAACGAAAGTAGAGTTGCCACCCCCGCAATTTGAAAATTAACTCATATCTCCCACAATTTTGCAGATAGATTATTTGAACCCTCTAGACATATATTTTAATCATCATTACTTATCGATGCGCCATACATCATTTCCCGATCAGATGAGCTATAGTAGAGTTGCCGCTCCCGCAATTTGGAAAAATCCTCATATCTCCCGCAATTTGGGCATTTTGTGATCCAATAAAATATTCTTAAATAAACAGTAAGTAACGGGTATATTGAAGTCGAACAAGGCCGACTTCAACTTACGCTCTCGTTATTTTAACAGGGGTATTTCGAATCATCTACACCTCAAAAATTTTAAATTCCGAGTCATAAAACTTTTTGAAAATATGCCAAAAAAATCGACTTTTGGAAAATAGTGTATTGGGGAAAAATTGACTTCCATTACACTCCTGAGCGTCGCTAGGCTGCACAGGAATCGTTAGCTCAAAATTTAAAATAAAATTTGGCAAAATAGGCCTAAATAGGCCTTTTTGAGCAGATTATTAGGTGGTGGATTCATAGCTTTAGTTTTAAGTCCTCCAAAATCTAAAGTAATACCCTGTAGTATTTTAAGTCGCCGCCCGCGTGGAGAATGGCAGCCGGGTTCTGACTGCGATCGGCGCCCACCCTACCAGCTCCCATACCAGATTTTATATGTGATGTTTGGGCTAGCAATATGGCAGGCGGAATACAAATTGTAGTTATTGTTCATCAACCTTTAAACTGGAAACAGAAAGAATATTCAAATTTTATAAAACTAAAACTAAACGCGTCGCGTCGGCTGAATGGAGTCTACTGAGTTGGTTATCCGTATGTGAACGCCCGACTGCAAACAATATTCCAGTCTTCCAGTCTGCTCGATGTATGGGCAGGTTCATTTTTGTGATTAAAAAAAAATTGTGATGCCACAACAGCGGACTTTTCCTTCTTCTTGCTTTACGCAAATGGCGCATAACTTCAAGGTAAATTTCCTTTTGGAAGGAACACACAATGCATCTCGCTATTGTAATCGAAGATAACAGTGAGACGTGTTTTTTTCATCGTCGGCTTTTTGCCCGCATTTAATGTGATGATTGACCGAGTTATCCTTAACAGACTGCCGGATGGTTAACACAAATACCCAAGCAAATGGCTATCTAGAAACTGCCTGTCAATGTGCCGATCCGCAAGGCCGATGGCTACCATATTCGGACAACCGGATGGATGTCGGATAAGTCCAGGCCGATGGCTGTCTCCAAACTGCCTGACGGATGGCTAGCATTTCGTGAACACATTCTGGTATTGCTGTGCCGATCAGCCAGGCCGATGGCGACCATTATCGGACAACCGGAAAAGTCCTGGCCGATGGCTGTCTCCAAACCGCCTGGCGGATGGCAGACAAATTATTACGAACGTCTGGTGTTGATGTGCCTATCAGGTAGGCCGATGGTAACCATAAGCTGACAGCCGGATGATTAATTATATTTGTAGGAACGAAAGGTAGTTTAATAATGTTCAAGGAACTCGGGTCACCTGATGGATTACGTATGTAAAAAAAAAAAAAGAGAGTGAGAGTCAAAAAATTAAAATAAAAAAAAAAGGAGAAAGGTGGAGAAGAAGAGGGTAAAAGGAGGGAAAAGAAAGAAAAAAAATAGAAGTAGAAAAAAGAGGGGGGGAGGTGGAAGAAGAAAATATAAAAAGAAAGGGAAAGAAAAGAAAAGAAAGGAGAAGTAAAAGAAGAGTGATCAAGGAAGTAACGGGGTGAATGGGGAGGAGTCATGAAGGAGGTGGGGGGGTGACGAATGCGGAAGGCGGGGGGGGAGGGGGGGGGAAAAAAAAAAAAATGAAACAATCAACTGGCTAAAAAGATTGTAATTAAAATTCTGATTTTACCAACTACACGTAAAAACGACATTAACAACGCGTAATTGTGATTTAAAGAGAGACACTGCCTCAAATCAGATTAGAACGCGGTCAATAGTGCGATTGTCGAGTCGATAGCTAAAAAGAACAGAAACAAAACCCGGCGGCTCACCCAGCAAGTGCCGCGCTCCCTCGCGAGCGTGCAGTAGCGAAGCGTGAGGTGAGGCGTTGTCTTCAGTGGTGTGTGTCCCAGGGTCGTGTGTCGGTCCCAGACAAGGTAGATTTAAAATATTATAAAAATAAAAATTTTCAGAAACAAACGAATAAGCAGCACGGGGAGACCGACTGGGTGTTGTGGTGTGTGTGTGTGGTGTGCGTGTGTGTGTGTTTTTTTTATTTCAAAAGTAAAACACTTTAAAATCAAAATGGAAACAATTTGAAAATCAAAAGGGAAACCATTTATTTTGAAATGAAAATTGTTGGGTGAAAAACAAAAGGGAAATTGGCATATTTACCAAGAAAATGTCGAATTACAACGTTTTTTTTGTGGGTATTATGGAAAGGGGGGGGGGGTTGCACCTAGCCCAGAAAAAACGACGGGGTAGTTATTTAGATAACTTTTTAACAAAGTTTTGGAAAATTATTTGCTTGTGTGGACTTAGCTTATATTTCAGATTAAAAATTACTTTTTTGGTAAGCTCTTGCTTTAAACTCATTTCATCGCTTTCAATCGCATTGCGACTCATAAACTGTATTTCTCTTATTTCTCATGCTTGCACACTGTTCCTCTATATTATTATTTCGGTGTTAGCGCGCACTCTGATATCAGCCTAAGCATTTTATTAAAGCAATAAGAATTTGCTCTTAACTTTAGGGGGTAGACAGTTACTTTAAAAAATGTAGAAAAATTTTTAAATCAAAATATCTATAGACAACAGCGAGGGAAAGTTTGTGCAGTTCTATCGAATGTCGAGCTGTTTTGCAAGCCACAGACTTTCTGAAGTTTTTATATTTAGGTCATATTTCGCATCTTCTAGATAGCTTTACAAACAGTATGCGCATCAATTGCTTTATAAATTGGTGAGCTTTGTGAGCCGCTCATAATAATATTCTCAATGTCATTCTCAGCAGGCAGCGAGTGAGTGGAAGATTGCTACTGTCACGCCTGTGTTTAAGTATCACTTCTGTTATCAAGAGAGAGGTTTCTAACTACCTCAGGTACATATCAAAGCAATTTGAACGGATCTCATTTGTACTTCCGAACTTACAGAATCAGAATAAACCATAAACTTATTCAAGTTTAATCGAGCCGTTATGAGGTTATTGATCTAGGAGTTAAATTCAATTGAAAATTTCTCTTTACCAAGCACTTGGATAATATTTTGCCTAGAGCCTATGCTCGGTTTTTTAAAAAGATCCAATTTAAAGATCCTTAGACTGTGTTGAACCTTTGCTCTGCATTTGTGCGTTCCAAGTTAGATTATGCTTCATTTATTTGGAATCCCACTAGTGCAGTTCATATAAGTAGTCTCAAAAGATTGCAGAAAAATTTTGTCAAATATGCTCTTCTCCCACTCGACTTTTCTGAACCTTTGCCGCCTTATTCTAGTGGGTGCTCCCTGCTGCATCTGGCAACTCCAAAAGATCGAAGAATATTTGGTTAATTGCTATTTTTAAGCCATCTTATTTCTAGAACCATTGATAGTCTCATCTGGTTAAGCAAAATAAACTTTAATGTACGAAGCAGAAATCTTAGATCCTTTCAAATTTTTCGAACAAATTATTCCATTAATGAGAGTTTATTTAAAATTGTAACTCTCTGCCCTTTAATATGCGCTTGGACTTTGACTCCAACAACTATTATCTTGCTACTTGCGTATTTTTCCTATTCCAGGCATTAAATTGTTAAAATAATAATTTAATTTAAGAAATTGACCAACTGGCGAATAAATAAATAAAAAATGAATATATGTTCAAACAAAATTAGATATCAACTATAATAATTTATACTAAATTGGCATGTTCAAGAAGAACAAAATGTTTCCTCTCAATTGGTTGTTTTCCCCCTTGACATTGTCAGTCTAAGTATACACACTTCTCGCCAGTTTGATCTCATTAAATCATAAGCGTCAGCGTCAACATGACAGAAACAATTCCAAGTGTACCTCATTCCATCAACCCCCCGCCCATCATCCCCCTCTTCCCATACTCAACACTTTGTCTCGCTTTACTAAAAAAAAAAGATGAAGAAAAACTAGTGTGCCTAATGAGCAATTCAAAAGTTTTCATTTTCATTTGCTGCTCTTGCTTTTTTTCCGCGCATTTTGCCTTAGTCGCCTTGTCATCTTCACCACTCTCTAGACCTTCTTAAGTGACAGCTTGAGAGGAAGCAAAAAAGAAGAAATGAAAAAAATTCAGAAAATCAAAATGCTCCCCTACTTAGGATCATCTGGCTCTAATAGGCCTTGGTCTTGGTGGGTTGTGGAAGCGAAAATAGTTTTCTTGGCTGGTTTGTGTGTTGTCTCGAGTGTCTGAGTGAGTGATTCACGTCAACTAAAGCACACGATCCTATAGAAACTAAATGAGTTGTCGTTTTTATGTGTATTTTTATTAGTTTTTGTTTTTGGGATTTTTTGTGTGAGTAGAGGGTGGCAGCTGGGAACAGGCACTCTTGAAAAGTGGGTACAGTGAGGACTTGCTTGGAAACCAATTATAGTTTTAAGGAAAAAACAACTAAAAACGAGTAAGAAAATAGGTAAAGACTGACTGTAATATACTTTGTACCTGCCATAGTATGTATACAACTGATAACTGTGATAAGTGTGGCGTCAATATAGTTGATCTGTTCTTTTTCAAAAATTGTTTGATCAAAATAATGCTGATTACTTTATACATCTTTGAGTAACACCCGCATCAAAGCGCCAGATATTCGATTGCTTAAGATATGCTTGTCTTTAGTTTCGGTTTAAGTGATTGCCATTAAGACAATTTGGTGGTTCTGTTATTCAGTTTAAAATGATTTTAGTCTTTGAATGTGATACTTTTTAAGCAATCCCCCCTGTAGCCCTAATAAAAATCCACTTAAACAAAAATGAAATAAAACTTGAACACTACAACATTATTATTTTTTTTTTTTTTGGCTTTTTGGTAGAAAATTTGTTATTAAATATTTCAAGTGCTTGCTCCTCGCGCCTGCTTGCACCCTCTCTTCCATCACGTTCAAATATTTGTGCTTAATTTGTAGCTGTGCAGCGTTTATTAAATATTTGCCAATTTTTGTATTTGCATCCCCGTCCCTCAAATAACAACATGCAGCAGCAACGACGACGACGGCGACAACAACTGCAAAAGCATCTTGAAATATGCAATGTGAAATATCACGGCAATCGCGTAATTAGTAAATTTCCAAACACACTTTCTGCTTATATGCATTTTATTTTTAGCTGAGTTCACGTTGCTCCCCTCCGAAACACATTCAATGGATTATACGAACATTTCTTGGAATTATGTGGGGCGACAAGTAAATTGAGCGCACTGGCTGCGAATGCTTGTTCGGGGTACCAGAGTTTCCCCTCGTTTTGACTGCGGGCACAACAACCAGGTACATGTCGGCGTAGTCGTCGCTTTGTCAGGGCAAGGGCACAGTGTTACCAGGAATCATCAAATAGGGTCTCCAGTTCGAATTAGTAATTAAAATATTTGAGTGCAATGTTTGGATGAAAACGCATTTTAATATAAGAATTTAGTTAGTTAAGCGAAGGTAAAGCAGTTCAGTACCATTCGAAATCCTACAAATGAAAATTTGATACATTTGTTCGTTGTTGAAATGTCTTTAAAGCGAATCATCGTCGATTCATCTACATTTTGGGTTCAAAAACAGGTACACCCAGAGAAATCTAGCAAGATTAGGCAAGACTGAAATCGGCTTCAGTTTAGTTTTTTTTCGTCTTGAATTTTCAAGAAGAAATCTGCTTGAATTCGAGAAGACTTGTGCGCTCGATTTGAGTTTGGTAGCAAGAGAGGTGAGGCGTTTAAAACGAGAGCATTTCGTTCTCTCGCTCTCTAGCAACTTTGTTCTAAAATGCTTATATTCAAGAAGATCTATTCTTGAATTGGAGAATAAATCATGCTTGAAATGAAGCCGACTAAAATTAAAACCGAGCAGATCGAGCTTCAAAATTCATGCTTAATTTCAGTATTTTCTTTTTGGATCCAAGAAGATTCTGTCTTGCCGAACTTCTGACAAGAAATCTGCTTGATATCAAGCACGATCTGCTCGCTTTTTTCTCTGAGTGTACATGAATTGAAAATTGCCAACGCAATATCGTGAATATCGTTTCCAGAATTTGTTAAGGTCGAATTTCGGTCATTAAGGGTTTTTTTTTTACAACAAAATACTCCCTTAAACAAAATATGGCCGTAAAGTGAATCAAAGTTTCCATACATTTCAATTAAAATGGTTTTTGAATTACAGACAGACAAGATTGAAGATTTTATACTTTATTTAAACAAATGAATTTCAAAATATTCAAATTTTATAGCTTTATAACAGTGATGGGCAATTAATACAATCATATTTTAGCTATGTATGTGTGCGTGGCAACCAATACGAAATTCACAGCATCGCAACGTGCTTATAGTTTCGATGTGCGACGTCTCTGCTTTTCGTTTCTGAATTCTATTGATTGGAATTAGTAAATGAACTGATTGCAAAGAATCGATTAGAGATTTTTGACGTTACTTTAAGCCATCAAGACAGTCGAATTAATTTAAATGGAAATTTTAATTTAAAAGTATATTAACACAATTGGTTTTGGGAAACAAAATCAATCATCACCAATTCCGATTAAGCATGACTTGATCGGAGTCGAAAATGGGAACAGGCCTGCATATTTGAATGGAAAAATTACAGCATTAATATCGTGCGCTGCGGCTTTGGAATGAATCAGAAATGGAATTTTTCGAGTTAAAAATTAAATTAAAATTCAAGCGACTCTTTGATTCTCAATATTTCCATCCTCATGTGTCTTATAGACTTTTTTATACCAAAGATATTGAGCCACTGAGCATGTTATATTTTTTCCTGTGTAGAAAATTAGCATTGTTATAATTTTTATAAAGTACTTCCCATTTTCCCCCTTAAGTGCTGCGGTATTATTATTCAAAAGCCTTCCATTTCTTTCGAGGGTCATCGCTACAGCCTTCTTGGACTGCTCCAAATAGCAAGCAAGGATATTTTTATCTAGACTTTGGCGTGTATGTTCTGTAAATTATTGATTAGACATTCATTGTTGTATAATTTTTCATTACGTTTTAAATACCATTTCCGGTGTCATGAATACCCTTGATACCTGAAAATGTTTACAGATCAAGAAGAGTAAAGAAAGGTAATAATTTGAGTCCAAAGACCGCTGAGACAGATGAAGTAGTTTTGGTGCGTCTACGAAAAAATTCAAAATGCTGAAAGAACTTTTTGTTTCGTATGATTCTACTATTGAATATAGAATTTAAAACTTTATAACAGAGTTTGCTGAAATAAGTAACTATGTAAAATGTAAATCTTGTGAGAAGTTAACTTTGAAACAGCTTCATTACGAGGCAGCAGTTTTCTGAAGCATACTTATGAGATAAACAGACGATTTGTATTTGCGATGAGAGTTCTTGGAGTAGGATTGAAAGGTTCCAATAAACTTTGTGGAATGATGGACATGCCAGCTTCTCTGACGCAAAATACTTATGACTTAATTCTTGAAGATATTTACTCTTGTGTGAAAGTAGCTACTAAGAAACTTTTCCAAAAACGATGTGCTGAAGAAAAAGATGCGACTGCTGAAAACCAAGGTGATGCAAATTGTGAAGAATTAATAGTATCTGATGGTAGCTGGAAAAAGTGAGGTTTTACCTCTTTGTACAGGGTTAAATCGTTAATTGGATATTATTGATATTGTTGTCAAAAGTTTGTTCCGCAAATGATAATGAGGAGCCTCATTAAAAATGGAAAATGGAAAAATGTGTGTTTCTCTCAAAGAAAAACGAGAAGGCAAGGTAACGTCGACACTTGCAAAAGTTCACTCCAACTGAGTTAGCCCGTTAAATGTACAAAGGATATATGTAGATATCAGATATGTATAAATTCATTGAGAATAAAAATTTTTACACTCTACCATAAAAATAAACTATTTTTTTTAAGCAAATCACACATTTTTCGACCGATCGGTCCTATGGCAACTATTTGGTATATTTTATTTTACAGAATTATGTGAAAGCATATAAAACTAATATATACCAAGATTGGTGATGCTACAATGGAAAACAAAAACGTTTTTCCCACTAAGACTTTTTTTCCGACCGATCGTTCCTATGTTCCTAAGGCGTCCGATCCGGTCGGATAGCTGGATAGCTTTAAAACTGAGGGACTAGTCATCGGGTAAGGTGGTGGTATAAAAAAAAGCTATTTTCCAGCCCCCCACCAAGTCTTCCAACGGCTTTTGGGTTCCCTTCTCCTCTATCGTCTAAAAGGGCGACCGGCAGAAAGCGAAGCTGGGGCCGAATATGGGGGGTCCTCTCTCCTCTGCTGGTCACGCAGCACCACCTCACCCTCCTAACCAGAAGCTTTATATTCCTCTTTGATTTATTTATTTCTTTTTGAAGAACAATGAGAAAAACGTAAAGTGTTTAGCAATGCTCCGTCTGGGATTCGAACTCGGGATCTTTACCTTGCACTTAAACGCACAACCGGATTTGCATCTTAGCGCCCTGTACCATGTCTTAGATGCTACTTATATTTGTTGTACGATGGTTGAGTTGAGTTTATATTTGATGAACGGAAAAATGGAACAAAATCATAAACATTTGGTCATGATTTTAGAACGTCATATTTTTCTCTGTGTATGCGTTTCAAACTTCTGGGCAAAATTAATATACACTATCGCTATCGAGCTAAAATTTTGCACAGGGTCGTTTTTTTTACTGCACGCAACTAATATGTCGGAACCGGCCGGATCGGATGACTATATCTTATAGCTGCCATAGGAATGATCGGTCAAAAAAATAGTTCTAGTTAGAAAAACTTTTTTGTTTTCCACCTTAAAGTCGCCAATCTTGGTACATATTAGAATCAGATGCTTCCACATAATTGTGGATTAATATCGGATGACTATAGCATATAGCTGCCGTAGGACCGATTAGTCGGAAAATTTGTTTTACTAAAAAAAGTTTTTTTTATGGTAACGCGTTCATATTTTGATTTTCAATGACTTTGAGTTTTTAAATATCTGATATCTATATCCTATATATATTCTACCGGCAAAATCAGTTGGAGTGAACTTAAACTTCGGCACAGTCGAAGTTAGCTTTGTCTTCTCGTTGCACTTAAGGCCGTCCGCACACGACTCGTATCGTTATTGTAGCGTATGCGACGCGATGTACGAGAAGCATAGGATTTGTTGCTGCGCACGTGTGTTTAAAGGGAGACACGCACACGACTCGTCCGCTACGCGTAATCGTCGCAACATGCATGCAGCGTGACGACTATCGTCAAGCAGTGGCAGTCGCCTCTCGTCGTGTACGAGCGTACGCTTGCTGTTTGCTTACATTTTTTAATGAGTTTCATATGTTTTAATGAAAAAATATCAGTCCAAATTATCAAATTTGTGCATTTTAAGGCTTTACTACCATTATCAAATCCTTAAATGTATTTTATGACATTCAGGAAAATGTGTGAAATTTTATATCGCCTTCTGCTAATTCTTCAGTGCCAAAAAATAATCTTCTGGTTGCATTTTTGCACCCAAGACTTCGATGACGAAGATATGTTTATTAGTCTTCATCCCTTTACATGTTTACGCTTTGTGTTTCGCCGATTGAAAATTGCTTCGTATGCGGAGCAATAGCCGTATCGTCAAATTTTTGACAAGCCGATGACGCTACGATGACGATACGAGTCGTGTGCGGAGGGCCTAAGGCAGGCAATTGCGGAGGTTAGTCAAAATAATCAGATGAACCCGCAATAGAGCGATTGTAGCTAGAAAATGTCGTAAACAGACAGATTCACATAAGTTGAACTGTCGGAACTTATCGTGAATATAACTCATAGTGTACCTTGAGCTACAATGAGTTTACTGTCATACAGAAGAAGGCGGTAAGAAAAATCGCACAAAGATAAAGAGTTTTCTTCTTAATAAAAGACTCCATACCACTGTGCCCATGCTTACGTTTTTGGCTTCCCATTTTTTGTTTTTTTTTTTGGGTTGCTGGGGCAAGTTCCTTTTTCCTGTTTTTCCCGGCTCTGTCAACGGCAATTTTTGCATTTTAATTGCCTGACAGGCTAATTGCTGCTGCCTCCTAGTAGTTTCCCTTACTTACTATCTCCCTCTCTCCCTCTCTTCTGACCCTTTTAAGCAGCTCAAGGCGCAGCTTGCCAATATTTTTGTCCCCTCAAAAACTAGGCAAAAACCTAAAAGTTGTTGTAATAATAAATGTTATTTTCTGCCATCCAATTCATGTCAGTGACAAGTGCGTGCCCAGTAACTGCAAAATGCTTTACCAATTTCTTTTATTGTTGTTGACTTTTTGCTCTGGATGAAGCTAAAGCTTCTCATATGCGTTCACAGTCACGTTTGGGGCATCAGGAACAGACGGTGCTCATGCTGAGCTGTTTCAAAGCAGCCGCCGAAAAACTATTTATTGAAAATTATGGTGTAATGTGTGTGTGTGTGTGTGTGCAAGAAGATCCCAGCGGATGACATGGGTAATGGTGAAAAGCTAGTTTCAGTGTGCAAAAATGTCACCCACATGTAGGTTAGCGTTTTTATATCAAATTGATTGCAATTGAATGTTTCAGCAAGTGCGTAAGCAGCCAGAATGGCAAATGAGCAAAGAAAACTTTTGGAAATGGATAAAATGTTTGTTTTAAAGTAAAAATTATAAATCAATAATTTTTAAATCTTTCATGACAAAAATAATTAATTTTGATCCAGTTCTGAAATTTGAACTAATATTTTGAACTTTAAAAATTTCTAAAATATTTTCTAAATTCTAAAATTAGCTTTATATGAATGAAAACTTACAAAATCAGGGGTACAGGGTATTTTGTAGTCGGTGCACTAAACTGCAGAGCTCTTACTTATTTATATTTACATGTGCATAGATTAAAGCATTTCCAATTTGTAAGAATTTACAAGATACGAAAAACTATAAAATTTAACGAAATTTTTTCAAAACAAAATATTTGTGTATAAATTTACAAATGTTGTATAAAATGTTGTCACATTTTTATACGCATTTATTTACATCATTTGTCATGTGGTTAGAGTTTATTCGAATGCTCCTCCCAAACAACTTAATCCAGTGCAATGCCAAAATTTGTCTATTTTAAAAGCTTAGCGCATAATTTATGTCAAAATAAATAACTAAACAAATATGTCTAGTCATAAAATTTGTATGCATACATTTCCGCTGACATTTCAGTTTGGTGACGGAACGTGCACACACTTTCATTCGCCACTTTAAATCCGTTGATCTATTTTAATTTGATTTAAAATCAAATAACATTTATCTTACTCTCTGTCGAATGATTTTATTAACTGTCAGCTAGCAAAATCATTTAATAAAACTTATTTATGAAAAAAAGCCCATTGATTTTACAATTGGTTGACCGCAAATTACAAAAATTTCAATTATGATCGAATCCGCAGACAATGGCTGGGAAAATGACATTGAATGATGCAGTTTATTTTTATTGTCGGTAATTATTTTGCGGCAACTGCATTATATCGATTTAAAATAATTTTAATATAATTAATAGACAGAAATAATTTTCTATACCAATTGTGTGGCTTGCACTTAAAGCTGAGAATGCGTATATTGATGGAAATAATCAGTTCATTGTGTTTAGGTGTAAATTATGGACGGACCAAAAATACATAAGTGCGTCAATAGAAATCGATATATTTAATTGGAGTTTTGCAAATACTACAATTAAAATGATTTATAAGGGGCTGCAGACAGATTTTGACCCAGTTTCTTTATTATTAAGCCCGAACACAAAACTGAACTAAAGCACAAAAATGCAAAACAAATATTTTAGTTTTGCTATGTTGTTATTTTAATTTCATAATTTCGATACAAACTAATAATATATAAATAAAGGAAAAACAGCTCAACCATGAACAGCAATTTTATTCAGTTATTTATTTAGGAATGTAGAAGCTCTATAAGAGAGAATTTTAGAAAAGTCGAGCGTTCAGTGGGTACGCTTTTCCGGAAAACTTAGTAGGGAATAGTTCTACAATATTAATTCCTTCAAAATAGTTAATAACACCGTTCTTTTATAGGATTTTATTTTCTTTCTTTTATTAAGATCGTTTTATTCGACTTAATATTTAGGGCAAAAAAATACGAAAAACCCCAAATAACTTTATAAACTCTTTATATATTATAAATTATAATTATATATAATTTTATATACTAATTTATTCGAGTACACAATGGTCGCAAATTCGGTTTAATCTATCTATATATATAAAAGAGTTCAACCTGACTGACTGATTGGTGACCGTCGCACAGCCCAAACCGCTGGAGATACCAAGCAGAATTTTTTACTGTAGTTGCATCTTATTCCGAAAGAGTGTACTAAGGCAGGGTTTTGGGAAATTCCGCCGGGAAATGTAGAAAATTCACAGAAAACTGTTGTATAAAACTTTTTTGTTTATCATCCGATCAGCTCCAAACTTATTTAAAAAAATCGAAATAAAAATTCAAGAATAACTGCATACCAGTTTTTAGGAAAATTAACCCACTACACCCCCATGGCACTGTGGGAAATAAGTCGAAAAATTTGGCATAAATGTAAAATTTTTGGGGGTTAAATATTTTAAAACGGTTTTAATTTTTTGGTTCCTTACTATCAGGATAACATTTAAAAAATTTTAAAACATTTTTACGGAGCACCCTTAATTTTTTGCGCGCTTTCAAAGTCAGCTGATTCAGTGGTGGTTTGAATTGTCAAAAAGAGCGGGAAATATTGCTCAACTTGCAGCTTCGATGGTAACTTTATTCCAAATATAAACTAAAATTGTAAATATAGTAAAGGCAGGTCAAGGTATGTTAATTAATAGTTTATACATGTTTTTCGATAGATGTGTATTGATATTGAATCGTCCTATGTGTTGTTCGTGTTTATTTTTAGGTGTATACTAACAAACGTGCGTGTGTTCTGTGGAATATTACTTTTATATAGCACATGGAATCACCAAGGTTCTAGTTGAATGTTGTTAACAAACTAATACAAAATTCAAAAGTATTAAAGCTTTTGCCCCGTTTTGCCTTTTTTTCGAAAAAAAAAAATTTTTGCAGGTGTTTATGAGCTCACTCATGCAGCGTTGCTTGACGTTTGGAGCAACAAAAAACGCGAAGGAGACGCAGTAAAAAGATATGTTTTGGAAAATGTTGATGAACACATTCTGACTGAATACCAAACGATGGCAATTTCAAAGAAAGTGAACCAATTTATGCTTATTTATTGGTACATGGATATCAAATTATGAGCCGTTTCATTGTTCCAGTTGGTATTCTTGGAGAGAACGCTTCAGAACCGAGGAACAAATTATGTAAGAGCGATAGAAAATCTCATGCCAGGAAATGTAGTCGATTGGCAAATATTACAGATGTATTCAATAGACCATTGGACTCTTCCGATCCGTTGCTTTCAAGTCTTTGTTTTAAAGGAAGAAAAAACCTGAACAAAAAGAAAAACCTCCCAAAGGAAGTTATTGATCTTCTTGAGTTTCCGGATGCAAAATTTTATAAATCCGCAGATTAGCATGATGATAAAGAAGTGGATTACAAAAATGTCTAAATAACATTTCTTTTGATTAGGAAATTGAAGAATATTGAGTTAATAAATAAAATTAAACTAGCAATTCTTGTATTTAAATATATCTACAAACACATAATATATATGTTAGCCAAATATAAAATATATTAAAAATATATGTTTTTTTAAGTTCTGATATTTTTTAAAGGATTATCGGCATAATTTATAATTTTAACAAATTTATTATAATAAATACGAAATAAATCGATTATTGTTGTCGTGGTCCAATCGACAACATTTTTTTTCCGAAATTTTGATTTAGTCTAAAGAACATTTTTGCAAATTTGTAGAGGTCTAGCTTAATTTTTAGAGTTAATGCCAAAATTACTGACTTTTCCCCATAGTGCATGGGCTAAAAATTATTTAAATGGCCGAAACTATATTTTCCAAACGATTAGCTCCAAATTTATTTTCAAAACTACACATACACAAATAGGACTTTTACATTTTGGAAAAACCTACCGGAAAATGTTCGGAAAGGTGTTGTATTAATCTCATATGATTTTCATCCGATTATCTTAACTTGAAAAAAAAACCCCTGGGTGGAAAATGGTTTCAGCGATTAGTTCTAAACCTTGTTTCCAAGCTAAACATATACAAATATGGAGTAAGTGACTTTAAAATTTTGGGAAATCTATATTTTCTTTGTGAAGTTCTACATAACAAAGTATTAACAACGCGATTAAATATTTAGGATATCCGGAAAATCCGCGAAAAGTTTATGGGATAAAAATATTTTTGTGTTCCATTCGATCGGACATAAAATTTGTTTTCCAAGCTCTATAGGGAAATTTCATTAAAACTGTATTCACTTTTGTTGGAAAATTCTCCCTCCCACGTGGAAATGTTGTGGCGAAATTCAATTATTGACCGACTTCGCAGGGTGATTTTCAAAATTTTAAGTTGAAGTTGTTATTATTGTATTAAGTAGGTCCGAAAAAAGAACAAAACAGTCGCTTACATCGGCTACGCCGATGTTACCCTTCTATTATTTGTGTGTTTATTTTGTTTGTGTTGAATTGACTTATTGTGGAATTTGTGTGTTGAGTGAAATGACTGTGTGAAATATAGACGTGTCACCACAAAATCGTCTTAGTGTTAATATTTAAAAAAATAAAGAACCTAAAACATCCATCCAAATTGAATTTAATTCACGTGATTCGTGGTTTTGCCAAAATAAAATATTGTTGAGTTTTAAAAAGAAAGCTTCGACACGCAGTCAGTTTTATAGCTATATCAATGAAACTTTACCAAATGCAATGAAGCATATTATTTCTATGACACACCCAAAAAAAAGTAATCATCAAAATGACACAATTTAGTCATTAATTTGAAACTATTGAGTATCGAATTATGCTCAACACTCAAAGTATCAAGTTGATAATTCGATAGTATCAAAAAAATATTTTCGATGTTATCAAAATGATACTAATTTGTATTAGAAAAACATTTATTTTTGTATTAATTTTAAAGTATCAATTTGAAACTTTTTTGTATCATTTTGATTCTAGTCTTTAACAATTTGCCAATAATAAATAAAAAATATAGCACATTTTTATTTTTTTGAAATTTTGTTGCGATATTTTAGCCGGCATACACAAAAGCGTGTGTTTAACGGCTTAATCGCAAGACGGCATATTGGTGAGAGATGTACAGACTGTTTCAAGTTTGCCGTATCCCTCATTAGACTCCTTCTTGCTGCTGCGCATTTGTCGCTCACTATCAAGTGCCCTATTTAGTTTCGAATTGATACTTTTACGTAACAATTTAATAGGCATAGGTTCAAGTTAACACCTCTAATATTAATTTGATACTTTCTTGAATTATATTGATACAAAAATAAAGATACTGGTTGTAGTTTCAATTTGAGACAACGCTTATCAAATTAATATTGATACGAATTTTTTTGGGTGCAGCTATACTTATGATATTGTCATTTTGGTGAAGCTTTTAAATATAAATCGTTTTCGATCTAGTTTTAACCAGTTACAAAGTGGTTCAGAGCCATTTTTTCTTAGTTCCGAACCATTCTTATCCGGTTAAAAAGTGGTTCTGTGCCATATCACTGAAACATTAGACTCCTGATCAGAACCTTTTATCAAATCATATGAACCGGAACCGATATCGACTTGATTTAGTTTGATTTCCTGCTTATCACCTATTACTTCTTCCTGATCGATGCAAATATGGAGTATCAATTTTATAAACAATTGTTATCCGAGTTTTCATTTGAAACATTTACGATCCCTCATCGAATTCGAAAACGAGAACCTGTCCGATTATTTTTTAATCAATATTCATTCATATTACAAAATAAAGCTCGTTTCCAGCCATAAATTTGCATAATTATGCGGCATTTAAATTTTGTAAGCTTACAAAAAATCCCTTTTGATGGTAAAAAGTGGAAAACGCAGCTCAACCGCATTAAATTCTTGATTCAGCGGCAAAGTGATGAGCATGAAAAATGTTGTTGAATAAACGCGCTAAATTTAATATCCACTGGGGGAAAAGCGGAACGAAAAAATGCAGGTGAAATGCAAACGCATTTCCCAGGCACTGTGCGTGCATTTTAATGAAATGGCGACTGATTTAAAGCCGGGCCTGAACCGAAAAAAAAACGAAAACAACTAGAAAAACACACACACAAGAAGGAGCTGCTGCGGTTGCGGGCAGGTGGGTGAGGTATGAGTTACATTTTCATAGCATACTTTTTAGCTGCGCAAAAATGCGTTATGCATGAGCACTTGCTGGAGCACGAAAAGTGCAGGAGAGCTGGAGCCGAAAGCCAGAAGCTGACACAGTTAGGCATAAAATTATAACGGACCGACACCGAAACGAAGACAGACAGCATGCCGGAGCAGTCAAGGGTGCGTGCTGTGACTACATTTAATGACTTTTCCTTTTACGGCTCTTTAATTTGATGTGCAGAAGCAGCGACACAAATTTATGCAATTAATGTTGCGCAAATGTTTGGAAATGGCATACCTCCCGCTGCATTTGGCATGCACTTTGACACCAAAAAAAGAACCAAATTAGCTTTTGCACAAAGTGAAATGCCAGCGGCGTATAGCGGGCACAAGAAATTGCCAAAGTGACAAGGACTTTTGGATTGGGTTAGTGCTACGTGACCCTGCGTTTTAATTAAGCGCCGCGTACAAACGGCCTCGAGGGTCGCTCCCTCCTCCAACACAAAAAGTTTTTGACCAAAATGCAGCCGGAAGTAGGCTTCTAAAATAAAATTCCGCCCCCTCCCCCGGCACGCTCTCCCTTTGCTATTTCTATCGTTTGGGTAGTATTTTGTGCTGTCATTTGCTTGCCCTCTTTACGCCCATTTGCGGCTTTGTTTATTACTCTCGCGGCTTGTTATTGGTGTTGTTGTTGTTGTTGCTTCGTGGGAACAGGAACATGAACAACATTTTGTCATGTGCGGTTATCCTGAATTGTTTGTACAAGTTTAGTTGTTCAGCTTGAAATAGTAACTGAGAGGGCTTTTACTTTGTTAAGGGGTTAATGAAACCGGCGGGAAGACTCTAACAATTGTGTTGAATAATTAAAATTGGTTTATCATAATATTGAGAGCGTGAATTAAACGATGGACATATTTAATTTAATAAAGAGAAAGTTAATGATGCTTCAGAGAGATTCTTTTTTATTTTAATTTCAATTTATGCTTTCTGTGTGTTTCTTTGGTACAGAGTATAAAAACTGGCCTAAGCCCATTAAGAAATAGCAGTTAAGTTAATGACGAATTGTTATTTTGAATGACTACCTAAACTGCCTGCCTTATGGTAGCTAATCAGTTAAAAAACAACTTTTCAATGTCTCTACCCCAAAATTTAAATTGTTGTAAATGTTGTCAATCGTTCGAGCTATAAATAAGTTGTGCCTTCTCTTTGTAGAGTCAGTACATTTATTTCACTTGGCGAATTTAAGTCACTAAACAAAATGCAGCGATTTGGTTTTTACTTGCTTCTCTTGCTGAGCATTGTGTGCGTGGCAGTAGCAGCAGCAGCTGCCTCCGCCGATTGGTCACAGTCGGAATATATGCTGCATAAAGGTTTGCTGCAAATACCTTGATTGTGTCTATTTACTTTGAAACTTGTTTTTTTTTTTTTTGTAGAAACTTGCAAGCTACCGGCTGTGTATGGTAATTGCCGCAGGGATACGATGATGTGGTACTATGACATTAATAGATTAAAGTGCCGGCGTTTTGTCTATTCGATTTGCGGAGGAAATGCAAATCGTTTCTTAAGCAAAGCGGAGTGTGAGGAGCACTGTGGCATGGTTCATTAGAAATGATAAAACAAATTTTGCATATAATTTAAGTGTTAAAATATGCAAGTATTGAAAAGAAAATATACTTGCAAACGCATTTACACTGACAAAAAAAACAATGTAAATTAAATTGTTTACGTTTAGATTTAACTAAATATGTTTACCAAATAAATGTAATATGTTAACTTACATTTGATTTCGAGTGTTGTGACATTCGGCAATCTAATGTTAATATGTCAATTGAACAATTTTTAACTTAGACTTAAATATGATTTTAATTTTTCTAATTTTTTAAAATAAATAATAATCGTATTTAGACTATTTCTCCACATTGTGACTGTTCCCTATGACCTTAATAGTTTAAACTAGCAAACTAACAGACAGAAGGCTGTTATATTTTCTCTACATATGGGATATTCCATATCATATTCCAAAAAATTCTAAAAATTGGTCTTTGGATCGTTTTAATCCGATTTACCGTTTAAAAGTTATGATTTTTTGAAAATTTCAAGTCTTTTTCGCATTATCTTGAGATCTATCGACGGTGGGGGAAAACCATTTTAAGGTATTCTCTTGTATATATAGTCCTTCTAAATGATAGAGACTAATAATTTTTTGGAGACAACAAAAAATTGGGGTGACTGAGTTGATATGGAATATCCCATATAAAAGAGAAAAAAAAGAAGAAGAAGTCAGAACGACTGACTGACTGACTGATTCACTGATTGACAATCTTTGTAGTGCCTAAACGGTAAGAGATAGAAAGCTGACATTTTCACAGAAGTTTTCATATGACTTGAAAGTGGGCACTATGGCGGGGTCCAGCCCCAAGGGATGGAAAACTCTCGGTGATGTTGGAAAATCCGCTCACAAGGAAAATGCCTAGAAATTCATTAGTTAAAAATAATTTTTTGGCCGCTTGACTTCAAACCAGGGACCGTAACTGTTATAACTTTTTGGATAAAAATTTTGAAATAACAATTATTTTCTAATTTTTAAATAAAAATTTAAAAATAATCGTTATTCTATGATTTCTAAATAAAAATGTTTTTTTAACAGTTAAATGGTAATTTTTATATAAAAATTTTTGAATAACAGTTAAAACTAATTTTTATTATAAAAATTTAAATTAATTTTTATTTTTTGTAATTTTTATAATAAAAATTACTTTTTTAATTGTTATGAAAAAATTTTTATTATAAAATTTTTAATAAAAATTACTAATAATTATATATAAAAATTACTATAATCTTGTTTTCCTTCTATCAAAGACATTCTATGATTTACAAACGCCTACTAAGTAAGGTAATTTTTATACAAATTTTTATAATAAAAATTTTTTCATAACAATTAAAAAGTAATTATACTCTGTACCGAAGGCACACAGAGTATATTGGGTTTGTGCAAATGTATGTAACAGCCAGAAGTAGGCATCTCCGACCCTATAAAGTATATATATTCTTGATCAGCATCAACAGCCGAGTCGATATAGCCATGTCCGTCTGTCCGTATGAACGAAGAGATCTCAGAGATGGTAAGAGATAGAGGTTTGAGGTGTATGGAACATATATTTCTTATACTTGCAGGCAGATCAAGTTTAGTTTTAATTTTTGCCACGCCCCCTGCCTCCCCGCAAATTAAAAAAAAAACGAAATAACTTCCACAATTTTCAAGATAGAAGTTCAAGATAGACATATATTCTACTACTTATTTTGAATCGACCCGCTATACATCGTTTTTCGATCAGATGAACGATATTAGAGCTAAAATAAAAACCAACGACAACAACAACACCTTATCGATTTGTAGAACTTACGAGAAAGAGAGAGCGAGAAGGCAATAGCTAACTGGTAATTTCCCAATTGGACCTTGCTATGAGAGGAGCGATGTAATTGAGATGGCATGCGGTCAGAAATCACGCGTGATTCCCGCGAGACTAATATAGATACGTTTATGTTAATAGGAAATAGGAAGTTATGTACTAGGGTAATTCTACTTATCATTACTTATCGAGCCCCCTTACTTCGTTTTTCAACCAGATGAACGATAGTGGAAAGAGTTGCCACCCCCAGATTTTGAAAAAACCTCTCACTTTAAAGTTATTAGTTTCGTACAAACAGGTACAGAGTATATTACAGTCGGGCTTGACCGACTTTCTTACTTGTTTTTATTATAAAAATTACAAAATAAAAATTAATTTAAATTTGTATAAGAAAAATTAGTTTTAACTGTTATTTAAAAATTTTTATATAAAAATTACCATTTAACTGTTAAAACAAAATTTTTATTCAAAAATTATAATATAACAATTTCAAAATTTGTTTGTAATAAAAGTTGCAAATAAAAATGTATCCCATTTAATGACTCGCCATTCAAAATTATGAAGATTCGTGTACTCCATTTTATCAGGGGATCCATATTTCGTAGTAATTTTTTTCACTTCCATAACTGTTATTTTCGGTCCCTGCTTCAAACTCGGTTTGTAAGGATAGTCAAGGGCGTAGCCAAGGTCAGAGAGGGGAAATATTTCAAAAAGATCGGTGTACTTGTTTTTAAGAAATCATGTCCAAGTCTTCTAAAACCATGTTTTGTGAAAAACGCGATCAAAGGAACGCCCGATCAGTCTAGTCCCTAATGTCTTAATAGTCCTGATTGACTTAAAAGTCTGGGGAAACATTCTAGACATGATGGTATTATTATATGGCTTTTCGAAACCAATGTAACCCCTTAACTTGAAAACATATCGGTTTTGAAAAAAAAAAACTCATTCAAAGTCAACAATGTGTTGTAAAATGATATTTATATATACTATGTCTATAAAAGCAAATCGAGTCTAAATAGTCCTTTAAGGGGTTTAGTGAAACAAAACCTATCTCTTATTTAAATTTAGACTTTTTCGTTGCAAATAAATTAATTTTTCACATCATAAGTGAGATGACTCAACAGAGATAAGTAGATTTTACGCGAAAAGCATAAAAGATAGCTTAATGATATGTTACACAAAATAGAATATGAAATGGCGAATATTTCTGCATCCAAAAATCGTGTTTTTGAGTTATGCCGTTGCTGAATTAAGTAAGCGTTAAAATAAATTATTTTGAAAGGTAACATAAATAACGAAAAATAGATATAGTTTACTTTATTATAAAAATAAATTGCTTTAATTAAAACTTACTTTTTTAACATATCCTTTAATGCGGTGTAAGTGGAAAAAAGTAATCTATAACTTTGGACAAACAAGCTACTCCATGGAACTCACAGAAACTATTTTAAAATCGTTAAATATTCTTCTTCCTCGATTCTTTTGCATTAAAAATATTTGTATGTTTCTGCAAAAATTGTTGAACATAATGAACATGTTTGTTGAACAAAACATAGAAACGGCACTTCAAGCAACCATTATTTCGTTGCTAAAGCATGCTTAACAAATTGTGTTTTTCTGATATGAAAGAAATCTCAAAGCGCGGTGTTTACACCATTAAAGTTACATAAGTAATAGATAAAATCCTTAGAACGCAAGTAAAGTGCCAAAATGTGCGCACGAATTTAATATTACGTATACGTAATAAATTTATAAAAAATATTAAAGCAATTTTCGCCCGGAATACCCAGAAAATTCTATATGAAATTAGCAATTTTTCATTAGATTGATTACAAACTCGGTTTGTGAACACATTATGGAAAAGACTTAGACATGTGATTTCTCGGTGGTAAAGTTTCCGCCCCCAAGTTCGGAAAATGGTGGGCATGGTTGGGCTCGTTATATTTGAAGCGATCGATATTAAATTTGGTTTGAAAGCTATACGGGCCAATCAAATAGAAAAATATTTTTTAACTTAGCGCAAATGGACCCTCAAGATCAGATAATGGTTGATGGGTTCAGGGCCCATCGTTATTTGTGAACCGATCAGAATGAAATTTCTGTTTTTTTACGCTCTATGGACCGAATAGATGGAAAAATAGTTTTCTCGATTCGGAAAATTTCAGTCCAAAATGGGTGCGGTCAAGTTTGGATAGCTTATTTTTCCACCTCGGTTTTAGAGTAAGCCGTTGTATTTTAGCCAAAAATTGATATAATAAATGAAAAATATTTTCCAAATTAGCTCAACTGATTAGGGCAAAGCGAAGCGCGCCAAGTCATATACTAGTACTTCATATAAATCATGGAAGCTCAACTTATCCAATCAGCATTTAAAGCTCTTCGAAAGTATTTCTAATCAATCAAAGTTGCGAAGAATATTTGTTATCTCATCTGATAACACTTTAAACAATAAAATGTGATAAATATATAGTTCTACCTCCGATAAAATTTCAATATCTCAATTAATATGTTTTTAGCATAGTTCATATTAAATAGATTATGTGTTAAGGTTTTTTGTTTAAGTTTGGTTCCAATATGAAAAACATTTTAAAAAATGTCACTTACTTAAATTAATTGTTTACTCAGCCCTTTTTAACAGTGCAGAAACGTCAGGTAAAGATATTCCATCTTTTTTTGTGTTTGGTTTTTTGGCGACAAGCAAAGCTCATTTGTGGGTAAAGCATATTGTTTGCTTTTACTCTGTTTGTGGTTGCATTTATTTTGGGTGGATTTATTTATAACAAAAAAAAAAAAAAAACGCTGCCAAACACATGCATAGTTTTTATGCAAATTTCACCTGCCCGCCTACCCTCCGCCATCTAAAGGAAATGCACACGTATGCCAGTACTATCAACATGGTGTGGCTGCATTTTGGTTGCTTTGTGTTCCAACTTTCAATAAAAGCAACAACTGCAGCTCAGAGCAGAGCAGGTATGTGTATGGGGAACAGGGGGACTGAGCGAAGAGGTCCTGTTTGTCTGCACGTCTGCGTTTCTGTTTGGCAAATGCCAACTTTATTAGGAATTTTTGCAGACATTGAACACAAATCTAAAATCCAAATAGATATGCGATTCGATGCCAGGTCTCATCTCTATCCATGTACGAGAGTATGTGTACTGTTTGGGTTTATTCATGTTTCGGGTATTTCGTATTTCGACATTTGCTGAATGAATAATTTCATGGTGGTGGTGGTAATGGTGAAGGGTGAACCCCCCCCCCCCATTGGGACAGGTGTGGGTGCAGCAACAACAACATAAAATATTGGGAAATAAACGGGAGAGTCTACACATGCGCTTAGAACATGTTGTGCAGACTTCCGAAGTTAAGTGAGTAATTTCCCAATATTTTATAATGTTTGAGATTTTCAATTCTTTTCGTAGTATTTGATTAAGTTTGGAAATCTGTGATATTAAATTGAAATTTTTTTAAGCCCTAATGTTAAGAATCTACATTAGACATTTTTCTGCAGGCGAAGCCTCACAAAAGGGTCGGACAAAATCTTCTATCGACGAAAAACTATTGCTTTTCGCAAATCGTCTGCTGTAAACAAAGAAATCTGCTCGATAGATATTCATCTGGCACCTTATATTCCTATAAAAATTTATACCCGATCAAATTTTGTTTGTTTTTATCGAGCCAACTAACTCACGCTTGGTTTGTCCCCCCGTATACTCAGAAAAATACGGCTGACAGCGTTCTAGAACGAACGGGATTGGATTTATACCGCTTAAACTTAAAATTTCAAGTATAATTCATACTTTGTTGTACTTAAACTAAGTACGAATCAGTCTTAAGTTACAAATTTTCCCAAATTGTTGCTAAAATGAGAACAAAATTCTTAAGTCTAGTACGAAATACTTTAATCTAGAATTCCTTGTACTTAAAAGTTCTAGAACGAACGGGTTAGAATTTTTTTGTACTTCTAAAAAATAAAGTATAATTCGTTCTTAAACTAAGTACGAATCAATCTAATCAGAACGAATCGGGATTGGCTCAAGGCTATTTCGTTCTAAGAATATGTCTTAAGAAACCTTGGAATAGCCAAAAATGTATTTAATGTATTCCGAAACGGTCAAAAATCAAGTATTTCTGGATTGAAAAATTGTATTTGATCCAAGTATTTTGTACTTGTTTCAAGGGCGTAGCCAGCTTTCCATAAAGGGGGGGGCAAAATTTAAAAAAAATTTACCGTATGTTACCTCCCAAAAGAGTTAAAAAAACCCTATATTTTGAGTATATTTTTGGTTGAAACATTTTACTTTTTTGATGCCAAGACTATGAAAATACATTATCTTTAAAAATATTTAAAAAACAAAGTGTCATATAGTTTTGATAAGGACCATATATAGCCTGCTAGGCATTTTTTCGTAACTGTCCATAAATTATATGGACTAAATTATAAACTTAAATATATGGACTAAATTATAAACTTAAATATATGGACTAAATTATAAACTATTCAATTAACAGCTTTCTTCGGTTTTTTGCAAATTCATCCAAAATACGTTCTTCCAGCACAACTTTTTTCTGAAGGACAAACTGTCTATGCGCACTCAGCATACACAATCCTTAGGATAAAGAAACAATAATAAATATGGTAATTACCGTTAAAAATAATTTAATTTACCATTTAGACGAGATTGAGTCATCGTTGTCCTCAGCCATGTCTTAACCCGTCTCAGAGTGCTGAAAGATCGTTCCACTGTAGCTGTTGTACATGGTAGTGCAAGCAAAATTTCCAAGGCCTGCATGATTTTTGGGTAAAATTCAGTTCTTTCAAACGAGCTTATCAAATCTGTAAAATTTTCTTTTTGACATGCTTTGTACCACAATTCAAGCTCATGCTCTATGCCATCCAAACCATAAAAAGTGCTTTTAAAACACATGATGGATGCAGCGCGGTAATAGCAAATGCTGGATTATTTTCTTCGGAAAATCTCTGGGTAATTGACGTTATTAATGAATCAATATATGGCAAAAAATAGCTCTCCGATAATATTCACACACAGTTGTAAATGGAGGATTGCTTCTATGTTTTTGTTTTTCCGCAATTCTGGGTGTAGTTATTTCGACAAATGACTTGTTTGCCAATTCAGAGGCTTCTTTGAAAATATTATTAAATACTACATCAGCGGTCGATCTATGCGTTTCAACTATTTCTAAAATGTCCCGTATATGCTCGGTGCATTTTATAATGTCGTTGCTTTTTGATTGCATTATGTTGACTACTGGTTCAAGTACGCCGTAGTATTTTGTTATAATGCAGAGACAAATTATAAACACGCATTTACAAGCAGCACTGTGTAATTGATATGCGAGCTTTCTGGTGGGAGCATTTCCTTCAACGCTTAATTTTTCCAGCGCAAAAATTATTTCAATAAAATATTTATTAAAATCGCTTATGCTTGCATATTTTTCAGACCACCGTGTTTCACAAAATGAATGAATATTTGGAACATATTGTCTTCTTATAACCGATTCTTTAAAAAAGTTTATAATGTCTTTTATAGTAGAAATGGTGTTACGAATTTCTGGCACGGCGTTTAAATCATTCACCACCAAATTAAGCCTATGACTAGCGCAATGGAAATATAGGCTTTTGGGAAATGATTGCCTTAAAATTTTCTGCACCCCACCAGTTTTTCCAGCCATTGTGGCACATCCGTCAAAGCCTAGTCCGACACATTTTAAAGGATCAAGATTCATTTCGGTTACAAAATCTTTTATGGTAGCAGCGATGTTTTGTGCGTTCATTGATTTAAGCTCAGCAAAGCCGAGAAGCTCTTCGCGAATTAACATCTGATCTTTATCGAAAAATCTAATGCCAATAGATAATTGCTCTTTTCCAGACATATCGGCTGTCTCATCTGCTAATATACTGTATGCTGCAGATTTTCTTATATCTTCACATATATAGGATTTTAATACCTTATAGCATATATCTATCAGCTCATTTTGTATTTGCGGCGACGTGTACGTTGCCTTTTTATTCGCGTTCAAATTTTTCTTTAACGCTTCATCACCAGCTTCAATTCTCATCAGCAACAAATCTTTTAATATACCTGAAAATAGATAAGTACAACTACATTTTCTTGATTCAACCGTTAAATTCAATTATAACTACCATCATCATTTGATTTTCCTCGAAGTGGAAGATCATGTGTACCACAAAAAATTATTGTAGAAACAATAGATTTTAAAAAGTGTCTATTTTCAGCAATAATGATTTTATGGCCACTTTTCATTTGGACGTCAACTGGCTGCTGTGTCAAAAACACACTGGCTGATTGTGTGGCTTCCTTGTGAACATTAGAAGCAGCATGAGACTTACAATTTTCATGCATTTTTTTGAAGTTTACGAATGGTCGTAGTACAAACGAATTAACTACTCCACGTATTTTTACGGGCTTAAACAAAACACAGTATATACAAAAGGCTCCTTTCAATTTATGTGAATAAGCTATCCATGGCTTATACATATCAAGCCAATTGTAGTTGAACTTGCGCTTTAAAGAAGTGGAGTCGGCGGCAAAGTCATAGTTAGGTGGAGGCGCCCAGCAGTTGGCCAGAAGCTCATGTTTTTCGGTGTAAGTCATGACTCTAGTTAGATTAACCCACATGCCTATATCATTTGGATGACAGTCATCCTCTTGGCCGTCGTTCGCATTGGCTACACGTTCAGGACTCTTTTCGTTGTCATCAGAGTCGCTTGGGCTATACCTTCGCTTTGAAGCTGCATCTAAATTGTAGAGAAGTTATAGGATTGGCAATATTACAAAACAAACAAAAGCATAAGTACTTACTTGAATTGCCAGTCAAAAATTTTCGAATGTCCATTTCTTTTTAGTTCACTTTTACACACAGCTTTTTCGCATTTACTTATGCACAACGTATCGAAATTAGCCGTTGATTTGGTTACGCAGAATCGATTCTTCAGTATATTAGTGATGAGAGTTTATGTGTTGAACGATCATCTATCGATGCTATCGATATGTCGTAGGAACCCATCTCTAATATAATGGCGGCAATACAAACAAATTGATAAAAGCGCAAATTTTCGAAAATAATATCCATTATGTAGGGGGGGGCAGTTGACTACGCCCTTGACTTGTTTCAAGTATTTTCGTACTTGTTCTTGACTTGAGTACAAAGTTCTCTCTCGGCAGAAAAAATATTCTATGTATGTGCAGCAACTTTTTCAAATCAACATCAAGATAAACGAGAAGGCAAAGCTAACTTCGACTGTGCCGAAGTTTTAATACACTTGAAAAACTTTACTTCAACTGATTTAACCGGTAAAATATATATAGGATATAGATATCAGATATTTAAAATTATGAAATCATTGATAACAAAAATTTGATACCATAAAAAAAACTTTTCTTAGTAAAACACATTTTCCGACCGATCGGTCCTATGGCAGCTATATGCTATAGTCATCCGATTTTGATAATTTTTTTCAAAATTATGTGAAAGCATATAAAACTAATATATACCAAGATTGGGGACGCTACGATAAAAAACAAAAAAGTTTTTCTCACTAAAAGTGGTTTTTTGACCGACCGTTTATATGGCAGCTATATGCTATAGTCATCCGATTTTGATAAATTTTTTCCGAATTGTGTGGAAACATATAAAACAAATATATACTACGATTGGAGACGCTACGATGAAAATCAAAAAAGTTTTTCTCACAACGACTTATTTTTCGACCGATCGTTCCTATGGCAGCTATATGCTATAGTGATCCGATTTAGATACATTTTTCCAGAATTATGTGGAAGCATATAAAACTAACATATACCAAGATTGGGGATGCTACGATTTAAAACAAAAAAGTTTTTCTAACTAGGACTTGTTCTTAGACCGATCGTTCCTATGGCAGCTATATGATATAGTCATCCGATCCGGCCGGTTCCGACATATTAGTTGCGTGCAGTAAAAAGAAGACTCTGTGCAAAATTTCAGCTCGATAGCTTTAAAACTGAGAGACTAGTTCGCGTAGAAACAGACAGACGGACAGACGGACGACAGACGGACGGACGGACAAGCGGAAATGAACTCAGCTTGTTGTCCTGATCAAGAATATATATAGTTTATGGGGTCGGAAATGAATATTTCTATGCGTTACAAACTTCTGGGCAAAATTAATATACACTTTTCAAGTGTATAATTAAAATTTATACACAGAGAATTGAGCAATTTATTTTTCTTTCTGCTCACATAATATTTTAATGTACATCAAAAAAAAAAACAAGAACTTTGTACTTGAATCAAGATTAACCGGAGTCAATAGTACGGTAATTACGAAAATACTTGATTCAAGCACAAAGTTCGAACATCAAGTACGATTTGTTTCAAGTCCGTAATTCTTAATTCAGACTGTTCTGAGATATATTAAGCACATTTCAAACTATATTAAGATCTTATTGATCATACTTTTAGGTCGTAAAAGACTTAGGTCAATCCCGATAAACATAAAACAAGAATTTGCGTACTTAAAATTATATCAAAATATTTTAAATTTTAAATTATTTCCCCAAATTATGCTTAAAACCAAATAAAAGAGTACATAATGTTTTTGGTCTAGGCCTATTAAATTCTTAAGCTGATTCCAGTTTGTGCTTAAAACGATGTCTTTGTATTAAATCAATTATGACTGCAAAGATCTAATTGCCTTGAGCTATTCCAAGTCCAAGAAGGTATAACTGTAAACCAGAAATCTACCATCCCTCATTAGGTTAAGTGATAGAACCAGTTGGGAACTTTAAGATCAGATTCGTGTTGAAATATGTTGCATTTTCCATAGCATACTTTTTTTGGTTTGGCATTTTAAGATTAAATCGTATTTAATTCAAGAATTCAAGGATCGGTGCGGTTTTGATTCGGTTTAGTGGTTCAAGGTTAACCAAGTATCACGCCTGATCTGCATTCCTAATTTTCGAACTTCCTAAAATGAATCTTACGATATTTTCATTTATTTTTGAAATCTATTTCTTAAAATGCATTCAAATAACTTCGATTCCTAATCTAAATATATTAATTATATAGATAGAAATCAGGTACCGTCCATATAATAATCAATTAAGTATCAATCGGATTACCAGCTACAGAAAAAGAGAAATTTCTCAATTTAAAGGTACAATATCGTAGTGTTGAAATCAATAAACTGAACCGAACCGTTTTTTTTAGGTGTTTTTCTGTTCGGTTCAGTATTTTCGAAAGAACACCGGTTCGGTTCATGATTCGGTTTACAAGATCAAATAAGCAGTTCGGTACGGTTTGTTTCGATTCGTTTCAGAAGTTCAGAATCAGAACCGACTTGCATCCTTGATTTGTTATCATTTACCTAAAATAAACGGTCATTTTTGGACTTAAGAAAGATTCGTACTTAATTTAAGTACACACAAGAACAAAATACTCTTAAAATAAAACAAAAAGCCAGTCGTTTTTTTCTGAGTGTACATGCTTGAGTATAGCTCACATTTGGATTAGCATCATGCTCACACCTTGGGTTAAAAAAGTTAAGAAACCGATACACGAACGGATCGTTTGTCCTTACGACGGGTTCAAACATTCAGACCAAATATTTAGCAGAATTAAAGAGCTTTGCAGCCTTTGCTAGATATAAGTCTAATACACTTTGTTATTAAGGTTTACCGTTTTTATCGACAGTCTTGCTTAAATATCTGTAACTTTGTCGTTTATTAACAGATTTAAACGTTTGACGGCAGATTAATGTATTTTAATGATTTTGGGGAAAAAACTGAGCAAAACAAATTTTGTTTGATTTTTTATGATTTTGTGAAATAAAAATTTAGTAAAATTGTTTATTTTTTTTGTACTTATTTCAAAGTTTTAAGCTAAATAACTGGAAAACGCTTAACTTTAACTATAAAGTGATTATAAGTCGTGGTTTTGAAAAGAACTTTATAAAATATGCTTAGGATTGCGAAAGTTAAAGCGTAATATGTGAAACCAAAAAGTGAAAAGTTATTGAGTCTTCTTTCTTCAGTTTCGAAAACCAAGATACTTAAGATGGGTAAGTTAATCCTATAAGACAGCTATTAGTTTCTCTACCTCTATTTTCACCCATAAGCTCTCCCCAAGGCTTAGTCACATTATTGCAAATTGGCTTTTTGGCATTTGAATGCCAGCGTTAATGAAGCCCAAGTACATATGTATAGGTATGTATATACAGTACATACATACATATATAGATGTTTATCTCTGCATTTCATTTTGTGTGCTAAGCAACGGCAGCATAACACATAACAGTAACACAACCACCCCGTACAACCCGACCTGAACAGTTGTATTGTAAAGCCTGTCCAAACAATGAGCACAATTTCCGATTAAAACCAATTGAAGCACTTTAATTGCTACAATTCAATTAAACAACACGCTAATGGTAATAACAACAGCAACAGCAACAACAACAACTGCAGCAGCGACAGCATAAACAATGACAAAGCAAACTATTGATTTTTTGGAGTAGTTGACAAGTTTTACTACTTTGGAAAAGTTGTCCAACTTTAAGTTGAGCCGAAGTTAAAACATTCCTAGGGTAACTAATTGTTCGCCCTTCATTTTGACACATACCCTGGAATTCCGCCCAATAGCAATTACCCTTACCCATTCAGAGTCCGGAGGGTCCTTCAAAATGGTCAGCACAATTATGTTGCACTTAAATGATTTGTACGTGTCCTGTGCGTCCTGTGTGGATCGTATCCTTCGGTTCGGTTTCGAATCCCTCGATACGCTTGCGTGCTTTTGTATGTAAATTATGCGTGCGTGAAATTTATTGCAGTTAATAATAATTGTCCATTTACTTGAACGGCGACCGCAACGACAACGACAACGACAACATGCGCCTCTCCCGCACCCTTCTGTCTATGCCCACTTGTGGTCAATTATAAACGACAATTTGCTATTTGTCTTAGACAGAAGTCAGGCTTGTCGAAAGCCTCTGGCCCCGGCCCTTTAGGGGCCTTTTATTGTGCCTAAATGGACGGCCATTAGTTAAGGTTTACTTTTTGTTTTGTTTATGGGCCAACTTAAATTTATGCTTATGAGGTGCTAATGTTTATTTGGTGCACTGTTTCCGGTAAGTGTAAGCCAATTCAATTTTTGGTTTTAAAGGCTGTAAATTGTAGAGGAATTTAAGAGAAACATTGAAATGTTTTGGGTCAATCGAGAGAAAGTTATTTATGTTTACATATTGTCCACGACTGCATAATGTTGAAACTAAAATTGTGGTAAAGAAGTTATATTCCCTTTAATTAAAAATTAAAGTTATGTTGTAGTTTATACTTTGCTCAAAACTTTCCCGAAACCACGTTTTTTGACCTGGCAGCCATGTTTGCGCCAGTGCTACTAAACCGATTTTGATCAGCCATGTTGCAATCGACGTAAAATTGATGTAATTCTGGCCCGTTTCTGAATCAAGGGTAAAAACAACACTACAACAAAAAAACTTGAAAAATCTAATTTTTTTAGAATTGCCGCCAATTTAAACGAGAAGGCAAAGCTAACTTCGACTGTGCCGAAGTTTTAATACATTTGAAAAACTTTACTCCAACTGATTTAACCGGTAAAATATATATAGGATATAGATAACAAAAAAATTAAAAATTTTTAAATCATTGATAATAAAAATTTGACACCAAAAAAAAACTTTTCTTAGTAAAACATATTTTTCGACCGATCGGTCCTATGGCAGCTATATGCTTTAGTCATCCGAATTTGATAAAATCTTCCAGAATTGTGTTGACGCATGAGAAACTAATATATACCAAGATTGGTGACGCTACGATGGAAAACAAAAAAATTGTTCCCACTAGAACTAGTTTTTTGACCGACCGTTTATATGGCATCTATATGCTATATTCAACCGATTTCAATAAATTTGTCTACAAATATGTAAAATCATCTGAAACTAATATATACCAAGATTGGTGACGCTACAATGGAAAATAAAAAAGTTTTTCTTACTAAGACTTATTTTTCGACTGATCGTTCCTATGGCAGCTATATGATGTAGTCATCCGATCCGGCCGGTTTCGACATATTAGTTGCGTGCAGTTAAAAGAAGATTATGTGCAAAATTTCAGCTCAATAGCTTTAAAACTGAGAGACTAGTTCGCGTAGAAACAGACAGACAGACGGACGGACGGACAGACGGACGGACAATCGGAAATGAACTCAGCTCGTCGTCCTGATCAAGAATATATATAGTTTATGGGGTCAGAAATGAATATTTATATGCGTTACAAACTTCTGGGCAAAATTAATATACACTTTTCAAGTGATTGCGGAAAAAAAACTCACCTTCAGGGTCGTCCAAAAATTCCAGGGATGCACCGCAAAATTTTTGACCCTATTATTATGGTACATGGTTCTTTTACCTTTAAGGGCAATTAACCTGTTTTCTTATATTCCAATATTTTTTTTTTATTTATGCCAAAATTTTGGCAATTTGAGCCAGTGTCACACTAAACTTAAGACACACAAAAATGTATATCATGTACATATATGATAATTTACAACTTGATATCTGTAAAATTGAAGGAGTTTTTTTTAAAATTTTTTTTTTTGGCGGTGATAAAATTTTTAAATCAAGGAAGTCTACATACCAAAATTGGTTACGCTAGCACTCATAATTTTAGAAATCGAATTAATTATCCAGATAGTCAAACTGACGATGCGAGTTTTAGAGGGATTGGGCTAGATCTACTCGGCTGTTGATGCTGATCAAAAATATTTAAAAAACTTTGTTCAGTCGAAACTGTTTTCTCCTTGAATATCTGATAAAAATAATAAAAAAAACTTTTAAAAAGAAAATGGATTGCAGACTAAAAAACACAATTTCTTGATTGATTTTTAATTTAAATTGACAGACCTGAGTCGATTTTTCTTATCTGTGCCTAGGGAAATTCTGGGGCTTGGGACCAAATGTTAGCATGAGGCTTAACAGCAGCTAGTAAAATCTACTTAACCGTGGGCCGTAACAACAAATTTATAGCTTGGCGCTCAACAGGCTGTTTTTTCTTGTTATGCATAGGGCACCCACACATACACATGCACACGGGTAACAGAAATTTCCCCAACATAGCGCTCGCTCAAGTATTAAAATTTACTCTCACTCTCTCTCTCTTGGCCAACTCTCTCTTGCTCTTTGTTTCTGCACAGTGGTTGTCACGGCTGTTGCTGCTGTTTCTGTCGCTGCCTGGCACAACATTTGCTTTTGCTCAGTACGCAACGAACTTTTCATGCGGTCGGTTGGTTTGAAGCAGCTGCCATTTGATTCCACATAAATCCATCAAATCTTGTTCCGCGCCAAAAGCACAAAATCAAATCAAATTAAAAAGAAAAAATAAATAAAAATATACAAAGTATAAAAATAAAACCAAAATGAAAAACGTGTGTGTCTGCATGTGTGTGCGTGTGGTTGTGCATTTATTTTTAAGCAACGGCAGCGGCCAAAGGCAAATGTGAAGTGAAATTGAATAAAAATAGCCCCAAAAACGCCGGCTGCACACAACAGCAAATTGAAAATAAAATAAAAGAAAAATAGGAAGGAAATTCAACTCGCCACATTTGACAAAATGAAAGCGAAACCCAAAACAAATTTCATACAACAGCTGCTCCTCATTGGACTGTGTCTGAGTGGAGCCAGTGCCTTTGGCGCCTCATTCATATCCAATCCGGCCATTTATGCCTACACCGTGGGCAATCAGCAGCAGGAACAGCAGGAGCAGCCCAAGGATTCACCAGACGCAGCCGCTTCCCTGGGTGACATCAATTTTGCCACAGCAAATGCAAATGAGAATTTCAATTCAAATGGGAATGGCAATTATCGCATGTCCGCTGACTCTGGATCTTTGAATCGTAATTACTACTACACCAACAACAACAACAATAACAACAACAATGTAGAGGAAACTGCAACAGCTGCATCTTTGCCAACCACGCCCCCAGCCACACAACCCGCCCCCTTGACCGGTTGCACTTTGGATCGCTTGGCCGTTTACAAGGTTGTCTTGCACACATACTGGACACGCGAATTGTTTCCCAAACATTATCCCGATTGGCGACCCACAGCACAATGGACCAAGACTTTAGGTAAGCGGATTCATATTGTTTTTTGACAGTTTTGCATACAATATGCGAAAGCACAATAATCAGTGGGGGGAAAAACGGTTTAGTACCATTTAGAATGCCAAACAATTAACGTGCTTGATTTTCCTTTTGTTGCTAAGCTTGCGAAAAGCAGATGCTAAAAAACAGCTACAAGAACTTGGGATAGACGATATTGCTAAAATTATTAAGAGATTTAGATGAGTAAATGATTTTATTATAAATTATGGATTAAAACTCGGGGTTTCCTTTAAAAAAAAAAAAAATTAATTGGGATTAGCCGTTTTTGAGATCAAGTGAACATTGACTTTGAAAACACTTTGAGAAAAACGTGTTTAAAGTTTACGAAGTAGGTTACACATAGTTAAAAATTGTTTTCTTCAACTTCAATAAGATGATACCCTCTGCAGCAGCAGCAACTTCTAATACAAATTGATCAAACTGATGTTGTCGACGAGTCATTCTTCATTTGCGGAAGAATTTTCGGAATTATTTTCCATATAAACTGATTCAAATTGGCATTGTTTTCTTCCGTAAATCCACCTACACAACTTTCCAATAATTTTTCGTTGATGAGATTTTCATAAATTTGGAAAACGGTTTAAGCAACATCAGTTAGTAAAGTCAGATAGTCACATGTAGAAGACGAAAATGTGTCTGCAGCCCTAAAGCGTCTTTACAAATATGTTTATATCTCCGAAAATATTTATCGGATCTGTTTGAAATTTTCAGAGAATATACTTAAATATATGTATGTACAATGTACATTGTACATTGTACATTCCGAAAATGCCAAACAATTTTAATTTTTTTTGCGTAGAACCTCTTGATTAACTGTTAGCAAAACGAATGTATTCAGAAAGTTTAACAATTTTTCCCCTGTTTCATCTAATTGGCCTAACTAAATAAAAAATATAATAAATTATTTAAAATTAATAATGAATAATAATGAAGTAGCTTTTCTTTTCACTTGTTTTTTTTTGACTCCGTCAGTTCACTCAAATCGCTCAGTTGATCAGTTGTTCAGTTATTCAGTTGTTCAGTTGTTCGATGGTTTTGTTGTTCTTCTTCTACACACAAACTTAACTACTGAAGTGAAAACAATGGTTGGGACTGTCACACCAGCGAGTTGCTTAACACAGAGTTGCCACACATTTGGAATCAGCAAAGAGTCACTGAACAAGAAACGAGAATGCAAAGCTAACTTCGACTGTGCCGAAGTTTTAATACACTTGAAAAACAAAAGATATCAGATATTTAAAATTTTTAAATCATTAATAATAACAATTTGATACCTTTAAAAAACTTTTCTTAGTAAAACACATTTTCCGACTATGGCAGCTATATGCTATGGTCATCCGATATTGATAATTTTTTTCAAAATTATGTGAAAGCATATAAAACTAATATCAATACCAAGATTGGGGACGCTACGATGGAAAAGAAAAAAGTTTTTCTAAATAGAACTAGTTCTTAGACCGATCGTTCCTATGGCAGCTTTATGATATAGCCATCCGATCCGGCCGGTTCCAACATATTAGTTTCGTGCAGTAAAAAGAAGACTTTGTGCAAAATTTCAGATCGATAGCTTTAAAACTGAGAGACTAGTTCGCTTAGAAACAGACAGACAGACGGACAGACAGACGGACGGACGGACAAGCGGAAATGAAGTCAGCTCGTCGTCCTGATCAAAAATATATATAGTTTATGGGGTCGGAAATGAATATTTCTATGCGTTACAAACTTCTGGGCAAAATTAATATGCACTTTTCCAGTGTATAAAAATTGGTCGTTCCAACAAGCTAGTCCGCAATTTTTGTAAGAATCAAGATTATAATGGGCGGTAAAAATCCGGTGGACCCAAGCCAAAGCTGAGTAAACGAGATCAGCGTCGATAAGTGAGCTCTGCAAGCAATTTGTTGCAGAGCGCTAATCAGTTAGCAGCTCAATGTGGCATACTGGTGTCACGTTGGACGGCTGCACGATTTTTATAGAACTTAATTTTCATTGTTTTCCAAAAATTAAAGGTGGTGGCAAAACTGCTAAGCCGCCAGGTTGAGTTAGCCGGCAAAAACAAATGAACTAATTGAACTAAGAAAATATTTAATTTTAAAGCAATAAAAATATTTATTTAAAATTTTGTCAGACATTTTCGCGGATGAAAAAAATTAATTTTGACTTTCCTGACTGGTTTAAAATTGATTTAAGAAAAAATTACAAAGATACATTTCCCAGCACTCACATGTACTCCACTGAGTACACGAAGATCCTAAAAATGAATAAATTTCCATACCGTTGAGACTATAAATAAATATTGTACCGTGTTGTAAAAGAAGGCGCCATGGCTTGCACTTTTACAGGTGGCATACAACTCGCCGCATTGCGTAAAGCCAAAGCTCCTGTAACTTTTCGAGAGCTGGTAAAATACATATCCTGTGAGCTAAATGTTCCCAACTATTGTATAAAGACTTCCATTCGTGTGGCTCCACAAATCGCCAAAAACCACGGCTTCGTGCAAAAGCAAGGCCACCGTTATTCCCTATGCACCAAATTTCCGGGCCCGGTGCTAAAGGCGGCCGTTAAGAATGTTTTGGCCAAGAGACGGCGTAAAGCTGATGAGCTTCAGTAATGATTGTATCCAATCCAGGTGAGATAATAAATGTGTCCTCTGAGCACTTGCCAAAAAGGGGGAAAACAATTATACAAGAACACCGAGGCAAACGATCAAAGGCAGCTTGAGAGAGAAAGGCCAAGGCCAATTGGTTTAAGGCCAAGCCGAGGGTCAAGGTCACACGCTCCAGTTCGCTGCGTCCTGTCAAAACTCAAACTTCCTCCAAATCCAGCAAATCGGGACGCAAAACCAAGGCCAGGAAACCAAACAGCAGTAAATCGAGATCGGCTGGAGCTAGAAAATCACGCGCCAATAGCTTGAAGGAGCCAAAATCGCAAAAATCAAAAATGCGTCCGCGTCACAGTGTGACCCATTCAAACGCCCGCAGACCCATAGGACCGGTGACGACTACTTCCTGCAAATCGGTTAAAGCGCTGGATCGTACATCTTTTGAAATTTTAGTGGAAGCATTGAAATCGGCCACACAAAGATCAGCTGCTCAAACCAAAACGAAAAAAGAAAAAGAAAATGAAAAAAAAAATGCCAGCCAAGTAATATCAAAAATGTTTTTTCCAAATTGCTTGACTTCACATGACACAAAAATCTCTGAACAAGTACTGAAGTCAGTCAGTCAAGTCAGGCGGCATCTTATCAAATGAAAAATTTTAAACAAAAAATAAAGGAGAAGGCAAAGCTAACTACGACTGTGCCGAAGTTTTAATACACTTGAAAAAGTTTAATCCAACTGATTTAACCGGTAAAATATATATAGGATACAGATATCAGATATTTAAAATTTTTAAATCATTGATAATAAAAAATTTGATACCAATAAAAAAACTTTTCTTAGTATAACACATTTTCCGACCGATCGTTCCTATGGCAGCTATATGCTATAGGCATCCGATTTTGATACTTTTTTTTCAGAATTATGTGAATGCATATAAAACTAATATATACCAAGAACAGTATGCCAAACCGAATTTTCGAGCTAATTTAAGTTAAAGGAGGTCATACTCATTAGCAAAATAAATCAAATTCTTTTCCAATCATTTGTCTACCGTTTGTTTGACGTTCTTGAAGTGCGGAAATCTAAACGGTAAATTTTGCATTGCTAGAGTACTTGTTGTTGTTTCTTGCTTGTCTTATTTTTGATTCCCTTTTTGTTGGAATTCACCAATTGTTGCTCTCCCCTCTCTGAAAAAATTGGGTGCGGCCATAGTTTGCACCGGTGTTTATGACACTTACTATGATTTTTATAAAACCGAGAGACTAATTCGGTTCCGGTTCTGGTACGCACCAAAACTTATGTTTCGGTAAAAGGTTCTGTTTAGGTTCTAGTTTAATTCGGTATTCGGTTCCGTATCGGTACCTTGGTTTTTATTTCGGTATACCGGTACGTACCGGTATAATTTAAAAATCCTTTAAAGCTTATACCGATGATATAATAGCACCAGTAGCCACCTACACAAAAGAATGTAGTTATAAAGAAAGTATGTAGAATAATAAGACATTATAAACTTTACCCCAGAAAACAAAGGTCCTAATAAAATACTTGCGTAACTGGAAGAGCAAGAAGAACGTTTAATATCTGATGAAATGTTAACGTCAGATAACGTTACCGATCACAATTTAACCCTGCTGTTAGGTTAAACCCATTTAGTCGAATTATTAATTCGTTTCCTTTGTAAATTCAAAATAAAGAATAAATTAATAATATTCGGAAATTATTGAACCGAAATAGATGCAAAGATATCAGATGCAATTGTTATTTTTATTGAAAATTTCAGTATATACCAGATGGTCCCTTAACCTAACATTTGTTAGTTTTTTCTAATGGTTATCATGCGTTTTTCTCTGAAGAAATCCCTGATTGAAGCAATAAAACGGAAACTAAAAAAAAAACTCAGAACCGAAACTGTGCCGGTACAATTTTTCGGTTCCAAAAATAAAGGTTCCGAAATACCGGTTTTGAAAAAATAAATAATAACGGTTCCTGTTACGGTTCTGATTCTGAGTTTCAATCAGTTCTTTTCGGTATACGGTTCCGGTTCGGGTTCCGGTTTGACACCCTGATTTGGACAAATGGCAGCTTTTTTTTAAATAAGTATTTTTTACCAAAATGTGGGCTTTAAATTGCTTATAAAAAAAAATTGCCAGATCAACTTGAAATTCTGTGGGAGTATTAAGATTAATTGATTGATGTATTGTTTTTTTTTTTTAATAAACTGAGTATAACCCCTTACTTTAATTAATCATTTCGATTACAGCAGCACACATTTATAAGGGATCATCTCCGACCACATAAAGCAAATATATTTTTTAATGTATTTGCTTTAATTTGGAAACTCATACTAGTCACAAGTTGCTTAAATAGCCCAATTTATGAAATTGGTAAATATGAATTTGGGGAAAATTTTTTTTAATCTAGTACTGCCGGAATGTTATTGTACATTTGTTTGACTATTTATGTAAGAGCTATGTTAAATCGAGTAGCCTTTTCATATTTCCTATACACATTTTGTGAATTAATCTAGTAGTCCTGCCATAAATTTTAATTCACTTTTTCGTGAAAAAACGGCTGTAGCTTAGTCCAACAAGCTGATAAAAGTGCAACGAAATTCGTAAAAATAGCGGGTATGTTGGGCTATATGCTAAAATAGTTGTTTTGGTTTTACGATTTACGCACTAGTTAAATTGAGAAAAAATTATCTTCAAGGTCCAATTTAGTCACTTTAGGAATTGCTGAAGCGGCTCCCTTGATTTTTTATGGCTGCATTGATGTATGAAGTATCGCATAAAACTTAGAAACCTACAAATTTGTGATTGGTGTGATCCCCATAATTTTCCATAAGCTGAAAAATCTGCAAAATGGATTTTCCGCGATTTCTGGAAAACAAGAACTGATGGAGAAAAACCGAGACCAGTTTTGGAATCAGGGCACAGAACAGGAACAGAATTTTGCATCGAGAAGGCCAGAGCTCACAAAAGTGGTAATTTTGTTGCCCTGTGTTATTATACTTGCAGGCAGATCAAGTTATTTTTTTAATTTTTACCACGCCCCCGCAATTTATAAAAAGAAACCCAATCTCTTCCACAATTTTTGAGTAATGTTGTTCGAACCTTATAGATATTTACTTAAGACAGCAATATTATAGCTATAAGCAAAACAAATTATTAGGCTGGGCAGCGTCAGCCGCAACAGTGATGAGCAGCACTTTTACAGTTTATAATTCAGTAGTTATATACACACTGGGGCAGGTACAAAGTATTTTACTGTCGGGCTTGATCGACTTTCTTACATGTTTACGTTATATTTATGAAATATAGTCACAAGCTAATGAGGGTTTCATATTTTACATATCATAATCCTATTGTATCTGCAATTATATAATGATGATCTGTAAATAATAGTTATATTTTGTAATATTAACTAAAATTCACAAGGCACCTACTTTTTTTTGGAATTTTGTAAATCAGAGCGGAAGGTAGCTTGCCCATTATCATTATCATTGTCAGTTAAATAAATTCGATTAGAATATTTTAAGGATTTGTTTTGGTCTTTGAATTGTTCTTCTTCTTCTTTTCCTCAAACCCGTATGGAACATAAGGCATCTTTGAATTATTATTACAAAATCTTTTACTCTTTGACTGCAAGCTCCTTACATAGTTTCAATTTTAAATTCATCTTGATTTAAGACAATTTTCTAGGTCAAGCTATACATCTTGAATATCTCAATGGCCTCATCTCCCACACACACACACTCTCACTCTCCCTCTCTCTCTCTCTCTCTCTCTCTCTCTCTCTCGTTGTCTCAGTCTCACTCACGCGTTATGACTCAATCCCAACGAGCACATGTTTTTGTTTTGATAAAAATCTAATAATTTTGTGCCAACAACAACAAACCTAAAGACTAATTTGTCACAATGCTCGCAACTTGGCAGACATATAAAAATAAATCGAAAAGCAATTTCGCAGCAAGTTGGCTAAACATTTGGATTTTGGGTTAAATCAAAATAGGCACAGGAAGATGAGGGAGGGGCATGTGGGGGATGTGGAATTGAGAGATGCCTTTGGCCGCATTGGCATGTCGCTTGTCTTATCATGTTTTTGCAGATTTAGCTGTCGATTTATAGCACACACACATACACACATAGGCGGCAGAGACCCAGAGAGACAAGTAAATCTGACAGCTAAACAAGCATAGCATACTTTCAGGCTCGCACACACAAATAAAAAAGGATAAGCAAGCGAAGTAGGAGAAGTAGAAGTTGAAATAGCAAAAGCAAAAGCAGGAGCCGGAGCCTAAGAAATGCGATTTGTACGTGCTTATGCGCTATATGCTGGTCTCAGCGTAAAAACAAGAAATTGGATAAAGTTGTTGGGGCTGCCAGCTCCCCCCCTTTCGTCCTTCTTCCCATCACCGTTTGATGTTTTGATTTTTGCACTGTTGCACTTGAGTTTTGAGATTTTCCACAATTTGTATTTATTATTATCTGCTTTGATATGTTTTCTCTGAGTCTGTGTGTGTGTGTGCGTGCTTGCCGCATTCATATGACTAATTAAAATGACAATGTCTTTGCCAGTTGCTGTTTGAATGTGTGGTGTGTGTGTGTGTATATTTCTGTTTCTGGTTTATGCATTTCTCCTTTCTTTGCCCCTGGGGTGGCATTTTGTGGTTTATACTGTTGTCTGTTTGTGACTTCTCTGCGTTGTTTATAGTGTCGACTTGGTAATTTATAGTTTTTTTCTGCTTGAAATCATTGCGTATACGTGATTTATATATGCCTGTTTGAGTGTGAATATGTGTGTGTGTGTAGCCTATGTTCCTGCTGTTGATGGCTGGTTTTATATATAACAAAGCAAAACTATTCTATTTAAACTTAAGTGTCATCCGTTCTATTTCTATCTAGCTGACAAAAACATGCTTAAAGTTTTTAATATAGTAACTTATTTGTTTTTTCAACCAGAAAGTTCACACTTGCATATTGTTGACAAATGATTTAATTTGAATTAAGATTATTTAAAAAATGTGAACAATTGCAAATTCAAAAGTTTTGCAAATTGGGCCGAAGTTATCCTCTGATTGCGCTTAAAAAATTTGTATTCTCTATATTTAAACCTGCATTTTCAATAGCAATTTCAATACTTGTATTTATTATACTCTGTACCGAAGCTACACAGAGAATATTGGGTTTGTGCAAATGTATGTAACAGGCAGAAGGAAGCATCTCCGACCCTATAAAGTATATATATTCTTGATCAGCATCAACAGCCGAGTCGATATAGCCATACATCGTTTTCCGATCAGATGAACGATAGTAGAGTTGCCACCAGTTGCCGCAATTTGAAAAACACGTCAAATATCCCGCAATTTTGGAGTAAGTTTGCTCGAACCTTTAAGACATATATTCTACTCATCAGTACTTATCGAGCCCCCATACATTGTTTTACGATCAGATGAGCGATGGTAGAGTTGCCACCTTCACAATTTGAAAAAAAATCTAATATCTTCTACAATTTTAAAGACAGATTGTTTGAACCTTCTAGGCATATATTGTAATCGTCATTACTTATCGATCCACCATACACCCTTTCCAGCTCAGATGAACGATATTCGAGTTATATGCAAATCAAATAATTACGCTGGGCAGCACTGCCCGTAATCCTGATGGGCAGCACTTGCACAGTTTGTGTGACCCCACACTTTAAAGTTATTAGTTATATACAAATAGGTACAGAGTAATTTACAGTCGGGCTTGACCGACTTTCTTACTTGTATTTAAATTAAACTTATTCTTTTCCTTCCTCCCCATCTTGAAGGTAGGTAAAAATGGTGAGTGTGTCATCTGAGACCATCCATTAGAGTTAGACTCCGTTTTGATCCACACCCTCTGTTAAGTGGTTGTTGTGTAAGTTATCTAACACCATGCCAGGATGGCTCTGGGCTTCAGCTGTCCTACTTTTCCAGTTAAGGCAGTAGCATCCCTTCAGAACCAGCTGATGCAATTGCTCCAATTCAGGGTTGAACTTATGGTTAAATTCGGCACTGAATTGGAGCAGCAAATTCTGCTGATATTAACAACTCTGGGCCTGAGCGGAAGTGAAAAGGATACGCAGACGTTGTCATGGTGTTAGTCTCAGGATCTTTCCCGGATGATGCTTTCTAGAGTTTTCCTAGAGTTCTTGCTAAGAAGTTGCATAGCTTCTGTGCCTCTGCATCTTGGGGTTAAGCAGTATGCATAGTCTTTCCGGTCAGTGTCCCGTTGTTGTTGTTGCCTTAAACTTGCTTATTTTCCAGCTGTTATGTTGCACTGTTTGGATATTTTGAAATATTGTATGTTAGCTATGTCTAATCTGCGTCTGGATCGTGATAAGTGAGGAAGATATATGTATTCGATTCGGTTGTTTGATGATGACCCTTGACGAGCCTGTTCGTCAACTTTCTAGTTCTGCGAATGTCTCTGTGTCTCGGTACTAAGAGAAGTTGCAGTTCTTTGTGTGGACTAGCCGATTTTAGCGCATTCCTACATTTGATTTTGACTGTGTAAAGAGATTGGATGGCCGCTTGCTGTTTGAGTAAATTGACATTCTAGTGTTTATTAGGTCGCTCGTTACTTCGAATATGACACGAACCTCAGCCTGGAATACTGTCGGAATGAATATTCCGGCCCCGACGTCACAGCTTATTTTGGACCCTTCGTCTATATGGTTTTTTCTATCCCTTTCCCAGTCTTCTTTCTTACCCTCGAGAACTTTCAGGAGATTTGCTACAGATCTGATATGTAGTTCAATTGGCGTTAGGTTCAGTATACAGAACATCATGACTCCCCTTTTCCCCATACAGGCCAATCTCTGAATCCTTGTGTACTTAGTAATATTATATGTCTTGGAGAGGGACTTACAAATGCTGTGTAAAGCCATGGTAGTTTTTTGGGGTGGTGTTAAAGTAGAATACAATTCCTGGTTTCCTAGAACTTTCTTCGAAGATCGTTTTCCAGGACAGTTTAAGCTCTAAGATCAGAACTAGATATTTTGATTATTATAGTAGAAAAGACTTTTGTGCTTGTGGGGAAAGCAGCAGCCCAGTCTTTGGCAAGATGTTTAGTTTATCCAATGCTCCAGTCATTTCTAACAACATCCGGGAAACATCCTGAGACTAACACCATGACAACGTCTGCGTATCCATTTCACTTCCGCTCAGGCCTAAATCAGATCTGAGTTCAGGCCAGAAATGGAAGGGATATTTTATGAAATTTTGTTTTTTTGCTGCGACTTAAGAGTTGTTAAAGAGTTATCAGCAGAATTTCGTTCGTGAATTTGCTGCTACAATTCAGTGCCGAATTTAACCATAAGTTCAACCCTGAATGGGAGCAATTGCTTCAGCTGGTACTGAAGGGATGCTACTGCCTTGACTCCTCGTTAAGCTGTAATAGGATGTTGTTCATCTTTTGCGGCTCACGAATCTCGTGAAGTAATCGCCGCTCAAATGGGAAGTAATCTTACCCAACGTTAACGGTGCAATCTTTCATGCGCTGAGTCTTCTCTTAATTTTCAATAAATTAAAGGAGTTATTGAAAGCTCCCTTATTGTTGAAGACATCTTCATTCTTCCTTTTTAATTGTGTTTTTATCATTGCACTTTTAAATAGAATATCAAAAGAAACGAGGGCAGTTTGTTTAGTAAGTATTGAATTTCACGCGTACACAGAAAAAATTGATATGATCTGGGGCTCAATATTAAATTTTCTCATATCATTAAAAAGCCGATATTTACCTGTTCGAAAATATTAAACTAATATTTCGCGCATATCAAAATGATATTTTTAAGATCAAGATGACATATTTTTTTAAAAAAGAAAACAAATGGGTATTGGCGTAAGGTATCGTGTAAATACCATATTTATAATTCCACTCAGAATTTTAGAGCTTATGCGATTTTAATGGTTACAGTGAACTCATTGCCGATTTTGAAAAGCAAAGATATTTAAACATTTTTGTAGTAAACAACATTACCTTGTCTGGGAATCGATCTCGGGACCTTACACTTAACACGAATGGAATGACATCTCAATGCAGTGAGCCACTTCACTCGATACTACTTAGATATTCAATATTTTTTCTTTGCAGCCTTAGTTTCGATAAGTGGCAATTTTTGGCTCTTTCCTTTATTATTTTATTTATTATCCTATCAATTTGATATTAGTACAATTAATTTAATATTTTTAATCATTAAAATTATTGGAAAAAATTTATATTTGATAAAATATCATATATATATAAGCATAGATTAAATTGATGTTTGATCTTTTTTTTTTCTGTGTAGTATCTCTAAATGCCACTCTACTCCTGTCAACTATCATCTGTTAACAAACTTCTGAGAAATGTCAAGCACGCTGCTTCATTTAGTTTGTCGTTGACAGCTATTGAGATGATTAAACAGAACTAAAACCAAGAAACGACTTGAATAATACTTATAAAGGGCACTCTGCAAGTTTAATAGGTAACAAGGGATTTTCTAGATTCTGTAAATATTGATACAATAGGGTCCTAGCGATTCAGCAATATCCAGTCACCCCAAAAATGGTTCGTCTTGACGAAAATGATCGATATTAGAGATTGGTGCGGCGGTTCGGATCCCAGCGGGTTAAGCAGAACCCGAATTGATTCCAGATATTGTATACCTTAAGTCCTTTTAAATCGCTATATTTTTACACAAATTTGCATTACAACAAAAATTATAACTAAAACAGGCAAAACGTCAAAAGCTGTGACAGCAGATTTTATGCACAGAGCGTCGCTCACAATCAGGGGTGCCACAGAAACCTTTCCAACCAAATTCCATTCGAATTCCAATTCTTTGGTGCATAAAAAATTTCTTTTGGTTGGTTTCAAACCTCTCGTAAATTCTGAATTTATTGAATAACTGCAACAACTTAATTAACTTAAATTACATGTTTTAGATTAGATAGATATTAGTCAAAGGATAATCGTGGGTGCCACAACAATCTCTTCCAACCGAATTCCAATTCTTTGGTGCCACAGAAATCTCTTTTGGTTGATTTCAAACCGCTCGAGATTTTGCCAAATCAACCAAAGCCAATACGCAAACCGACCAAAGCAAATGCGCAAACCAATCTCAGTTAGCATTGACAAAAAAATGTATTTAGGGTTACCAAGCTTAACGATAGGCGCAAAAATATTTTTAAATTTCACCATTTAATTTTTATACACTTGAAAAGTGTATATTAATTTTGCCCAGAAGTTTGTAACGCATAGAAATATTCATTTCCGACCACATAAACTATATATATTATTGATCAGGACGACGAGCCGAGTTCATTTCCGTCTGTCCGTCCGTCCGTCTGTCCGTCTGTCTGTCCGTCTGTCCGTCTGTCTGTCCGTCTGTCTGTCTGTTTCTACGCGAACTAGTCCCTCAGTTTTAAAGCTATCGAGCTGAAATTTTGCACAGAGTCTTCTTTTTACTGCACCCAACTAATATGTCGGAACCGGCCGGATCGATTTTGAAAAAATCCCCGCCCTCCCCAACAAAACGAAAAGAGCCGCAAAGTCAACGTCGAAACTGAAATGCCCAATAATATCGGTTGAAAAACACAGAAGTTTAGCAAATTGCTTTTTAACCACTCCACGGGCAACGAGGACCAGCGTTGCGTCTGCAAAATAGCAGCGTCGCGGCTGCAGCGTCGTAATCGTCCACAGCGAGTGTATATATGCGTATAAAAACACACAAAATCCAGAGTACAGGGTATTTTGTAGTTGGGGCACTCGACTAGGGCGCTCTTACTTTTTTTTTGTATTTATTTTCTATTCCTCTTGAAGTCAACTTGTTCTTGACTCTCGACTGTTAAAGAATATTACCAACCAGCATCAATTGGACACTTCTTAGTGGAATTGGAAATATATATATATATATATATTGTGTACATTTACATTTCCCTTTTGAACAGTTGCAGTGGAATTTGCTATTTGAAAAATATGAAAATATCAATGTTCTGCTTGTCACTTTACCAGAAACTGAACTCACTTCCCATGATAACCGTTTAGTTAAGCCAGAGGGCAAACTACATGTAAAGCTCTAGTCCAAGGAGCATTTGGATGTAGATGTGGCATTAAAATTCAAGCAGCAAAAAAAGCTTAGCGTTGCACTTGGTCTCGGTGGCCGGCCAACTGGGGGAGGGCAATGGCTTCCTGTGCCTGTCATATCCTGTTTATATATAAATTTCAGTGCGCAGCTCTAACATCCGTTACATTTCAACTGCTCGCAGCCAACAAACACAACAAAAAAATGTAGAAAGAAGGAGCAAATACTACATTCTCCTTTTGTGTGTGTTTTTTTTTGTTTTTTGTTTAAGCCTGTCGAAGGAGGTCGACGTAGGAGTTGTTCAGCGAAAATTTATTATGAATGTTGGAAAAACAAGCAACCGAAATGCATTTCTTGTCTTTCGTTTCATTTCTTTCTGTTGTGCCAAGTCCTGTTGGGGCCAATCCCATGCTCCTGCGACTCGTCTAGTTGTTAAATTTCATTTGCTGCCCTGGCGACTGTTGTCGCTGTTTTTATCGCAAATTGAAACTGAAATAAAGTTTCTGTTTGCTGCATATTTGTTTGAAATTTGTTTTTTTTTTTTGTTGGCTGAGCCTTTCCACACTTTTTGTTTGTTCCTCTATAAGAAAAGGAAGAGAGAGGGCGGCCAAAATGAAATGATGAATTTCTACATTTTTGACGCCCTCCCAGTAGTCACTTCACCCGCCGTTGCTTGTTAACTTAATAGGCTTTTCAGGTTTTTCCGCAAATTAATTGCATTGCAAATAAACATCCCCCAATTCACCCCTGTAAAAATTTGATGTGTTGCATCAACTGCGCACCTCCCCCAAACGCTCTTCATTCTCTGCCATTCTCTTGGTTAATTGTGCCATTGTGCCTTTGTATGTGTGTGTGTGTGAGTGTGTGAGAGTGTGGTAGGGGGGGCAATTATCCTGCACTGTTTGACTTTTAGCGCTCAAAGACGTGCGTGCTTTTATAGTTTGGTGTTAAATGTTTTGCCTGGGGCCATTTAACGCCACATGTTTCATTGTTTTGCACTTGCCTCAACTTGTTGCCTTCATTTAAAAAATAAAATGCCTAATTTCGCAGCATAAATAAATTATACAAAAATGCGCACAAATGTATGCTGCATAAATTCAAGTTGATATTTTATGCACCCCTCTCAGACAATCTCCCTTTTTTTCCGCGTTCTGCTTGCTCATAACCAACTTTAAATGTTGGTAATTTTTTACACGCATTTTTTTATACATTTTTTTTTGAGGGAGAATTGCGGAGCAGAGCAATAACAGACACTGACAACAAAACGAAAGCATAAGGCGCTTGTCTCAGGGCTATAAAAAATGAATTCCAACAACCAAAGAAAAATTTGCTTTTACAGCAGGTGAGTAGATGAAATGCTTTGCTCTTGAAAATCAGCATCACGTGTCACGGCACGTGTAACAAACGTAGTTGGAATCTAATATTTAATACACACAACGAGAGCGAAAATTAATATACACAAAAATTGATTTTTTTTCTGGGAAAATAAATATTTTCGTTAGTAATATTATATGGCCAAAAACCAAATAAAGCTTATGGAGAAGATAAGAAATTTCCCATTTTTGACCGAGGTACATTTTTTCAAGCTTAACTCTAAGCGCTTTTACTTTTTGATGTAAATGAGCAGAGAAAGAGAATCAAAAATACCACTTGCATATGGAAAGTCAACAGCTGCTGTCTGCACAACGACTTTAACTCGTAATCTAATATTTTTTAGGTCTTCAATAATTAAGGGTAAAAAATGACCTAGAAATTTTAATAGTAGGCAATTTTTTATACCCTTGCAGATGGTATAATAAAATTGCCACGATGTTTTTAACCCCATAAAGTATATAATCTTGATGAGCATGACGTGCAGAGTTTTTGAATTACACATTTATTGGAAACGGCCAGATCGGATGACTATATCATATAGCTGCCATAAGAACGATCGGTTCAAAAACTAGTTCTAGTATGAAAACCTTTTTTGTTTTCCTTCAAAGCGTCGTCAATCTTTGTGTTTATTACTTTTATATACTTCCACTTTATACTGGAAAAATATATCAAATTCGGATGACTATAGCATATAGCTGTCGTAGAAACGGTCGGTCCAACAACTAGTTCTAGTATGAAAAACTTTTTTGTTTTCCTTCAAAGCGTCATCAATCTTGGTGTATATTAATATAAAACTAACATACACCAAGATTGATGATGACTTCCACATAATTCGGGAAAAATTGATCAAAATCGGATGACTATAGCTTATAAATAGCTGCCATTGCACTGTGGGAAATAAGACGAAAATTTTGGCATTAATGTATTTTCTTTTATTTTAAATATTTTAAAACTGTTTAATTTTTTGATTCCTTAATATCAAGATAAGAAAAAAATAATTCTAGAACATTTTTAAGGAGTACCCTTAATTTGTTGCGCGCTTTCAAAGTCACCTGATTCAGTGGTGGTTTGAATTGTCAAAAAGAGCGGGAAATATTGATCAACTTGCAGCTTCGATGGTAACTCTATTCCAAATATAAACTAAAAGTGTAAATATTGAAAAGGCAGGTCAAGGTATGTTAATTAATAGTTGTAATATATATATATAATAATGTTTTTCAATACATGTGTGTTGATATTGAATCGTCCTATGTGTTGTTCGTGTTTATTTTTAGGTGTATACTAACAAACGTGCGTGTGTTCTGTGGAATAATACTTTTATATAACACATCGAATCACCAAGGTTCTAGTTGAATGTTGTTACAAAATTAATACAGAATTCAAAAGTATTGAAGCTTTTGCCGCGTTTTACCCCCTTTTCAAAAAAAAAAGAATTTTTGCAGGTGTTTATGAGTTCACACAAGCAGCGCTGCTTGAGGTTTGGAGCAACAGAAAACGCGAAGGAGACGCAGTAAAAAGATATGTTTTGGAAAATATTGATGAACACTTTCTGACTGAATACCAAACGATGGCAATTTCAAAGAAAGTGAACCAATTTATGCTTATTTATTGGTACATGGATATCAAATTATAAAACGTTTCATTGTTCCAGTTGGTATTCTTGGAGGAAAAGCGTCAGAACATACTATAAAAGAGCGATAGAAAATCTCATGCCAGTAAATGTAGTTGATTGGCAAATATTACAGATGTATTCAATAGAACATTGGACTCTTCCGATCCGTTGCCTTCAAGTCTTTGTTTGAAAGAAAGAAAATAGGTGATCAAAAAGAAAAACCTCCCAAAATAAGTTATTGATCTTCTTGAATTTCCGGATGCAGAATTTTATAAACTAACAATTCTTTTATTTAAACATATCTACAAACACATAAAATATATGTTAGCCAAATATAAAATATAATAAAAATATATGTTTTTTTAAGTTCTGATATTTTTTAAAGTATTATCAGCATAATTTATCATTTAAACCAGGGCTGCAAACCGGTCCGGAACCGAACCCTTCAGAACCGGTTCGGTTCAGGTTCTGGTGATGCCTGAACCGAACCGGGAACCGAACCCCATTGAAAATAATCACGAGAACCCGAACACGAACCTTACCCAGATTTCTAAATGATGCGGTTCGGTTCTAAAAAAAAATTGCAAGCACAGAATTTATTTTTGTACTTTGATGCTAAAAAATATTTCATAATTATAAACAAAAATGTATCCATTCATATGCCCATGTATGGACGGCGACACTCTTCCCGTCCGCAACAAAAGACTGGACTGGACACAACCTCAAGCAAGGGAATTCAATTAGCATCCGAAACCGTATTTCTGGGTATTATTTTTTTCGTACGGAGATGCAACGGCACGATGAATACAAGGAAAAATTTTACGTCATTTAAATTTCTTCATTTTTTCACCCAAGTCACAATTTAAATACTTTTAGCATTTCTCTCTCACAATGTGTCAGTCAAAGCCGTGCTGTGGCGGTCCCATTTTTGGAAAAAATAGCTCTGACTGGATTTCTCGGAAATGTATGAACGTGTTCGGCCACACTATAAGTTAGGGATGAGACATACCGGCGTATCTGAGATTAAGTCACTGTATCTGGCAAACATCAAATCACAGTGACTGCATATAAAAAGCAACAGTGTGACTTGGTGACTACAAGTCACTGTGACTAAATCACAGTTACGCCGATATGGCCAATCACAGTTACTAAATCACGGATACGCCGATAAAGGTCATCTCTTATTTATAAGCAGTGGCCGTGATTTTTGCAGGTTTCATGGCCAGAAAAAGCACATCAGTTTCAGGAATCCCACTACTGTGAAAGAGAAATGACTTTTGCAGAGAGTGCAAGTTGGCAGTATCGCTGAACTCTTCTAAACATACATACAAAGTCTGATTGTCTATCTAGACAGATCATTTATGTGCTTGACTGCCAAAAACTGCAGCAATTTATAAGGCATCTCTTCTTCAAACTCTATTAAATTATTTATTATGTACATAAATATATAAAATGCAATCTGGAACCCGAACCCAAACCGGAACCTCGGTTCTCAATTTAAAGGGAACCGGTTGTGGAACCGAACCCCTAGCGTAGGGTAAGGGTTCGAACCCCGAACCGAACCCCTGTCGAAATTGGAGGGGTTTGCAGCCCTGATTTAAACAAATGTAGGGGGGTGGAAGGAAGGCGTGGTCCAATCGACCAAATTTTATTTTCGAAATTTGGATTTATGCTAACGAACATTTGTGCAAATTTGTAGAGGTCTATCTTTATTTTTAAAGTTAATGCCAAAATTCCTGATTTTTTTCCCATAGTGCATTCAAACGATCGGTCTAAAAACTAGTTCTAGTGAGAAAAACTTTTTTGTTATCAATGGTAGCGGCTTTTAAAAACTGCTAGAGTATTTAAAACATCGGCGTAGCCGAGGTTAGCCTTTTATTATTTAGGAACTGGTATTGCCTATTCTAAGCTGCTGTTTGGTGAGACAGTCTCAAGCGTCAAATAAGTTTTGCTGTTTCAGCACGTATTTCTAGAAATTTCGTTCCGATATAACTTCTATACAACATGTTTTCCCATCTATTATCTACTCAATTTTCCTTTTTTACTCAATCTCTGCAAAGTTTAAAGGACATCAACAACAACGGTTGAACTATTAATAAATAAATTATCGTGGTGCAGGATGCATCTGAGTTGGTTGGTTTTTCTCAAGTTTCCAAAAAAGCCACATGTATAAAAATCAATGCATGATGTTGTTGTAGATTTCTAAAATTTCGTTTATGCCAACTAAATGAAGTTGAAAAAGTTTTCGATTCGCTACGACTACGTAGCAATGACTTGAATTATACCCAAATACACAACAAAGTGAAAATATTCCACATATTTCTAGAAAGAGATTTGTGAAATTTAACAACAATTTTTAAACAGAGTTTTCAATTTAAGAAAGCAATTTCAAAATATTGTAAGCTCCTCTAAACAACTCCTATTGTGGAAAGAATTTATTTTGCCTTCTACCGTCTCGAAAAAAAAACTTAAAGCTATTTTTAGTTCTTTTGAAATTCTGCTTGGCGTTACAAAAGGCATTACAAATTCATAATGCTTGTTGCACACACACACACACATACATAAAACAGAAACATTGAGAGGGAGCAAAAAAATCATAGCATACATCTTCGCTTCCATGCTCCTGCTGCTGACTACGCAACTGTGATGTCTGCTCTGCCCAGTCTTCAGAGTTGCTGCAGCTTAAGTACATTAATAATAAATGTAAATTTTTTTGTTATTTCTCTACTGTTTTGCTGAGCGTTGCTTCACCTTTTTTTTGCCGGGGAAAAGTCCCTTCCTGGCAACAGCAGCAGCAGCAGCTTTTCCAGGCACTTTCAGCTACTTAGAGCGGCTAAAACTTAAAGTGTTGTAATTAAAAGCAGATACGATCCTCTAGAGGCAAACCACGCCCGCGCTTCAATCTTATTTTGTGGCCCTTCCTGCTCTGTAAGTTGAGACTTGTCCACATTTTTACTTGTCGTGGTGGGTAAATAAAAAAATCACAGCAAACAAATTTGTTTTTTTTTATATTTTCATTCCGCATTTACTTGCATGAATAAATTTCTGTCTGCTCCTTTTACACACACACACACACACATATACACGTTTTGTGCTTTGTCAAATTCGTGTCATTATTCATTCATACATGATTAGACAACACAAAATAGACAACAAACAGGGCTCAGGTTTTGTATTACAAAAGCGAGGGGGAAGATACCAAAGCGCCAGACAGGCGTGGCCAGGCCCAAATGGAAATTAATGAATGAAATTTGATACAACTGACAGTTGGGTGGCTTTTGCTCTTGCCTCCAGGGTTACCATTCTAAGTAAAGTTATATAAAAAAAAAAATTTGCCAAATTTCCTTTTTATTAGCGTTTAACCCAATTTATAATTCAACATTTATTAAGCATTAATTTAATATTATTTTTAGCATTGGTTTCTGCTTTTTTTTTAATTTTTTTGTGGTGGCATTGTAAATGAATTTAATTTATTTGCTGGCTTAACATGTGGTTAAAAAAAAGCGAAACGTAATTTGGCTTAAATTAGCTGGGCTAATTACATTTAAATTGCGCAATTTGTTTTGTAAGCTTTCTTGCCTACATGGAAATTAAATTAAATGGCCAAATGTTTCATAAGTGGAAATGGAATTATGATAATCAATTTATTTAACAAAGATACAAAAAAAAAAACGGTTAGATTTGCTGAATACATGTTGAAAATATTAATTGAATATTAATTAGCTTCATTTAAATTTGCAATTACAAATTAAGTAATTTATGTAAATATTGTAATATTGTGAAACGTTTTTGAAATAAATTATAGAATAATTTTAATTTTAATAATTAATAGAATAATTGTTGAATATTTGGGAAACATGACATATCTTTCATAATATTCAAATGAGAGAAAGCGGAACTGTGTGTCTGCGGCCACAATAGGTCCAGCCCAACTGTACCTGATTTTAAATAACTTTTAAATGTGGCGCCACAAAAATTGTATAAAGTGCTGCTGCCCGCGCTGCTCTGAGTTATTTGATTTGTTTATTCCCAAACTTGGTGGATCCATAAATAATGCTGAGAACCTACAAAATTGTGAGAGATATGCGGTTTCTTTTGTTGAACCATCAGTTCATAGTTACTACAATTATGCCAATTATTAAAAATTGTCATAATTTAATTCAAAATATCTATTAAAATGTTTGCATGTATTATTTACAAAGGCGAATTTTAGTCTTACAATTTTTGTGTAAGTGGAACACAGAACAGGACTTTATTTTACAAAATTTGCCCTCATGTCTGAGCGTTTTTTAATGTTTTTTTTCTGACAGGTTTGGGCCCCCAATCAAGAATAAAAAATTAAAAGTAGGGTTGCCTGGTGCATGAAAAATATCTATGTATATCGATATCTTTTCCGATATTGAAAAATAATTATTTCGATATTTATATCTTGTGGAAAAAAATTGATATCGATTATTTATATATTTAATAATAAAATATATCTTAAAAATAAACAGGTCTATGGAGGTGATTTAGGTATCATTTGTCGTGAATTAAAAACTACATTCTGTCTGCTCTCAAAATCTACAGATCCGAGCTCTCCAACATTACAAATGTTTGATTAATTTAAAAAAAACAGTCCACCTCCCGCCGAAAAATTGCAAATACGTATTGGATTTTACGATAAAAGTATATAAGGAATAAAATTTTGTAAAATAAAATATGGGTTTTTGTAGCGAATAAGAACACCTCCGAACTTTTCACTCGGTAAAGTTTGTTTTTACTGCACAAAGGAGACGAAAAGGCTAATGAAACGCATACTGAGTTTTACATCGTTTATAAACATAAAGCAAACATCTCAAATAAAAAAAATGTAAGGCTAACATCGGCGTAGCCGATACCCTTGCAGTTTTCGAAAGGCGCTACCATTGATAACAAAAAAGTTTTTCTCACTAGAATTAATTTTTAGACCGATCGTTCCTATGGCAGCTATATGCTATAGTCATCCGATTTCGATAAATTTTTCCAGAATTGTGTGGAAGTATATGAAACTAATATATACCACGATTGGTGATGCTACGATGGAGAACAAAAAAGTTTTTCTCACTAGAACTAGTTTTTGGACCGACCGTTTATATGGCAGCTATATGTTATAGTCATCCGATTTCGATAAATTTTTCCAGAATTGTGTGGAAGTATATGAAACTAATATATACCACGATTGGTGATGCTACGATGGAGAACAAAAAAGTTTTTCTCACTAGAACTAGTTTTTGGACCGACCGTTTATATGGCAGCTATATGTTATAGTCATCTGATTTTGATAAATTTTTATAGAATTGTGTGGAATCATAAGAAATCAATATATACCACGATTGGTGATGCTACAATGAAAAACAAACGAGAAGGCAAAGCTAACTTCGACTGTGCCGAAGTTTTAATACACTTGAAAAACTTTACTCCAACTGAATTAACTGCAAAAATATATATAGGATATAGATATCAGATATTTAAAATTTTTAAATCATTGCTAATAAAAATTTGATACCATAAAAAAAACTTAGTAAAACACATTTTCCGATCGGTCCTATGGCAGCTATATGCTATAGTAATCCGATTTTAATAAATTTTTGCAAAATGATGTGAAAGCATATAAAACTTATGTATACCAAGTTTGGGGACGCTACGATGGAAAACAAAAAAGTTTTTCTCAGTAGAACTAGTTTTTTCACCGACCGTTTCTATGGCAGCTATATGCTATAGTGATCCGATTTTGATCAATTTTTCTAGAATTATGTGAAAGCATATAAAACTATCATTTACCAAGATTAGTGACGCTACGATGGAAAACAAAAAAGTTTTTCCTACTAGAACTAGTTCTTACACCGATCGTTCCTATGGCAGCTATATGATATAGTAATCCGATCCGGCCGGTTCCCACATATTAGTTGCGTGCAGTAAAAAGAAGACTCTGTGCAAAATTTCAGCTCGATAGCTTTAAAACTGAGGGACTAGTTCGCGTAGAAACAGACAGACAGACGGACAGACGGACGGACGGACAGACGGAATTGAACTCAGCTCGTCGTCCTGATCAAGAATATATATAGTTTATGGGGTCGGAAATTAATATTTCTATGCGTTACAAACTTCTGGGCAAAATTAATATACACTTTTCAAGTGTATAAAAATAGAAGGCTAACATTGGCTACGCCGATGTTTTAAATACCCTTGCAGTTTTTGAAAGGCGCTACCATTGATTACGAAAAAGTTTTTCCCACTAGAACTAGTTTTGGAACGACCGTTTATATGGCAGCTATATGCTATAGTCATCCGATTTTGATAAATTTTTCCAGAATTGTGTGGAAGCATATAAAACTAATATATACCACGATTGGTGACGCTACGATGGAAAACAAAAAAGTTTTTCTCATTAGAACAAGTTTTTGGATCGTTCGTATGGCAGCTATATGCTATAGTCATCCGATTTCGATAAATTTTTCCAGAATTATGTGGAAGTGTATGAAACTAATATATACCACGATTGGTGATGCTACGATGGAAAACAAAAAAGTTTTTCTTTCTAAAACTAGTTTTTGCACCGACCGTTTATATGGCAGCTATATGCTATAGTCATCCGATTTTGATAAATTTTACCAGAATTGTGTAGAAGCATATAAAACTAATATATACCACGATTGGTGCAGCTAAGATGGAAAATAAAAAAGTTTTTCCTACAAAAACTAGTTTTTGGACCGATCGTTCCTATGGCAGCTTTATGATATAGTCATCCGATCCGGCCGGTTCCGACAAATGTGCAGCGTATTTGTATTTAGAGACTTTTTGCAAAGTTTGGTCAAGATAGCTTTAAAACTGAGGGAGGAGATAGCATAGAAACAGACGGACAGACGGACGGACGGACAGACGGAAATGAACTCAGCTCGTCATGCTGATCAAGAATATATATACTTTATGTGGTCGGAAATGCTTCCTTCAATGCGTTACAAACATCATGACAATTTTAATATACCCTCTGCAAGGGTATAAAAAGTTTTTCCCAATAGAACTAGTTTTTGGACCGACCGTTTATATGTCAGCTATATGCTATAGTCATCCGATTTCGATCAATTTTTCCACAATTGTGTGGAAGTATATGAAACTTATATATACCACGATTGGTGACGCTACGTTGAAAAACAAACAAATTTTTCTCAATAGAACTAGTTTTTGGACCGATCGTTGGCAGCTATATGGTATAGTCCTCTGTCCGCCGTCCGACAAATGTGCAGCGTATTTGTATTTAAAGACTTTTTGCAAAGTTTGGTCAAGATAGCTTTAAAACTGAGGGAGGAGATAGCATAGAAACAGACGGACAGACGGACGGACGGACAGACGGAAATGAACTCAGCTCGTCATGCTGATCAAGAATATATACTTTATGTGGTCGGAAATGCTTCCTAATGCGTTACAAACATCGTGACAATTTTAATATACCCTCTGCAAGGGTATAAAAAGTTTCCAATAGAATAGTTTTTGGACCGACCGTTTTTGTCAGCTATATCATAGTATCCGATTTCGATCAATTTTTCCACAATTGTGTGGAAGTATATGAAACTTATATATACCACGATTGGTGACGCTACGTTGAAAAACAAACAAATTTTTCTCAATAGAACTAGTTTTTGGACCGATCGTTGGCAGCTATATGATATAGTCCTCTGATCCGGCCGATTCCGACAAATGTGCAGCGTATTTGTATTTAAAGACTTTTTGCAAAGTTTGGTCAAGATAGCTTCAAAACTGAGGGAGGAGATAGCATAGAAACAGACGGACAGATGGACGGACGGACAGACGGAAATGAACTCAGCTCGTCATGCTGATCAAGAATATGTATACTTTATGTGGTCGGAAATGCTTCCTTCTATGCGTTAAAAACTTCGTGACAATTTTAATATACCCTCTGCAAGGGTATAAAAATCTTGTTAAGCTAGGTTCTGAAGGCGTTCGAATTTTCCTTGAGCTGTCAAATCGCATATAAAGCAAATTGCTTGAGGAAATATTCCTCGCCTCATTCCACTCTAGAGTACTCAGGAGGCCAAGTAATACACACAAGCAATTTCGAGAGTTGCCATATCAATAGATTGTTTGCATTGTATTGAACAGCTGATATTTCTTCAGGTAATTTTGTGCAGCTATTTATTCCTTGTGTCAGTTGTCCACTTTAAATTTAGCGCCAAACCAAAATTGAAAAATGTAAGCTGCGTGGAAAATGTTGCTTTGATTGATAAAGTTAGGACAACAAATTATTATGGAACATCACAAATGGCCAGTGGGTTGGAATTGCGTACTAAAAATAGCAAACAAAACAAATCAAGTGTTTTTCGTAATTCATGATATTTAAAAGACGACAAAGCATTTGCTATTGTGCTAGTTATAGCATTTTTGCAAAGATGTTGTTGGCCAGCAAGGCCACAGACTAGTAAATATAGACTCAACGATTGCTTATCCACTATGTTTCCCTATGCGTTCTAAAAAATCTTCATTTGTACTATCAATTAAAATTAAGAGGCAGCGCAAATTGTATCTCGAATGCTCATTGTTCCATGGCAAGGCTTGTCGAGAAGTATCCATAGTGCAAGATATCTGAAAAATTTAATTTTCGACGTTATTTTCTGTTCACTCTGGTCACACTGTGTTTGCTGTCCACTTAAGGAATATCTGTCAAATTATTTTAAGGAAAATTCGAACGCCCTCAGTACTTAGCTGTATCATTTAAGAGAGTCAAAAATGGAAAATATCGACAAAAAATTTCACCATCAAATGTTCAATTTCCAATATATCACGTAAGTAAAATATCCTGATAATGATATAATGTTATAACAACAAAATATCGAAACAAACGTGAGAATTTTTATACACTTGAAAAGTGTATATTAATTTTGCCCAGAAGTTTGTAACGCATAGAAATATTCATTTACGACCCTATAAACTATATATATTCTTGATCTGGACGACGAGCTGAGTTCATTTCCGCTTGTCCGTCCGTCCGTCTGTCCGTCCGTCTGTCTGTTTCTACGCGAACTAGTCTCTCAGTTTTAAAGCTATCGAGCTGAAATTTTGCACAGAGTCTTCTTTTTACTGCACGCAACTAATATGTCGGAACCGGCCGGATCGGATGACTATATCATATAGCTGCCATAGGAACGATCGATCTAAGAACTAGTTCTAGTAAGTAAAACTTTTTTGTTTTCCATTGTAGCAGCCCTAATCTTGGTATATGTTAGTTTTATATGTTTCCACATAATTCTGGAAAAATGTATCAAAATCGGATGACTATAGCATATAGCTGCCATAGGAACGGTCGGTTAAAAAACTAGTTCTAGTGAAAAAAACTTTTTTGTTTTTCATCGTAGCGTCACCAATCTTGGTATATATTAGTTTTATATGCTTTTACATAAAACAGGAAAAATTGATCAAAATCGGATAACTATAGCATATAGCTGCCATATAAACGGTTTGTCAAAAAACTAGTTCTAGTGGGAAAAACTTTTTTATTTTTCATCGTAGCGTCACCAATCTTGGTATATATTAGTTTTATATGCGTCAACACAATTCTGCAAGATTTTATCAAAATCGGATGACTATAGCATATAGCTGCCATAGGACCGATCGGTCGGAAAATGTCTTTTACTAAGAAAAGTTTTTTTTTTGGCATCAAATTTTAATTATCAATGATTTAAAAATTTTAAATATCTGAGATCTATTTCCTATATATATTTTACCGGTTAAATCAGTTGGAGTAAAGTATTTCAAGTGTATCAAAACTTCGACACAGTCGAAGTTAGCTTTGCCTTCTCGTTTTATTTTATTTTTAAAATCAAGCCTTCTATTTTTTGGCTTATAACTTATACTTGAGTATATGACCGCCTTATAGTTCCTCTAAAATAATATAATAAATAAAAACTTTGCAATTATAAGTCAGGGAAATATTAAGAGCCTTTTTTGTATTATATTTTTTTATGAAATTTATTTTTTAAAGGCATAACTCGGCAGCTAACTCTAAAATCTATATTTATCATTGATCAAAATGTTAATATCTTAAGCGACAAATCGTTAATACCTTTATCTACATATTTTTTAATTTTCCGGAGTTTTTGAAGTATAATTATTTTAATTCCCGAAAAAAATGGTTGGTTATTCTTTTTTCCCGAAATTTTAATATATTTTTCAAAATAAACCATTTTAGTATTACAAAATAGCTAGATTTTGTTTCTGTGGCAAAGCGTATGTTTGTGGCTTCATACTGTTTGGTATTTTTGTAATTTTTGTGATTTTTTTTTTGTGTTATTGTATTTTAAAATCCATATACCAGTCTGCCAACCTCCTACAACTTTCTCACAAAGTTTAACTCATTTGTTTTATTTTTGTTTTTTCTCCAAGAAAGCAAAATAAACCCAGAACTGTGTTTGTAATTTGTAGACATTTTTCACAAAAAGCAGGTACGCCACAGGCAGCGCAATCCAAGCCAAGCGAAACCAAAACCAGACAAATATCATACTTACGCCCACTCTCTCACACACACGCACACACCCACAACCACTGCCACACGTACAGAGACAAACAAAGTTTTATGCGCTGCGTTTTCACACACGCATTATGTCTGCGCCTTGTCTGGAAAGGAAAAGGAAAGACAACTCAATTTTTGGGCATAACGCACCCACCTGGCAAAGATTTATGTAGTCCAAAAAGGTGCGCGAGTCTTAAAGCAATAAGCATAAATTTATGTGCCAGACAGGGTATAACCCCTTTATGGTTGCTTCTTTTTGTGCGGTCAGCCTAATTAGACTGCCATTAGCAGTTGGCTCTGTGTGAAAGTATCTATGAGATTCGTTTTTCAAACCATAAATTCTGTTGAAGGGTTCACTTGACATGGGTTTCATTTGTCTGCGGTTGTGCAAATGCATTATTAATGAGGCGGCTTTTTTATTGCTATTTTTTGTTGTTGGCTTTGCTTGATTTATGTGTGACAGTTAATTAGGATCTCGATTTGCTGCTCCAATTGCTGTTGCCTACTTTTGTGGCAATTTATATTGATTTTTTTTTTTGTGTAGATATTTTATTGCTGACAAATGCCAAAAAAAAAAAATGCATAAATATTGTTAAATTAATAGCAGCAACTATGTAAATAAGCCATTAAATTTGTGCATAGAAAATCGAATTATTTTGTATGCTAATTTGCCAAATTAAAGGCAAAATTGTGGGTATGATATTTTTAAAGCTTGTTTAATTTCTCAGAATTTGTTAAGTTTTGTTTGAACTATTTTATCAAGCAGCGGTTATTTTATGAGTCAGGCCTGTACGCGAATGATTCTTTTATAAGAAAAATTACATCATTAGGGTCATTTAATCTGCTTTGATCCGACTTAATAAAAAAGCAAGAGTCAATATATTATATATATATTATATATATTATATTAGTGGCTTATAAGCTAACAATATATTAAATGTTATAGTTATTTAATTCGAACCTCTTATGGTGACCCCGACGTGGTATAATTCTGAGTACAGAATTTTGCTGTATTGGCTTGCATTGATTTAGTATGGGTTTTACTTTAAGTCTTTTATCACCGTTAAAGATCTTCCAATCAGTTGGCTTTATGGTAACCCCGATGTACTATGATGCTTTTTGGTCTTTAAAGTCATTAAATTTCGATCACTGATCTATTTCGGCTTATTATTTAAGTCGTATATTTCCTTAAAATATTTCTCAAGCAGTTATTGTCTTGGTGACCCCGACTTTATTTATATTAAGAATATATTCTTGATAAAACCACCTACGATTATGCGTGAATTTTTTGTATTTTTATTTGCTTCAGAAAAACACGGTTTCTGGCTGGAAGGTTGGTTTCCTTGGCCTCTCCTTAAATTTGTCTACCACTTTTCTTTTGTGTTTTGTTGTTCCCGCTTTATGTGAGGTTGAGACACGCCTGTACAAGTCTTTTACTTTCCCTTATCAATCGTCAATCGAGTGTCGGTCCCAAATTGTGGCACTAATTAAGACCCCAAAACCCAACCCAACTAAATAAACACAAAATATACATTTTATGTTTATTGAAAGCTACGTGACATGTCCGTATAAATAAATATGTTTTTCCGCACATAAAATGTGATTGACTGACAATGAAGCAATAAAATACGAAAAAATTCATTTAATTAAGCAATTTTATTGTGACCCAAACAAGCAAACAGAGACAACAAAATGATGTTGATAGTGAAAAGGCAATTTATAAGGATTATACCCCTGGGAGGGAACAATATTTTCTTCTTCTTCTGCTGCTGCCGCCTGCACTTAATGGCGCAAAAGGCGAAAAGAGAGTGCAAAGATCAAAGCTGTGGAAATGATATAACTTTTCATTTTTTATGGTCAAGATGCTGTTCAATTTTTATGTTCAATCGGGCGTATAATAAGATAGGGCCATTGTCCATTGAGAGATAAATTAACCGTCACAAGTGGCCAAGGGAACCAAACGCAATGCATTTTAAATGAGCCGCCTTGAGTGGGGGGCGTTCACTGCGCAAATTGTCAACAACGTTCAGAAGAATAAACAACAAAGGGGGCGCCATCCCACCCCTCCGGCTTAAGCCCGTAACCGATGCCTGAGGCCAAGTGCAGGCCAGCTCAGGGAACTTCGCCTTGCCTTGCACAGTGCACAGTCAAAGCCCATTAAGTGTTTATAATGCGGCGGCAAAATAACAGACACCACACCAAGCAGAAGGAACTTCAAAGCTGAGGAAAATTAAATGAAATACAATTTTTAAATTAAATATTACCGCACAGCTTCTTGAGTGACGAAGATGAGGACGAACCCTTGTAGGGATTACTGTTTACTTATTTTCTTTCATTACCTTTAACCTAATCAGTCTAGGAAGGATGCGCATTTGATGGGTTTATGATAAGGGTGGAACTTTCAGACAGTAATTCGATATATGAATAAAAGATTGTTGTGCAAAGTTGCAAAGTCTCAAAAAGTTATCTGAAGTTGTTTTAATGGGATGTTTACATGGAGACAGACGTAGGACAAAGAAGGGGGGAAAACGTAGTAAGAAAGTAAAAAGGTAACTAGATCAATTCAACAGACCAAAGCGTATTTTGTAAACCTCTAAAATCAAATTATGTTTTATGGAGGGTGCTTAACGACAGGGCGGCGTTACTGAGAGATGTGAAGGATAAGTTATTTTCCACCCAATTCCATCTCAAAACCAATTCTCAGTGTCTTCATTTGGTTTTAAACCTCTTGTGCTTTGGAAGGAGATTTAGGTTAATAAAATATTCAAACAATTCTGTTAAACAAAAGGCATTTTTGAAATGAAGGCGACTTTTTTTTTTGGTGGGTTATAGGTATGTAGGGTATTTGAAAAATATCTATATCGATATTGAAAAAGTATCATTTCGATATTTTGTTGACAAATTGATATTATCGATATTTTAACAAAAACCCGGTTTTTTTTGTGTGATTAAGGTTTTATTTGAAGCGTATTAAAAACTTAATTCTGTTTGCATTCAAAATCTATAGATCAGAGGTCCCAAACGAAAAAAACATTTAGATACAAATTATTTTTACAAGTCACCATATCATCAACAAAGAAAACTTATAAAGAAACATAAGCAGTTAAATCCAAGAACGCAAGAACTTTTTAATTAACAAAAATAGTTAGACAGAGATTTTTGGTTATGTGCTCATCGGTTATTCGGATTCTGTTGTCGGAAACCACACTTTTATAGTCGATGACATACTTTTTATGGTCGAAGACAAGCGCTCCGATGGCACAGAGCTTCCTGGTGAAATAGCGAATGCCAAGTCGAAAAGCGCAGGCAATTTGTTTTTCTCTTCACAAAAAAATATTTGATATACGATATATCGCGTTTGTAAAATATACGATATTAATATATCGTTTTTTTCGTCAAAAATGTCGTTATTTGATATATCGATACTATATTCGGCAACCCTAATGGGTTGCTTCAAATGTTTTAAATAATTTATTCGTTTAAAAATATGCATTTTTAATTTCAATAAATATTCCTAAATCCAAGCGAAGCCTACCAAATCAACCAACAAAATCGAGCATAGTGTTGCCAAGTATATTTAAAGAAAATATTTTTTATTTTGTCTTATATTTTAGAGAAAACGACAGTAATTTAAACTTCAATTTAAATATTATTCATGAATTGTATAAAACATTTGACAAATTTCAAGTGAACATTAAAAGAATCCATAACTAAAGGAAATTTATTTGCCAAATACGCAACCCTATTTGATCAGATGCAACCATTGTCATAGACACAAGTCTTCGAACTTGATTTTCAAATAAGAAATCGGAACATCTTAATTTTCGATTTTACAAACTAACAGAGGCCAACATTTCTATAGATGGCACCCCTGATAAACTTCGGTGCATAACTATAGCCGCACTCAACTTTTTGAGTTTACTTGTAGTTAGTTTGGGAAAAGTATCAATTGTTAAAATTAAAATTACAAGTACGAGACAAACTTGATTGTACTTAAAACAAGTACGGAGGATTAAAATAAAATTTGTGTGTCAATCCGAAAAGTCTCTTTTCAAGTACGGATACTAACCGAAAATCAAATTGTCTTGCATAGAGATTAATGTAAGTACGAAACTGCAATTGCATAGCAAAAGAAAGGAAAGTAGTTCCAAATTTTTTTCTCGACCACTCTTTACATTCATATTTAAAAACAAACAAAAATCAATCTCGTGTGTTGTTGATTACGAGTTAAAATCATTTCAAAGTTGGAAAATCCGTACTCAAGCTTGTCCTCTAGTACTTCACATCGATTGTGATTGATTTTAGTCCAAATATCTCTGATTTTTATACCCTTGCAGAGGGTATATTAAAATTGTCACGATGTTTGTAACGCATAGAAGGAAGCATCTCCGACCCCATAAACTATATATATTCTTGATCAGCATGACGAGCTGAGTCTATATAGCCATGTCCGTCTGTCCGTCTGTCCGTCCGTCTGTTTCTATGCTATCTCCTCCCTCAGTTTTAGAGCTATCTTGACCAAACTTTGCAAGAAGTCTTTAAATACACATAGGCTGCACATTTGTCGGAATCGGCCGGATCGGATGACTATATCATATAGCTGCCATAGGAACGATCGGTCCATAAACTAGTTCTAGTGAGAAAAACTTTTTTGTTTTCTATTGAATCGTCACCAAACTTGGTATATATTAGTTTTATACCCCTTCACACAATTCTGGAAAAATTTATCAAAATCGGATGACTATAGCATATAGCTGCCATATAAACGGTCAGTAAAAAAACTAGTTCTAGTGAGAAAAACTTTTTGTTTTCTATTGAATCGTCACCAAACTTGGTATATATTAGTTTTATGCCCCTTCACACAATTCTGGAAAAATTGATCAAAATCGGATGACTATAGCATATAGCTGCCATATAAACGGTCAGTAAAAAAACTAGTTCTAGTGAGAAAAACTTTTTGTTTTCTATTGAATCGTCACCAAACTTGGTATATATTAGTTTAATACCCCTTCACACAATTCTGGAAAAATTTATTAAAATCGGATGACTATAGCATATAGCTGCCATATAAACGGACTGTCAAAAAACTAGTTCTAGTGAGAAAAACTTGTTTGTTTTCCATCAAAGCGTCACCAATCTTGGTATATATTAGTTTTATAGCCCTTCACACAATTCTGGAAAAATTTATCAAAATCGGATGACTATAGCATATAGCTGCCATATAAACGGTCGGTCAAAAAACTAGTTGTAGTGAGAAAAACTTTTTTGTTATCAATGGTAGTGACTTTCAAAAACTGCAAGGGTATTTAAAACATCGGCGTAGCCGATGTTAGCCTTCTATTTTTTTCTTCTGTGTTGGTACTATTTCTTCCTGGAGAAGTTCATCAAGACGCTAACTAAATTAGCCCAATAATTTGTAGGTCTTTGTTTTTAGATCTTTTTCAAAATTCAATTTAAAAAGTTTAATAAAAAACATTACAATCAGAATCAGGAGTGACTCTTCAAAATTAAATTTGGAATAATCTTATTAAGAGTTTCTTTCGTTTGTAAAATTACATTTTATTGTGAACCGAACTTGTTTTTTAAGAAAAAGTGGTCCGGTTCGGGTTCAGGTACGAGGGGTCAAAAATGTAAGAGGTTCGGTTCATGGTCCCAAAAAATCCCGAACCGAATCGGTTTTTAGGGGCTCGACTCCGGACTGGTTTGCAGCCCTGGTTAAGATAAAAATTTCTTTTTATGCTTGTTGTATAACTATAGCCGCCCATCACAAACTTCAAACAACCGATTGACAAATGTTAAGGAAACAATAAAAAAGAAAAACAGTAAATTTTGCATTGCAAGTGTTGTTGTAGTTAACACTCTTTCCACAATAACTTCACTTAAACTAAAAAACTTGGGTGCGGCTATAGTTATGCACCGAAGTTTACTGTCATTAAAGACACCATACTAAATTTTTGTCTGAATTGTTATCACATCTGATTTTCCTGTAAAAACTTTCGTTTTTGTTTTTCGTGATTTTGAGCCCCAAAGAATCAATAAAACCACATTTTAACAGCTCTTAAAGAAAGCTACATTTTCTGACATCGTGTTTTTACTCGAGCGAAGCGAAAGACTTAGTCGTCCTGTGCCAATTTATGAACCATCATCTGGTGTTATCAAATGGGAGTATGTCAATGCAACATTTTTGATAAAATATGGAGAAAAACTTGCAATCTAATTGATCCATACTTGTTTATGTTTCGAAATCCCAAAAATATAAATATACTTTCCCTTTACTTGGATTAGAATTTCGGCCACCATTTTGCCCTTGAACATATTTTAGCACTTAAAACTTTTCAGTTGTTCTTTCGTTTTTCTTTTGCGTTGTCATACACAAGTATAACTGAGCTTGATTTGCTGATTTGACAGCATTTTTTTTTTTTTGCCTGGGTCTTGAGCACTTTTAACCTATGGCGCATTGCAATGCTTGAAAAAATTATGAGTGGCATTAAAATTTGATGGCCCAGCCCACTGACTGACGTACGAAACTCCCCCAAGGCATTGGCAAGGCTGTTGGATTTTTTTCTTGTTTCTGGTTTCACTCTTAAAAGCCACACAAATTGTCAGCAACAAATCATATGGGGCCATCAATGCCAGCCACAGACAAACCAAGAAAAGGGACAGTGAAAGACACAAAAAGTACAGTTGACAAGAGGAATATATAGTCGGGCGGTTAGTTCGTAAAGTATTTAAAAAAATATGTGTTGCACTTATTGGGCCGGCGCCACCATATTTCAAATGTCAAGTGAAAGGGGCCAAAAGGGAACGGCTGTGGCGCATAGTGGTCCCAGCTTAAGTGAAAGTGTTTCGTGGCACAGTCTGGACACATAAATTTTTATTTAAAAAGAAGCCACCGCTAGGGCAACAACAACAGTTTATGGCCGGGTCCACGTAGTTAACCTCCGGGTTAAGCATGGAAAATTTAGCTACGTGGGTTTCCCACACTTAATTGAAAGTTAGTGTGGCATTTTTATTAACACTTTGTTAATTAAGTTAAATGTGCTCAAAATTATTATGCCACGCTGACTTAGTTATAGCCTACTTTTGCGCGTTAGCTGAAACTAAACTGAAAACTAGCCAAGGAAATTGGCAAGGAAAAAACTTTCTGACCTTAACAATAATTTACACTTACGTAAAAGTTAGCCACCCCTTCCCCTCGGCGACTCAGCTAAGTCGTTGCGGTCGGTTAACGCGACAATAAAAAACACTTTAAAAAATGTGCCCATTGTTGGTGGCTTTTTTAAGAGGGGATTGGGGAGAAACTTTTAATAAAAAGCAACAACATGGGGTTTGCTCTTTCTTCCAGAGTTTGGGTTGCCCATAAAGTGAAAGTGCCCGAAACTTGGGCGTGGAAATTGCAATTTCTTTTCCCTGTAGCTGTAGCTGTAGCTGTAGCAGGCGTGGCGCATTGAGGCATAAATAACAGCAACATTATTCACACCCCAAGCAACATAGAGAAAGTGCGCCCCACTGTATGCTATGGATTTTTATTTGTATTCCCTTGTTTTGTTTTTGGGCCACCAAGCAAACGCTGCGACTGTCTCAGAGCCAAAGTTAAGAACAAGTTTTGTCTGCCAGGCAACAACTTAAGCAACTTGGCTTCTTTTGGGTGTTTGGCCGGCTAAAGTTTATTTGCTTTATTCACGCTTAGCCACGTTTTTTTTTGTCTCTACATTTTTTAACGCTTTAGCAAATTTTCGTGTTTTTTATGGCCCCAAACTTTGGCCACGCATTTTAAATATGCGCAGAGAGTTGCCAACCACAAAAGTTAATGGACACCAATCAGGTAGACGGACACATGTTGGCAGGCATTTTTTTTTTTGGACACAAGCAATACAAGACTTTAGTTATTTATGAGTGGTTGGCAATTAGGCTACTTAAATTCAATGTTTCAGCAATGCGTTCTTAAGTTTAGGCATAATAAATTCTGATTGAGGAAGTGTACCAGGAGTCTAAAGCGATTTGTAGCATACCTTAAACGCAAAAGGAAAACAGAATTAAATCCAGTTATTTAATTCTCAGAGCTACACTTTTTACCTATTCGTCTTCTATGTACAGAGCGAATCAATCATATACTAATCGGTTAAATGAATCTGATATCACACAAAGTTCGCTTCTTTGCGAACTTAGCTCAGTCAAACCGGTCCTGATGAAGTACCTGGTTGTGTCATCCTGTAATCTGTAATCTTATTCAAAGATTATTTAAATTGTCTGTTGAGTCATCCTTTTTCACTATCTTTTGGAAGGAATCCTTAAAAGGCGATGGGTCCGATGATAATGTTTTTAAGAGAAGTACAGTATCTCAATTACAACGTTTGTGTATACCGTATACGTAATATTACATTCGTTAGAAAATTTCGGCACATTACTTGCGCTGCAAGGTTTTTGTCTAGTATTTAAGCGACTTATATTGTGATTAGCGCTGATTTCCTAAAAATCAGAAAAGACATTTGATCAGCTAACTTTTGCAGCCTTGAAAATTATTTTCAAGAACTTCGCCTTTCGATTACGGCTTTAAACTGTAGGTCCTTTTCTCTTTAGTGAACATTAAAAAGACACACGAGTTAAGAGATTGAGAGAAGCTCGGCATAGCCCTTTGGGGATGTAACAGCCAGATTTTCATACTTTAGAAACGAAATTATCCCAAACAATTCTGCAATTTTTTCCGAAGAAGATATAGCATTTTGAATGCAAGTGCTCAAGGTTACTAAATGTTCATATGCCCACAAGTATGCAATGGGTGTCGTGGAATATTTTCATTATAATTTAATAAAAATTATATATATATAAATATATTTTAAGGCTAGGATACAGTACTTTACGCTAATGTCAAGGCGTATCAACAATTCAAAAATAGTCTCTGTAAGCTCCATAGATTAATTTGATTGTGCAAAATATTTTATCACATATTTTCCAACCTTATAGCGCATAGAAAGATAGTTTCAATGATTGATTTTTATTAAATACAAAAAATTGTTCCCTTTTTCATTGAATGCATTTTAAGTACCGTTCAGAATTTTTTTTAAAATATGTTTTAACATTTTGTCAGAATAATTCATATAAAAGGAATCACGGATTATTAGTATACAAGCAATGCCAAAGTGTTTTTATTTGAAAGATGTATTGTGACAAATACTTAGGGAAAGCTCGGTTGGACCTTATAAGTTTGTCATCAAATACATATAACAGATCAGAACACAAGCCTTCTCCACTGTGTAACACAGGAAAAAATTATGATCTGACTCTCTTTTTGGGAAGATGTCCTTGCCTAAAAGACCACAGATGGGCGTTTCTGGGAAAAACATCTTTCGAAAATGAAGAGCTGCCTGATATCCTAGACGACACAGGGAACGAGAATTGGAAAGGACTGGTATCATACATGGAAAAAGCGCTGTTCTATAGAAAAGAAATTATGGAAGCTCTTTAGGAAACTTATAAATATAAAAGTAAGTCGGGATTTACACCATGAAGCAAACATTATGAAGTTTTCTTAGTAGGCGTGGAATTAAGAGGAAATCTTTCAGACCATTTAAACGAATAGTAAATAAATATATTCAAATCTCTCGCCTACTAAGAAAACTTCATTAAGTTTGCTTCATGGTGTAAATCCCGTCTAAATAATATTTGATTGAAAAAATAATCCGAATATTTGGAATTGAATATTTCCAATAAATTAATATTATTATTATTTAACTTTTATGTTTTTAAAGAATTTACAGCTTAACTCGGCTGCCATAAGAAAATCACTTCGCAGAAAAATGAAATAAATGTCTTTTTCGTTTAACTAAATTTAAAAAAAAGCTAACTTTATTATTAACTTCAATACAAGAGATGTTATGATTGCACTTTAATCCGTTTTACAACAACAATTAACTTAACAATTTAAACAAGAGTCGGTTAACGGATATTTTTATTCTAGATTCTAGATTAATAAAAAAATAAAATTTATGTCATCTGAGATCAGGCTAGATTTGGTATTTATCTGGTCAACTAGTACGGTCTCACTTAAATAAGAGAAAGACAACAATTCCACGAATTAACAATTTCGCTAATCTGTTTTGAAATAAATTTGCGAAACGACGAAGAAAATGGAGTGATATGTGCAAAAAATTCTCAATTGTAAATATTGCTGGCATTTTATGCAAAGAAATATGGGCATGTTAATTTTTGTCGTTGCACAGATGGGCTCTTGCGACATTAATTTAACAAGGAGCAAATCGGACTTATAAAATCACAGTTTAAAACGCTCACAATAAAAAAACACTGGCCGTAAAAGACATGGAAAATACTGCCTTAAAGCAGCTTCAATTTATTGCCAAACATATCTACAATGTATTTTGTTAATTAAATTTTAATAGAGATGCGTTTTTATTGAGGGTGAATAGTCGTTTGAATTGTTTAAATCGGTTGTAAATCGTGCGACAAGAGATTTTTATTACGCGAATCGTGCGTTCAGTGAAGAAAATCGCTAACGTGCTCACCTCTAATAGAAACCTTTACGTTCAATTTTAGAATTCATATTCTAAATGAAATTTTCTAATGTTCCCTTTTTGTAAATCCAGGTGCTTATTCAGAAAATATATGTAGCCTATTTTTAGGTCGCGATTAAAATCAGTCGTCGTAGATGCAAGCAAAGATATTTCAAAAGCGTCCTTAAAGTTGGCAGCCTATATTTTCTCAATAAGCACCTGAATTTACAAAAAGGGAACATTAGAAAATGGCCCTAAGTGTATCCAGGTTAGTTCTAGAGTATGCCAAGGAAGTTGCTCTCATCAATGATCTAACTTCAGTCCTGGCTCACCCTTAAATTCTTAGTAACTTTGATAATGTAAATAATATATAAAATTTTATATAAAAAATGTTTTCCCTGTATGCTCTTTCTCTGTCTTTTTCTCTCCCTCCCGCTGGCCATCACTGATATAAGAAACTACTGGCAAACGCCCAATATATTCAGCGTTTGTCAGCAGATGCCATTTCGTTTTTCCTTTGTTGTTGTGGCCAACTTTTGAGTGCGGAAGTTGTTCAAGGGCTTCACATGGTACAAAAGGGCCTTTAAAAAAGGGTTGCTCTTATTGTTATCGATGGCTATGTGTGTGTGGGTGTGCATGGGTGTGAGTGCGCTGAATTATGTGCACAACAAACAAACAAATAAAGAGCAAAAATTGATTGTTGCATTGCATACTTTTGGGCTTTCTGGCTTTACAATCATGGCCTTTGAGTACAATACATTTGCCATTTGTGATCATAAAAATTTATGTTGAAAGTTGATAGCAGTACCTTGGCAGAATTTATTATGTTATCGCTTCAGCGATTTACTTTATCGATTTCTGGGGCGGGATACAAGAAGAAAAAAAAAACCCTTGAAGCTACCCAGATAATTTGCAGCCCTTCAGTGGTTCCCGCTCCTCGGGTTGTCGCTTGTTTGCTTTGGCTTTTAGGGCTTTGCCTTTTGTGCGCCTCAGGGCAATCTGGCAAATATTATTATTTGGTTTAAAATTTATAAAGCAAACTGAGTTGACTTTGATTCCAGCTTAGAACCGCCTTGAGGTAGGCAAAACAAAACAAAACCCGAACACTGAAGTGGCATTGTGTCTTATCTCAAACAGTTTATGCATTTTTAATGAGTCTGTGTTTGATGTATTCGGAAGAGTTATCAATAATCAATTTCCCTCTCTCTCTCTTCTCGTTGCAGGTAAACAACCAGCCATCCAATTGTATTAAAAATTCAATCAACTCTGCTTTAGGGCGGGTTGTTGAGTTATTTATAACATTGTTAGGGTGGCAACTGGACGACCGGCTTCTGTCACTGAATTGATAATAATTGGATTAGCGCATCATCATTTCTAAAAGCCAGGGAAACGGTTGGCTTAATAGTGCCCAAAAGGCTTACGCCACGTTGGCCACGCATCGAGGCATCCATGTGATATATACATGACGTATGTGCGCCCCCAAGCATGCTGCAAAATATTTCGCAAAATTTCCAGCTCCTGCCATATTTTTCAATATTTTTACTAGCAACTCGCTGGCTGGGAGTTGCGCTTCAGCAATTTTACAATTTATATGTCGACCTAAATCGACTCGAGTTCCCTTCGCGCTCTTGATGTGCCCTAAAGTATTCATCACTTAATTTCCACGTGCCGCTGCCATTTTGGAAATTTATGACTTTGCCTGCCATTCGCCTGTTGGCGACGCGTAGTCGATGTCATCAACTTTTTAGTGGGGACTCGAGTTTGCCCCTTTTTTTGTTTTGGAGTGGGAGTCGGGCCAAAACATTTGCCCCGTTTTGCCAGCTGTCAGCGCATAAATAGAATTATGTCAGCTAATTGAATTTGCCCTAGACTTGGACATGGATTTATGCTGCAAATGCAGTTTGCCGAATTGCGGGGTAATCAAATTACTTGGCCGGGAGTTTATAGTTTAATGGAACAGGGGTGGGGTTAGCAATTGAAAAAGTAATTACAAAGTGATCTTTGTAAAATAAGTAACATTAATAGCTGGGAAATGGTTTTTTGAATGGGTAAGTTTATTGAAGAAAGCTAAAGTTTTTGAGCAACTATTTAAACAGTTCTTTTTATTTCTGATGATGCATTTGATAGTAACTTAATTCATACAAATCAAGTAAGAAAGTCGGACAAGCCCGACTGTAATATACTCTGTACTGTAATATACTCTCACACAAACTGTGCAAGTGCTGCCCATCACGATTACGGGCAGTGCTGCCCAGCGTAATTATTTGTTTTGCTTATAACTCGAATATCGTTCATCTCATCTGGAAACGATGTATGGGGGCTCGATAAGTACTGATGAGAAGAATATATGTCTAGAAGGTTCGAACAACCTAACTCCAAAATTGTGCGATATTTGAGGTGTTTTTCAAATTGTGGGGGTGGCAACTCTACTATCGTTCATCTGATCGGGAAACGATGTAATGGGAGCTCGATAAGTATTGATGAGTAAAATATATATATAGAAGGTTCGAACAACCTAACTCCAAAATTGTGGGATATTTTAGGTGTTTTTCAAATTGTGGGGGTGGCAACTCTACTATCGTTCATCTGATCGGGAAACGATTTATGGGAGCTCGATAAGTATTGATGAGTAGAATATATATATAGAAGGTTCGAACAACCTAACTCCAAAATTGTGGGATATTTTAGGTGTTTTTCAAATTGTGGGGGTGGCAACTCTACTATCGTTCATCTGATCGGAAAACTATGTATGGGGGCTCGATAAGTATTGATGAGTAGAATATTAATTAGAAGGTTCGAACAACCTAACCCAAAATTGTGGATTTTAGGTGGTTTTCAAATTGTGGGGGTGGCAACTCTACTATCGTTCAGGGGGCTCGATAAGTATAGAGTAGAAAATAGGTCTTGAAGGTTCGAGCAACCTAACTCCAAAGTTGCGGGACATTTGAGGTGTTTTTCAAATTGTGGGTGTGGAAACTCTATTATCGTTCAACTGATCTGATTACCAAATGTAAATTCAGTTTCTTTGGGTGTTAGAGATCCAATTGTTTCCACGGAGTGACAGTCTATAGACTTAAGTGTCTTAGGAAATTTAGGTAAATTTTTGTTTGTTAAAATTTGAACGCAATTTTTCATTATTTTTGTAGCTTCCTGATAAGCTTTTGCTTATATTAATTTAATTTCCCCAAAAACAAGCAATTACTTTTTGCATACTTTGTTGCCAAATGGGAAGACTTTTAAACTGTCATTTATCTTTTGCTGCGGCTGTTGTCATTTTCATAATGATCATTTATTTTTTTTCTTCTGCTTTTTGATTGATTTTGTGGTTATGTCTGTGCCACATTGCCAAACGAAATCACAATTTGTCGCTCTCCATTTCTCTGTGTATCAACCGCACGCATGTCTGTGGCAAAAATAATGAAGATTTTTGGTTTTACCCAAAAATGCTGGTTGCAATTCAATTTCCAAGTGCGACCCCAAAAAGTATGCAACACAAATTGTACACAATTATATTTTGTTATCTGAAATGAGCATGAAATCTATTGGAACGTAACGAATTTGTATGGAACGTGCCTAACTGTTAATGCGGTTATAATACGCCAGCGGATTATCATTGATTATAGATATGTGTGTGTGTGTGTGTGTGTGTGGGAATGGCCCTGCAGGCACAAAAATGACTGTTTGTGCGCGTTGAGCCACAACTTGCGAATGGTTTTGCTTTCACCCCCCTCAGAAGTTTGTCGAGTGTGTGTGTGTGTATAGACATAATTTCAATTTTCATTTGGTATTAATGTCCTTTCTCTATGTGTGTGTGTGTGAGTGCACACAAATTGGCGCAACGTTGTCTAGGAATCGTTCCGTTTCGTTGAGGGTGGGGCGGTTATATATGGCTACCAAATGCGGTATTGGCAAAATCCCAGGAGCTCGCTTTAGTTGATAGCACCAGCAAATGAAAGCAGGAAACTAGTAACAAGTTAGTTAGGGTGAGAGAGAGAATGCCATTTGCTGTGTTTTTTTTCCATGGCAGTTTTATAAATGTTTTGATAAATGGAATAAATTTCTTCCGTATTTATTTTATGTTGGCCAAAGTTTGAAGAGATAAAATATTCGAATTTATAGTTAATGGAAACGTGTTCACATCAAATAACTAATAGTTGAGAAATGTTTGTTTTGAAAATGGATTACCATTAAAAAGATTGAAAATTTATTCATTTCATAAAAAACTAATAAATATTTTATCAGTTTTTAAGGCAATCAATTGGAAAATGAACAAAATAGCTTAAATTTAATAAGTTAGTGAGTTGAGTTATATACGTATAGTTAATTCTTATACAAGAATTGCTGGATGTGTGTGTTAGTACTTTAAGTTTTGGTACCTAAATCTAATTATACTACTAAAAAAACAAAGTAAGAGCTATATGACCCAACTCTAATTTGTACACCGTTCATTGAAAATTGTAGTTTTAGAATAGGCTTTGACGAATTTGGAATAACATTCATTCGCATTATTTGTAGAAAAATATGCATAAAGTAACCTCTCATAATTAGAGACAGCTTGTTGAGATTGTTATTAAAATGATAAATCAAACATAAGCATTTGGTAATTTCCACACAAAATAATTCTGGTTAACTTCCATTCTTTATAATGTGTTTGTTGTTGTGCTTATTTCTCAATCTCTCAATTTAGTTTCTGGTATTAAGCTTTCAACTGTTCTAGCGCGAGCTTTGTTTTCAATGACATGGTAAGGCACTTGAGTTCCTTTGTCAACTCAGATATTTTACTTCCTTAGCAAAAGCGAGAGTAAGAGCGAGTGTGATGGCGAAAGAAGCACCTTTCAAAACATGTATGCATGTGTGGTTTGTGTGCTTATAAGGCAAGTAAGCCGACTAGTAGCGTGGAAGTGTCGCATCAAGTGCCAGCTGCACACTAAAGACATGTCAACTTAAACGAGTGCATTACTCGATTGATATAATTACAATTATAATAAGTCGTAGGAAGCGCAAATTTAAAGCTATTTCAACGAAATTTTTAAAATAACGTTAATTATATAGCTACACAACGTATACAATTTTCATTAAAATCGGACTACTATATCATATAGCTCCCATTAGAACGATCGTCCGAAAACTAATTTTAAGTATGAAAAACTTGATTGGTTCGCAAAATATTTTTAAATAAACTCATAGTTTGTGATCAGTTATACGGTCTTCATAATCTAGGCAAATTTGATCAAAATCGAACATCCCGAACAAAATTTATGATTTTTATGTTAAATTTAATTCAAAATCTTTAGTTAACCACTGTTAAACAATATGCTTGTGTCTTTTTATACTCTGTACCGAAGGTACAAAGAGTATATTGGGTTTGTGCAAATGTATGTAACAGCCAGAAGGAAGCATCTCCGACCCTATAAAGTATATATATTCTTGATCAGCATCAACAGCCGAGTCGATATAGACATGTCCGTCTGTCCGTCTGACCGTATGAACGCTGAGATCCCAAAGATGGTAAAAGATAGAGGTTTGAAGTGTATGGAACATATATTTCTTATACTTGCATGCAGATCAAGTTTTGTTTTGATTTTTGCCCCTGCCTCCCCCGCAAATTGAAAAAAACCTCATATCTTCCACAATTTTGGAGTTCGGTTGTTCGAACCTTCTAGATATATATTATTCTCATCATTTCTTATCGAGCCTCAATACATCGTTTTCCGATCAGATGAACGATAGCAGAGTTGCCACCCCCACAAATTGAAAAAAATCTAATATCTTCCACAATTTTAAAGACAGATTGCTTGAACCTTTTTGGAATATATTTAAATAGTCATTACTTATCGATCCACCATACATCGTTTCCAGATGAGATGAACGATATTCGAGTTATAATATATGGACATTTCACAATCACAAGAACTTATATTAATAGAAAATAAACAAGTTGGCTTAAATACACGTAAATAAAGCTACTTTCAATCCAAATAATATTAATGTAAATATTTATTTTCTATTAATAATATCATAGAGGTTATGATATAAAAACCTTCAACGCACTTTATAAAAATATAAATTATTTGATTTTTCAGCAATATTTACTTAAGCCAATGTTATATCAAGTAGCCTTTTGATTATTCCTATAAAAATTTGGGGTTGGAATCTAGTTGTCCTCCCATAAAATTTAATGTTGATTTTCGGTTTAAAAAGGCTCTAACGTTGTCAATTTACGTGTCATAAATTTAACAAAATTGCCATAATTAGTGCATATGCTAAACTATATGATTATGTGGTTGCAAAAAATATCCGACCAATCTACTGGCTTGTAGCAGATGATTTAATTTGACAAAAACGCTCTAAATATAGAAAAACTTGACTTCAGATTTCCACTCTTTTGGCTTTCCTTTTGCATTAATATGTTTTCTATTAAATAGGCTTTATAAACCCATCAACTTATGGTTAGTGTGGCCTCCAAAAATACGAATAAGTAAAAAAATCGAAAATATTCTTTTTCCGCAATTTCTTGGAAACGGAAACTAAAATATGACTTTGGCTTATCAAATCGTATACAGCATGGGTAGACGAAGAGTAATTAGTTTATAAAGTACGGGATACTCACAAAAGGTCTCATTTTGTAGAACTGAGTAATCGATAAACTAGTTAGAGTATTAGGCTGAGTTCACATTGTTCGACGCATGAGACATGATAATCTAGTTAGCCTTTATATTGTATTGGTTTGATTTTTAAATGACAAGCTTTTCACAATGAAAACAATACAACATAAGGGCCTACTAGATTGTCATGTCTCATGCGTCGAACAGTGTGAACTCAGCCTAAAGTTTCAATATTAAAAACAATTTTTGACTTATTTCAAAAGTTGAAAATTCGACTTATTAACAGCTACCTTGGCCGTTTCGCCCAGTGCGATGGTTTAAAATCTCTATGAACCACAAAACCAAACCACTCCTTATTTCCGAGCGGTTTGCATCCCTGCTTGAGAGTCAAACTTCAGTTTATAATCCAGAATAACTCCTAGATCATTGCCTTCAGTATCATTTAAGCGCTCCAACCGCTCGAACCATTAAGGAATAGATAAGAAACTTGTCACTAAGAATGGAATGCATTTAAGTGTATGTTGTGTCCGTGTGACGTTAAGCATCAAAAATCGGTTTCGTAAATCATTGCTTAGTACAAAATTTTTCTTTCGATACGGACTAGTTCAACTTGGTTCAGAACCGAATTGCTTCCCTGGTTGTATCCCTTAACTTGTATTCAAAATGGTATATCTTAGTTAAAAACAAACATCTTAGAATTGTTTCTAATTATTAATTTTAAAGCTAAGAAATAGAACTATAATGTGATTTCAGGGAATATCCAAACATGAGAGCAGGTTCCCCAAAAATCATTCCTTAAAATGATAAATGACACCAAAAATCTCAACGTGATGTCGTATTTTCCCCAAACAGATTTTTCTTTTTTATTTTTTGTTATATTAAAGTATATCGCCCCTAGGAGGAGCATAGGGCGTAAACAAAGCTCTTCCAACAATTCCTGTCTTATGCCTTAGTGCCTTAGTTCATTCCAAAGATTTCGTATTTCTGCATGGATTGTGCGCATCCATGTCTGTTGAGGTCGACCTCTCTGCCGGCTGCCTTGCGGGTTCCATTGCAGAGCCATCGTTGCGATGTTGTCATCTTCCCTCCGTAAAGTGTGACCAATCCAGATTCATTCACATCTTTTTATCTAAATTGTGATTAGCTCGTTTCCAGTGTACTCCAGTAGGTTTTCATTCGTGATAGTTTGGTGTCAAAATGTGCGGCACATTATCCTTAGGCATTTGTCTACGAAGGTTTAAAGATTTTCTACATATATGATCAGAGACCACCCGGGTTTCTGAGCTATATACATAAATAGCACAACTGAAATGGTTTAAAACTGTCAAAAATGTGTATATTAAATTATTTTAATCCTTTGCTTGATTTAATATTGTTTTCAAAACTTTAAACTTGCTCCCAAACTGTTTGCAACTTTGGCCTCTTAAACTGTAAATAGCAAGTGCATGTCAAACTACTTAAACAACTGCAGTAAATTTTCACATAAAGTTAAGCAGCTGGTGAGATACGAGTATCAAACTGAGCTCCTACATATGTATATTACATTTATACATAAAGTACATGTAAAACTCATTTAACCGAATTGGGTTAATTGCATGAACAGGCCAACTAAAGTAGCTTAATAAGCTCTGGCCAATGCATAAATGACACGAATGTGAATATGTAAATGCGAATCAGATGCAAGTGCCAAGGCAGCAGCAGAGTCAGCTTAATGACATTTGCACATTTGTTTGCTGGAAATGCAATTATACCAATAAAAAAAAAAGGAAAGGAGCGGGTGGAATGGAATGCGATATTAATAACCAATCAGTAAATCGAATCGGTTAAGATGTGAGTGAAAATGTAAATATACGAAGAGCTGACCCGAAATCAATTATGAGTGCTGGCAAATTTGCCATATAAATCAAACCAAATATTATGCAAAAATTTCGACTGGTCTAAAATTTAATATGAAAATTATAGTTGAATATTTGATGGCCAGCAGGGAATGCATGGCGTATGCTTAATAAATATTAAAGGCTTATTAAGAATGAAGGGTCATTGTATTGTAATTGAATTGTTGAGAGAGCAACAGGAGAATGGGCAGCTAATTGATGACCCCACCGACTGCCGAGGGTCGTAAACTGCACAGAAAAGTAATCAAAATTTATAACCAACAATTGAAATGCGTTAATAAAATGAAAACGTAGGACGAAATCATAAACAAAGCCATAACAAAGCAAAAAGACGCTAAAGAAAGTGCGAAAGCAATATGCAAATGAAATAAAACGCGCCTGTCAATGGCTGCCAAACAAAATGGCCAACAGCTGGTGGTTCCCCGCCCCACTCATGGTCATACTTGGCCACATAAACAGGACTACGAGGCAACGAATCGTCATGAATTTCTTTGAAGAAAATTTTCAATTAAATTCACCAAAAGGAGTCAAACCCAAAGCGTAGGAAAATTAGGAATTAATTAAGACAACAACACAGCAAGCAGCAGCCGGAGCAGCCGGAGCGGCGGCAGGAATAATTTCAAGCGGAAACCAGCCAAACAAACACAACTAAAACCCAAACGATGCCTTGGGTTAGGACCAGAATTCTGTTGAAAATTTATTTGTGCGTTGATTGCGCGCAAATGATGATCATTTAATTAAGCACGCAACGACGAACTCGGGGCACTCTCTGACCCACCCGGATGTGGTGGCCAAACAATCTGTTGGTATTTTGCATTTTTGCCAGGGATGCCGCCATTTTATGGGCCTATTTCTCCACTTCTGCCAGCCTCGCCCCGCCCCGGCTCGGCTCGGCTCTGTCTGTTGTTATTAAATTCTTTCTGCGGCCAAGTTTCTACTTTGATTGGTTTACTTAATGGGCCTGTTGTCATCCCGCCTGTCCAGACGGGCACTTTTCCTTTGCGTTTTGTTCTGCTTTTTACTGATTTGCAATGTAAATTGTGCGGTTGCTTCAAGTTCTCAGGGTGTTCTGTAATTGAAGTTTATATGCTGCTAAAAAAAAAAAAAAACAAGAGTTGTATTTATTTTTAATTAAATGGCATTTCTGCGCAAATTATTGTCATTTCATATAAATACCCAACGGCAAAGCAGAAAATCTCACGGGGAAAGAATTGTAACTAATTACAGTTATAAAATTAAAACTCTGTTGTCATTTTAATTAAACTTTTTTTTTTGTTATAAATTGAATTATTTTCAAGAAAAGTTCATGTTTTAAGAAGGATATGTTAGAGCTTGTCAAATTTTGATATGGATTAGATTTGAGATTACGAAGGGAATAAGAGCAAAAAATTAGATAGATACAGGTAAAAGTGAGTTAGATAATAGTGAAAAGAAATCAGATAGAATTAGAACTTTACTTAATACCAAAAAAAATATCATCCAATAGAGAGGTAGAAAGAGTATTAAAAGATTTACGATAAAAATATAATTTGATGATTTTTAAATTGGCAAATTGATCCATCTCATTCAGATTTATTGTAATTTCAGACTTAAGTTAGTAAAAGTGCCTTTTTTGAGCATTTAAGGCTATGTTTTTTGGTTAAACTATTCGTTTATTTTGACCTTCATTAATATTAACGTAAACTACCATTCCTTAGATCTAAAATAAATTTGTCCCGAACAATTCTGCGATTTTTTTAACGAAGATATACCATTCGGAATTTATAAAATATCAAAAATAATTTAAATCTTTACGTTTAGAATTTAGTATTCGTATCTATTAATAATAACAAAGAAATGGATAGTAAAAAAAAAAGTTATAAAGAATCAAATTTCACTGATATGGGGTGCCTCTCGTGACTCTCATTCTTACCTGCACAAAATTTAGAGTTGATCACGTGGCTGCTAGGCATTTTTCTTAGCCATTGGGTGATGATCAATTGTGAACCAACTTCACAAAGTTTCCTGCCATTATCAACTTTCTTGATATTGAGCAAAGCTGCCAAAGCAAACTATTTACGATTCTGTGATTCTTGAATGGTTCCTGCCACTAAATTAAGTGCCGGTGTCAACAAATTAACCTTTGAGATAGGCATGTTGTGCACATCTGATGATTAGTGATTTGAGAGAACTACAAATTCATAGAATACAGCAAGAAATATTTAGTACGTAATACAACATAAGCAAAAGTAATTTTGAAAAGCTAAATAAGAATTTTTTTCTGGATAGTTTGCACCGAAATAATGAAATATTTGATTAGTTTTAATAATTAGAATTTGCATTTTAAAAATTATTAGCAAAAACAACCGAAGGCTGTTATATCAACCAAAAAGTTATCGGTCTGCCAAAATTGGTCTCAAAAAAAATGGTGTAGTTGTGGTAGCCATGATTTTGGGACTACAGGTTAACGAAAATCAAAACGGATAAATGAGGTAATGATCAGAATTGATGTAATTCTGGCCCGCACCTAAATCCCAAATTTTTTAGCTTGTACATTGCTCCACTGAATATCTGATAAGCTGTTTCGAATTGTTTAAAAATGGTTTGAAGGGTATGAAAGAGGAATGTCCAAGCTATAAAGCAAATAATAAAGCAAAAAAAAACGACAAAATAACATTTTCTCAGGTAGAAGGCCCTTATAAATTTCAAATGAAATTTTAATATGAGTCTATAAACATAAAAAACATTCAACAAATTTTAATCGTACTTGGAATAAATTCATATCTTAAAAATTTATAACTTTTTTAAGAGAGACGCAATTCTGTCCATTATCTTAGACCTAAACCTTCTAACTAGGTTTGAAAATAAAAGAATGAAACTCCTCGATGCTCTGGCTCGCCGACGGATTTTTCGAGCGTTTGGCAAACCAACTGTGGTCAAAATCTCTATAGAGAAATGCACTTTGATCAAAAACACAAATATTTGGCAAAAAGTCAAATTTTGTAATATTTGTATAGCTCAAACTTGAAATAATTAATAGATGTACATTCACAAGATAAGAAAAATCCTTTTTTCGGTAATCTGTTAATTTTAGCACGATAACTGCCTGCATTCCAGACTTATCGAAAATCGGTCGCCAACGTAGAACGGTTTGCACGTTTACTGTGGCTTTACCATTAAAACGGGATCAAATTTCAAATATAGAAAAAAATTCGCACATGTATGTTAATAAATGTCCTATGTTCAAATTTTATTGTTTTGTTTGTTTTGTTATAGCAGAAGTAAAACTTTTAACGCTGGTGCACGGAACTAAAAACGGCTAAAATAAAATCTTCTTCTTCTTTGTCCTTATTCCCTCGAGAGACACAGGGCATCAAAAATTGCTTCTCTTCAGCGAACTCAAATATTAGCCGTTACTTTGAGTTCATCCCAAGTTTTGACGATACTTTGACCTGTTCTATCGACGATCTCTTTGGGTCTGCCAATCCCATCTAAAGGGTTCCATTCCAAGGCCTTTTTTGGGATACAGGTATGGCCAATCCAGCTCTAGTTGATCCTTCGGATTGTCGTGTCAACGCCTTCCATTCAGGCTCGTTGTAACAGGTCACTGTGTCGAACTCTGTTGGGCTAGAAAATGCGGAAACTTTGCCTCAAGCACTGTTTGACAAAGGTTTGAAGTTTCGACACGATAGAATTTGTCACTTTTCATGTTGTAGAACCATATAGAAGAACCGGCATTACATTGGACATTGGACTATGAGGCTTATCTCCTTATCAGTTATTTGACATTTATATTAAATAGTGATCTAAACCAAGCAATTCTTGGTAGGTCGTATTGGGGTCTCAAAAAATGCGTTTAAACCATTTTTGGGGCAATCATGCCAACATTTGTTGCTTTTTGACCAAAGATTAGAGTATAGCTTTTCAAACTATGAGTAGTTTAAAATAGGTTTGGTCAGATTAGGTCCTACTTGTACATTATGTTTCTTTATAACTTAGCTAAAGCAAAGGCACACACTACACAAATAAGGAGACTAGTCGACTATACAGCTGTTTCAAGAACCTCCCGGTGCTATTTTCAGTAGTCTGTGCCCATCGACTGCTTGCCTTGTCAAGTTGAGAACTTCAAGTCATCAGATAACATCATCAGATAACCGCTATATTGCAATGAACTCAAGCCGTTAGAACAGGCAAAATGTGTACCATTAATTTATATTTTTTAAAATTTTCAAATTCCACCTTTTCTCTTTAATTTCTTTTGCGTGGCTTACAAAAACCTTTTGCTTCGAATCTTATCATTTGTTTGTTGAGCCCTGCTGAAGCTACACAAATGTCTGTCAATAAAAATTAAACAAAAACATAAATTCTAAGCACCACAGAAGGAAAGAAAAGCGAATGTTTTTAAGCTAATTTCTTTGCCACACACACACACACATTTACACACATACCACACGCTTTATTTAACACGCGCCGACAATGACAAAAAATGGTATAAAATAGAATTTAGAAAAGGCAGCACCCAAAAGCAAAAGCAAAACAAGTCATAAAGATAAAGGAAATTTATGGTGGCAGCCTGGCGAGCAAAACAACTTCGATGGCAAGGAGGCGGCGAGTAGGAGGTGGAGTGGTGCTTGCTAAAACCATCAGCAGGAAATTAGGTTAACGATTTTTCAGTCTCAGCTGCCGAGAGAAGCGTAGCTCCGAATATGTTTTCAAGTCGAGCGACTAGTATCTTTTGTTTTTGCACAGTTTTCCACAATTTACAGTTGCAGTTTAAAATGATGGCCCCCTCGACTGTCGCCCTTTTATCGCTAAACGACGCCTAAGTGAGGCTTCAATTCTGTGCCATTCGTTCTCCCCTTGTTGCCTCTGCTCGCATTAGCTCGACAAGGACATTGATATCTGGAAGCCTTTCCTTTTTTTTTTGTGGGTTAATGTTCTTTTGTTTGCAAGGCTTGCGGTCTACTTAAGAACTTTCCACTTATAAAATTAACAAAATAATAAAACAAAGCAAAAAAAAAGAAATCCATACAACATAAAATTAATTAAAATTAATTACCGCAACATATTTGCTTTCGGGTTAAATTTTGCTGGCTTTTTAAAGAAATTTTGTGTTGTTTGTTTGTGGTTTTCGTTGTGCTGTTGTTTGGCTGTGATTCCATTTGTGCTTGTTACCAAAATACAAATCAAATAAAGAGTCAGCCCGGGGAGTGTGCCAGGCCAGAAAGAGGTGTATTGTGTGCTCTTCTATACAAGAAAGTATATGACCTACTTGTGGATGGCATATGCTGAAACTTGGTTTTTGTGTTGCGAAAAAAAGATGTAGCTGAAGGCTTAGATAAGCTGACCCCCCCCTGACTGATGAAGTGGTGAGTGATTTGGTGTGTGGGTTGTGTCTAATGGAAAACATTTTGGGATTTATGAATTGGAGTGTGTGTGTGTGTGTTTACTCTGCCCGAAAGAAAATGAAAGAATTTCAAAAGAAAGGTGCATAACGAACGATTTTGTTACTAAATAATGAATTAATGAACAGTTGGTAGGAAATAAAATATTTTCGACTAATTGATGTCATATTTTACCATGAACTCTACACACATAAAAAAAAAACAAAGAATTTCATATTTGAATCAAAAGACTTAAAACCAAGATTCTCTCATTCCTAAATCAAGAGCGGAGTATTTCCAAATCTATTTCCAGAATCTCCCATTCTTTAATTAAGAGCTCTTACTCTTAAATCAAGACCGCCCATTTCCCAAACAAAAGCTTAAGCAATTTAAACTTGTTTTTGTTTTTTTATTATGTAACTCAAATGTGGCTCCAGAACATTTTCCAAGACAGTTGGACACTTTGATGACAGAGACAGAGTGTCGTCTTCTGCACGGGTGGGATGACTTCTTTGAAGGCAGTTACAGTTGACTCTAAGGTCTAAAAACAAAGAAATAAAAATGTATTATAAAAAGAAATCAAAATTTGTGATTGCTGAAAGTGCACTACAAGGCTCAAAAAAATTCGCCAAAAAATTATATTAAATCGGTATAATATTTTATCATGAGCGGACGAATACTTTCCAGCGCCACTGTGTTGGGCAAATGCGCTGTCTTTGGCGCCATGCATGTCTGTATTTACAGCTCCGAAAAAAATAATAGGACCACCCTCAGAAGCAAATTTTGCAACGACGTCATAACTATATTTGTAAGTTTTAGAATCCTATGAATACGTTTTTAGAATGAGAAGACTCTTAATAATTTTGAAAGGAAAAAAATCAATGATTTATTTACCGTTTTCAACGAATTTAAGGAACTTTTAGAAAAAGTTACGGAAATTAGGCGAGAAAATTAATAGGACCACTTTTTAAATATGCACTTAAAATTACAAAATTCACTTTAATGATTACTCAAAGATAATTGTATATTAACGCTAAGATTATTGAATAAATTTAATGTTAAGTTGCGATGTCTTTGTTGGCTATAAGGACTGCGCAACGTCTTGGAATCGATTTAACCAAGTCTTGACACCGTTTTAGAGAAATCTTGCTTCAGGACTCCAAAATGACTTCCCATAGTAATATGGTGCTGGTTGGCTTAACTGTAGTAACTTCCTTTTCTCTCTGGTGTCTGCGCAGGCCACTCCAAAACATTCAAAGAATTTTTTCTGTACCATTCCATTGCATTCCCTTGGGGTCATTGTCTTGTTGGAAGACCCAATCTAGCGGCATATCATATTCTGTGTAGGGTAGCATCAAATATCCAAAATAAGGACGTATACATGTTCATCCATTAAGGTTTTGATACAATATAGTCGACCTACTCCATAGTAAGAAAAACGTCTAAGTACCATTACACTTAAGCCTTCATGTTTAATGATTTTTCAGTGTAATTTGGATTGTTTTCTGAGTTAAGAGGACTTCTGACGAACAAACGAGAACCTTTTCCACAAAACATAACAACTTAACTCTCTTCTGTCTATAAAATATTTCAACATTTTTGGGTTGTCCAATTTAGATGTCCCTTTGCGAATTTCATGCGCTTACTAATATGTCTGGCTTTTAAAAGAGGGACTTTTCTTGGGCCTCCGGGGTTTTAAATTCTGTTCTCTGGGTCATGTGTGAACTTTTTGCATTGACGCAGTTATATTTTGGTCTTTTTGGAGCTCAGTTGGAGCCCTAAAATGATCCATCTTGCCGTCGAGTAACAATCTTTTGACCTGAAACTGGGCCAGGAATCGCTTTTGTGCAATTGTTTCAATATTTTCTTTGTAGCTCATTGCGTTCCGTATTAATTTCTTTGAATACCCAACCAATTGAACAATTCTCTAAAGGATTTTCCAATCAATACCGAACCCCAGTGTTTTCCACGAGCCTTGGTATTGATGATCAAAATAATTAAATCAAAGTCAAATCCCTTAACGACGTTCTTTTCATCAAAGTAATTCTGCGAAATATAGCGGTTTTTGTGAGGAATGCGAAAGTGGTCCTATTATTTTTTTCGTCAATTTTTGTATATGGCGGTATATGGCTCATATGCTTGAGCGGCTGCAAGTGTGAAATTTTGTTGCTGCATGTGCATGCAAGAATATGCCTAATAATCAATTAAGGTTATTCAACTCAGGTACATCCCTCAAAAAATTACTCCATATCCTTACCTGCTTATGGAACTGTCTTTGACTTTTTTACAGCCGATTTACCTTTCCTTTGATGAAACCATATGGAGTCCAGCTCCTCTTTGATATTGGCTTGTATGAGGCCTTTTAAATTTTGTTTTCCACTTAACACCTTTTTTATGTATAGCTGAATAAATACTCAACATAAACTTTTAAGGGTTGCCGATTTTTAGAGAAAATAAAACTAAAAATCTTTTCAATCAGCACCGTTATGTCCTCTTACTGTTAATAATGTCCAAATTGGCATCTTTCCACAATAAATCCGCCAACTTTCTATTTGACCACCCAATATTACTATCAATAGCCTGATTCTACCAAATTGAAAGGATCTCTTTTATAAGAGCATTCAGCAATGAACAGGACCAAACAAACAAACAAACTAAAAAAAAATGAAAACATATTTCGTTTCCCCTTTTTGCTTGCGGTTTTTGCCTACCATATTGTTCAAGTTGATGTGGTGTTTTTTTTTTTGTTATTGGAAATTGAATTTTTGCTGCTCTTTGTTGGTCTATGCAGCTTGTGGCTTCGTAGCCTTTAGTTTTTCTTTTTTTATTTATACTTATTTTTGCGTTGTTATTTGCGCAACTTTTGTGCGGCCTCGACCTCTGCACAAAAATTACGAAAAATAGTTTACAAAATGTGGCAACTATTTCTATTTGGTTGGCTTGCAGTTTAACACACTTGTAAACAGCAGCTGCCTCACCTGGGTAAATTGTAAAATTGTGAATTCAAAGCTTTGGCTAGCAATATTGTTTGCATTTGGGTACTGCTTTACGGTCTGGTAAGCCAGAGAAAATAAATATTTCACTTTTTTTAAGGCCACCCGGCGTATGCGTAATATGAATAAATATGCAAATTGTGTGCAATTTTAATGCAGAGCTTTAATTAAAAACTATTAATTCATCGAGAGGCCACAGTAGAATAAATAAAATAAATAAAATATTTTTATTTTTTGGAAAAGAAAAAAAAGTTAAAAAGTTTGCAGGTAAACAAAAGCTACTGCTCTCTGCTTGTGTGCGTGTCTCGAGGGCGCAATGTGTAAACAAAAGTTTAGACTTTAGTAAGATAAGCGCTCAAGTGTTCATGTGTGTGTGTGTGTGTGTGCAGACGCTGACAGTTTACATGGCAGCAAAGTTTCAAGAGTTTAGCCAACAAAACTGCCAAAGGAATTACATAAACAGTGCGGATGGAAAAAAAAAAAAAAAAAAAAAAACAAAACAGAAAAACAAATACCCAAAAGCCAAAGACAAGCCAAGCGGGCGCCTGATTAAGGCAAAAAAAAAATAAAACAACAACAAACAAACCAAACTTCAGGTAAATTGTCCACCCTCAAGTTGTGCAACTTTGATTAAAAATTCCACTAATAAACAAACACACACACAGTATTTTTGTTGCTGTTTCTGCCATTGTTTGAGGCGCCACCAAAACGCTGACAATGTGCAAACACGCATACGGAAGCGAGGCTGAGACTTTTAGCGATGGCAACCATCTTTAGTTGGAGATTTTATATGGATAGTTTCTGTTTTAAAGAAATTACTAATTAACTTGATATTAAACGATATTTCGCTCCTATTTATCATTCAGCCGAAAAAGCTATTCACAATAATATTATTATTACCACATATTATTTTGGATATTCGCCACGCCCCCTGCCTCCCCCGCCATTTAAAACAAAAAAACCCCATATCTTCCATTATTTGGAGACATCGACATAAATATAAGGCATATATACTAATCATCATTTCTTATCGATCCCCAATATATCGTTTCCCAATCAGATGAACGATAGTCGAGTTATAAGCAAAACAAAAAAGTCTAATGGGCACCACCGGCCGCAACATGTGTGCTACCCAACACTTAAAATTGATTAGTTATATACAGGGATTATTCCCAAAACGAATATCGGTACCGGTACAAGTATAATTTAAATTATTTCATAATATCCAAAAAGTAAAGGCTGTAATAGAATTCAAAAATTGTATTCTAACGAGAAGACAAAGCTAACTTCGACTGTGCCGCAGATTTAATACACTTGCAAAAGTCCACTCCAACTGATTTAACCGGTGGAATATACATAGGATATATCAGATATTTATAAATTCAAAATCATTGAGAATCAAAATTTGATCATGTTAACATAAAAAATGAAACTTATTCTTAGTAAAACGCACCATTTGCACAAAAGTTTTACTCATCGGATGTTCCTATGGCAGCTATATGCTATAGTCATCCGATTTTGATACGTTTTTCCAGAATAAAGTAGAAGCATTATAAACTAATATATACATAGATTGGTAACGCTACGATGAAAAACAAAAAGTTTTTCTCACTAGAATTAGTTTTTAGACCTATCGAATTATGTGGAAGCATATGAAACTAACATATACCATGATTAGTGACGCTACGATGGAAAACAAAGAAGTTATTGGTCCTTAAATCTGTTGTATTCCTGCCTTAAATAGATATTATTTGTCATTTGGATAGATTTGAAACCATAATATAAGACAAGAGTTCAATATAGCCCATAATTCGTTGGTAAAATACTTAAAGCTCTAAAAACGCTCTACAACAGTTGGAAACCTTAAATCTGCCAGAGCTTTTCCTTACATTATATATTTCTAAATAGGAAATAATATTTCTAAATATAAGAGCGAAATTTGATTTAAATCAAGACACTTCATTTCTAAAATTTATATTACCATGTTTCTAACATTTCTATATTTAAGGAACGATTGTTCTAAGTCTTTGAAGTCCTTTACATTTAATTAGAGGGATTATATTTCAAAAGAAAATTGGTTCCAACTTTTTAGGAATTTTTTTCTATATCTTAAATAAATAATGTGATCCTGGATGTTCTTTAAGTCCAAATTTATAAAATGCAGGGCATTTTTTTCAGACTGTTTATATTGATATTTTACCGTTTAAAATATATATTTGTAATAATCATAAATCAATAAATTATATAACGAGAATCCGAAACTGTACCGGTATTAAAGTTTCGGTATGGTTCCGGTTTTCTCGGAATTATAACGGTTTTCCCTATTATAACGGTTAACGTTTTCGGTTCTGAAAAAATTTTAAAACATTTTAAAGACAAGTTTGAATAAATATCTCTATGAAACCATAGGTCTTAAATAAAAGTCGATGGCAATCGATGTTTAGGTGCAGGCTTGATTCCGAAAATATCGGATATAGGACGAACCGCTTGAATGCATATACCTTATAAAAATTTAAAATTCAAAAATATTGCATAAATGCAAACATTTTTGTTTAAAATTGGTATTTCTGCTTACCAGTTGATCGGTTGTAAACAAATTTTTTGACACCTTAAATACAAAATTTTAATTCGAAAATTGTTTTCCCTTCTATAGCTGAATATGTTATTTTCTAATAAAATCTATAAAAATGTCAAGTCATATTCTCAAATGTTTTGAAAAACAAAAATCAAAGAGGAGCCTGTTATTTAGCTATCACGTATAATAAATAAAAGATAGACTCGCGCCATAATTAATACCAAATGGAATGGGATCGATATCGTAAATTTCTGTAACTTTAAAAAGCGCGATGATGTCGAATTACTGTAAATGTAGTTAATTGGAGAACACATAGGTCTATTCAAAAAGCTTAAATTTAAAGAACATTTTTAAGAATTATTTAAACTTGAGAGAAAGAGATTTTTTTAAAAACAAAATCATATTTTTCACAATAAAATCAAATAATTGTTATCATAAAAACCAAATCCAATCATCGTGTTTAGTTTTTCTGTATAGTTATTCAACTTGTTTTACATAAAAATTAAAGTGGTTGGAAAAGGTTACTTAGACTTGACTAGACTTGTGGCCACAAGACTTGAAAGTGTGATCATACCTCGTATAATCCACACTTATATAAAATCCTCTGAACAAGCAGAACCAGTCAAAAACAGAAAATCGATTTGAATATAGAGTTAAAAAATAAATAAAAATGTTTGTATGGAAAGACGCAATGTTTCCTTTTACCAAATATATGTCCTTAATTTCCAACTTCTATCGAATACTAATTTTCTCATTTCCTCTTTTTCCTATTTGCCAATCTATTTGCTCACGTTGTCATCGCTAATTGCTTCACCTAAGAGATGGGCGAAGGTCCAAACAACTTTTGTACGCTCAATAAACATTGCGTTTACCCAAAAAAAACTTTTGTTGTATATATATTTATATTTTGTTTTTCGTTGCTTTTTGTGCTGCACTTGCATGTGTATATGTACATGTGTATGTGTGTGTGCCGCCATTTTGCTGTGTAAACTTTTTGGCGGGCAAAAAGTTTGTGCTTCACCCCTTTCACCCTCCCACACACATCCCACTCAGGATTCCCTGGTTTCTGTAGCAATTTTGTAAATTTCATGTGCATTATATTTGCAAATTTGTGTTGTTTATTTATGCGCGGCAATGCGCACACACACGCACATGTTAACAGGCATACACACACACATGCGCACACAGGGATAGGAGGTTATTTGCTCGTTTGTGGTTGTGCATAATGCAACGAGCTTTCTGTTGAACTTTGCACTTTAATTGCAATTGCATTTTAAGCTAAAACAATACACAAATTGTATACATGGGGACATTATATGGCCAATGCATGTATTGTTTTCTACAACATACATATGTATGTATTTATTAATTAAATAAAATGCTAATTAAAGTTTGCCCAGGTCATATTACCGTACGTTATATATCCGGTTGTATCCCAATTGCATATTTAATGTGGGAAAACTCAACGCTTGACTTATCGATTGGTTATGGAAATATTGTTCACGTAGTTTGCTTTGGTACCAAAAGGCTAATTAATTTCACTTTGTTGCAAAAGTGCAAAACAGGCAAAACAACCAAACTGCAGACCGACCAAAGCAGCTCGATATAAGGTTGGATGTGAGTTGGAGTAAGTATGTAACTGGAATAAATGGCTGCTCCTGGCATTGATTGAATTGATATTGATGAAGGAAATACCATTTGCATATGGCACATGCCCAATGCATGCGGTCGGAGTTGATAGTTGATTTGAAGTGAGGTTTGGCATTAATAACTTAACTAGAAGCAGTCAATTAGCGTAGGAGCTGCTTTCTCTAAAGTTTAATAATTGTGTGGTATTTAAGGGGAAAGTATGCTGGATTTAAGGCAGAAGCGGTTGAGAACTCGTGTGAGTGCGAAGTATGCCAGCAAGCTTACTCAGACATTTGCTTTAGTATAGATTTCAATTCAATTTTATTCAAATGTGGTTGTGCTGCTTATACCGTATCTAAAGTCATATTGCAGTTATTGCACCAACACTTCAACATTATTCAGAGCCGATTTCCCATTGTCTAGATCAGCGGTGGGCAAGTCCTTGCTCCCAACGGCTTCCATAGCTATTTTTTGAAAGAATAACAAAAACCAAATTCATGCTATGCTGGCGCCAAATCACAAAAACAGACGGCAGCAAAAACAAAATACACGCTGGCTGACAAATTGCTGCTCAGCACGAGCCTCGCTTTTTAGAGTTGTTATTTTTCTGTTGTTGGACTGTTCGAAAACTTAAATTTCTTGGCAACCGCTGATCTTATTTTGCTAAACGCCATTAGTCATAAAGGTATTCAACTTACATGCTTATTTCGATAGTTTATTTGACCAAAAAGATTATCATTTCCACCTCATACGTATTAGTAAAAGTTATAAGAAAAAATATTCATATTTTTCCTCTCATCCTTAAACTTTCAAAAGTTGGATAAGTTTTATCGAAAAAAGGACAATAGAACAACTGTTTCAAAGTTTTGTTTCTACTCAATATGCATGCCTTTAATTTAAATACATATCTGATATAACTCTCCTGCAAATCGGATATATGCAACCCAAATTCTACATTAACAGCATCAATTTTCTTCTCATTGCTGCTAAAGATCTTCGATACTAGACATCGCTATTAAGATGCTTGTTTTCGGCTTCGTTAGCTGGTGCATTATTGATTTGTTAAAAATAACGTTGCTGTTCATCCAGATTTTTTGGTCAAAAATTCTTCGATAGACGCGTTAGAAGAATTTTCATAGAAAGCGGGGTGTGTTTTTTAAACGAATTTTAAAGTTTATTTGCCCATACAAATAAGTGACAACTTTCGATTTTTTGTTTTTTTCAAATAAAATATTAAAAATTATTTGACACAGAAATTTTATGTAAAAATAAAATTTTTTCAAAATCGATTTTTAAAAATCGCGCGTTTTCATACCAAAAATGAATACAAACAGTTTCTTTTCGGGATTATAAATGACAAAAGAAGAGTTAGGACTATCCTGGACTGGGAATCGTTTATAAAACATAAACTGCCAAATATCCTGATAGTGCATTTTTTCGGCCAAAAGAGGCAACTCGGCCTCACGTCCCGCCAAGCCTTTCTATGTTTGTGTGTGCTGTGTAGAGGGATCCACAAAATTTGAGAATGGTTCACGTTGGTGTAGAAAAAAGGTATTTTGCGGATACTTTCATGAAATGATTTCTGATTTTTTATCCCAGTTGAGAGTCAATGTTACGGCACGAAGAAAGTTGCGTCTTATGCTATCTACAGTCAGAGAACAATCAATTTTTTCTGAGTAAACATTTGTGACGCTTTAAATACTCAATAACTTATATCGTCAAAGACAAAAATTCGAACGTAAATCAAGCATGATTAAATTATTGAATGAACAATAAAAACCAATTAAATTGAATTAAATGACAATGCTCAAAACAAATAGTTTATAGGTAAAATCAAATTTTCAAAATCGTTAAAAAGAAACCAGGAGACGCGTTCGCAGAAAATTCTCTAATCGGTCCCGGGTTTTGAATTTTCGAGAGTAGGCGCTATTAGACATTACGTTCGGTTGTGTTTTCGAGCCTTAATAAAGGTCCAAACATCTTCAAACATTCAGTGTTTAATGACGTAACGACGCCGCAAGCAAACCAAGAGCGGGCAATTTCATAAAAGCAAATAAAATAAAATTATTTGAATAGTGGATTGAGAAAACGAAAGCGATAGACCCGAAATGAAAATGAAAATTGATCTAAAGCGGATCTCAATCTAGAATTGAAACAGAGTCTCAAGATTGGATATGGTTACTGATGACTCCATATCAAAGAACAAATAAAATTATTAAACGTTATACGTTAATCAACATATTAAAGAAATATAAACAACGCAAATACTAATTTTACATAATAAATAATTTTTTTATAATATTTATAAAATATATATAGTAAAATTAAATATTATTAAAAATAAGGATATGTCTCTCTGGCATGTAGCTCTCAACAAAATAAGAAAAGATTCTTTATTGGGTCATCCTCTCAAACCGTGACTTTATAACACGTTTTTCTTTGACATATATTTTTTTTAAAATTTAAAAAGTGAAAACACAATTTAACTGTCAAAACTGATTTTTTTGTTGGCTTTTAAAATTTGCCTCAGCTGTCGTCCTTTGAAAAATTAATATATTGTTCTTCAGGCCTTTTGGTTCTCTTTCAAAATTCATGGAACCCTGCGAGCTGATTACTTGTACATCAGATCACAGCTGTGGCATTTATGAACTAGATTATTAACAATCGGTGCTTATGTCAATTTCAAGATTTGAGCTCAACCTAAATCTTTAAAATCATTTAGAGACTTTATTTTGATTCACTAAATTTGTGCAGTAGCCGCTGGCATTGACCTCTAGAATCTACCAACTGCTTGTATCTACTGCTTGCACAAGGGTAATATTGTACCCACGGTTGCCCCATTTGGAGCAAACGCTCCAAAATGGATATTTATTTTCTCGTTGGAGCCCTGGAGCCTTTTTTGGGAAAATGGAGCTTTTTAAGCATAGCAAAATATTTTTTTTTTATAAGTTCAAAATAATAAAATTAACATAGAAAGTTTTTCGTAACAAACACAAAATACAAATTGGTTTGGCATTTTGCAACAAAACCCGGTAGCAATTGTCATAATAATATAATCACGTTTGTTTTTTTTAATTTTGTGGATAGACTGTTGAAGGAAATTCCAAACTGGGGGGCAATTCCTTTTGCTATCATCGTCAAACTGAGAACTGATGCACAAATGACAAGTGATAACATTTTGATTAGATTGTGCAAGTCGAAAAAAAGACTTGGCCCACCTCAACTTTTTGGAGTTATCACGATGGCTCCACACAACATTTTTTTTTTAGCTTTTTCATCAAGTTAACATTTTTTGAAGATTGAAATAAAATGATAACTGGTTCTCATGAAATCTAAATAAATATATTGAAATGTCCTCTAATTGACTACATTTACAGCTATCGATTTGATTGCGCTTTTAAAATTTATGGTCAAAAATACCTTTTTTACATTAAATTAATTTAACATTTTTTTATATTTTCCAAATATTAAGCAATGTTACAGTAAAATAATTTATCAAGTGATTTCTGATTAAATGTTTCCTAATATAATGTCATTTCGGTAATTAAAATTATGTTAAATATTTGTAATTTTTAAAAACTTGTAATAAAGATTGCAATGATATCGAAAATCTATATATAGTGAACTTAGACGGGATTAAAGTCTATTCAATTAGATTCACGAACGGTTAAAAAAAAAAAAAACAAAACACTAAGATAAAATTAAGGCCCGAATTTTGGGAAAATCGTTCAAGTTGGTCTTGTCTTTTTTTTAATTTTTGAAAAAAACAAACACAGTGTTATTAATTCTTATCGTTAAATTTATAACCGAAGATATATTGCCTTAAAACAATTTTCGTTTGTTTTGGTAAGAAATTACAATCAAAATAGTTTATTTAAAAATTCTGGATTTAATTTCGTTATATAGAAAACTCCGTCTTACGGATGTTCGTAAAATGAAAGTCCGACTGTATTAATAAATTAATGAAAAAACTATAGTTTACTGTACGTTTTTGTTGATCGGGATTTCTTTTTAATTAGAATGGACCCTTTTTCTGAGAATTTTTTTCTGTCATGGATCCTTTTTAAATTTTTTTGGAGCATTTTAATTTTTTTCAAGTGGCAACCGTGATTGTACCCCAAAGACGTATTGCAAACATTTTCGTGTTTTGAGCGCTGTAAGCTAAATAATTATTGAATATACATAATATATATATAAGCAAGACACCGTGATTCTGACTTTTTTTAAGGTGTACTTTAAGTTTTCAGCTTATTTTTGGATTTAAGAACCCCATCTCGTAAACATTTTGGAATTTAGCCTTATTGTCTTCCGCAAAATTGTAGCTCTTGATTTGGCCTACAAAACATTCATAGCAAGCAAATCGAAGAATTCATATTTTCATACCCTAAACTACAGAAATATAAAAAAATCTTTAAGTATTCACCCCTATCTTTTAAATATTTTAAACTTTAAAAACCGTTAGGCCAAAATACTGAGGGCAATGTTGTAGCTTAGACTAAAATTAATAAATCATTAGAACCAACCAACTTCATTTGATTACTCCTTCACATAGTTATAAATCTTTTTGCCATATTTTCGAGTATTTATGACAATCATGCCCCATCAAGAGCTACCACTTCGTGAAAGACAATAAAATGAAATTGCAAATATTTTCCGAAATATGGAGTTCTTAAGTCCTATCACATGCTGAAAACTTAAATTACACTCACGGTTGCCACTTTTGGAGCAAACGCTCTGGAGCCTTTTTCTAAAAATAATCGAATAGAACAATCAGATAAGTAAATATCGCTTAAAATTAAACCCTAAAAGTAATCAGAACTAAGTGTCAGATAAAATTTTTTCCTTAAAACTACAAATTTATTCAGGAATGCTCCACGAGAAGGCAAAGCTAACTTTCTCTAATACATATAGTCATCCGATTTTGACCAAATTTTGCAGAACTTTTTGAAAGTATTCATAAAAACAAAAAATATTGTTCTACTTATCCCATTTTCTGACTGATCGGTCATACGGCAGCAATCATAAAGTCAAAACAATAGTTTTCAAATGGACAAAATGATATGTTGCAACTTCTTAAGGGGGGAGCCTGCTTTAGAATGTGTAAAAGAGGCGTTTTTTCTAGATTTTTTTGGGCGTGAATAAATTAATTGAGCTCTACAACATTTTTTGTGTGATTTAATATATATTTGAAGAATACAAAACAATTTTTTTTATTTGAAGTATTCCATAAAATTTGGGTGGGGGAGGGGCCTGGAAGAAGTTTTCCAATGGCGGGAAAGATACAGGTCGCAATTCTTATCTGAACCATAAAAGTCGAATAGAATTTTTATTATTATATTTTTTGAAAAAATTTATACTACGTAAAAGCCAAATAGGCTACTGAAACCGATTTTTGATTATAAATATGGGTTACCAATAGACGAGAACATTTTTTCAGATTTTTCTGCAATGAAAATTATTTTAAAAGAATTTTCAAATTTTTCGTTTTTTCTTTATTCTATTTTTGTCAGTGGTTTCACATATTTTGCAATAGCTTGACAGAGAACTGTTATCGAATTCTGTATGGAACCCTGCCTGAAGACAGACTTGCTCAAATGGCTATATCTCGTCCATTTATCTACATATCTTAGCTTGTTAGACGCTCGATTGATGTATTACTACGATCAAAGATGAATAACCACTATAATTTTTTTTGTTAAAAAAATTTGAAAAAATATCGATGTTTTGAGCTAATTAACTCAAGAAACTATTTCCTTAAAATATAAAGTGTCTGACTTATTTTGTAGGCTTATTTATTGGCAGTAATTTCTTTTACTGCATTTTCAAATCGGAGTAGGTTTCGGAAGCTATGGCCATATAAATAAATCCACTGACAAAAAAAATGGCCTAAATAAAACGTATAATTTAAAAAATCTTAAACAATGGGTTTTGTGATGTTTAATTTTAAAGAATTTTAAATAAAGAAGTATAAAACAATATTTTCATGAACTTTTTGACATAATGCAGTTTGGAATTTTTTATAAGCATTGGAGCATTATTTTCTTCAATGGAGCCTTTTTAACATTTTTTGGAGCATTTTAATTTTTTCAAGTGGCAACCGTTATTACACTTAAATAAAAACGGCAGCTACCAGCCCAAACCCAACCAGGGTTTTTATACTACCATCATATCCTTTTAAATTTAAGATGTGATCACATTTTATGAGTCTCAAGATGTGTCACAGTGTTATCTATCAAAAGGACGGACAATTTTCAGAATTTATGAGGCTTATATCAGGCTGATATCAATGCAGTCATATAAAGTGAAATGAGCAGCATATGCAAACCAAAAAGTTTCCTTTGAAAGGATTATTTTCTCAATTTATGGCAATTTTTAAATTTTTATTTTTATATTGTATCAGCTCGTTGTTCAATGTTAACACCTGTTTATCCCGAAAATAAATTCAAATTAATGACAGGACAACTAGAAAATTAAATAAAAAAAAAAGTTTATTATTAAAAAGCAATAGAAACATTCAAGCAGTACGAGATTTAATAAATGTTCCTCAATTATGCATAATTTAGATATGTGGGACAGTCTCAATGTGTTGTAAAAAATAAATTATTTTTAGAAATGTTAACGAAATATTACCCTTTTCTTTATATAAAGCAACCTTAATATTGACCATTCAATTCCCAAATGACTCTAGGACAATGGTTGATTTCTGAACTATAGTCATATCGACCACTTTGCGGAAATTTTATCGTATGTTACAAAAACAAATTTTTACAGTAGTCGAATGCCTGTCTTATTATCTCTGGCTTGGATGGTAATTGCGATTCCAAATTTAAACTGTTTATCAATACATATTAAAACACAATAATTATAATGAATTAAGTTTTGGCAAAAGCAAAGTGTCTCTTGTTCATAAATGCTAAAACTGTCACTAAAACAAATTTTTATAATTGTATCAAGAATTTTTGTACGTAAAATTCTTTTGACATCTTTTAATAAAGTACAAAATAATGTGCGTACTTTTAGTGCAAAAATGCAAACAAAGTTTTATCAAAATGCAATCTATTAACTATACAATTGTGGAATTAAACCTTTGTCCACTTGTCTACTATAATTTATCTGCTTTTTTCCCCCCTTCACCAATCATTTATCAGAAGCATTCCTTTGTACTTTTCAGCCATTTGCTTTCATTCCCGTTCCTGAAATCCCATTAAACGTTTTATGTTTTAACTATTTGCATGTGTAGACGTAATTTGCTTGTCGAAAATTTGTATCACATTTTTCACACACACACACACAACACATGCATTTCAGACACTAGTGAAGTGCGTAAAATACCAAACACATACTCGAATTTCCATTAGCATTTACTATTTAATTTTCTCTCAACAAAATAACACACAGAGAAGCAACATTCGCATTTCCCCATCCATTCCTTCCTCATCCCCCCCCACCCATCAGTCTTTCCAGCACTCACAATACATCAATCGATGTATATCTCTTGTTTTGGCAACTTTATTTGGGCGTTTTATTTGTTTTACAATTTTCTTCAATTATTTTAATGCAACAAATATGTTGACGTTTGTATGTACAAGGCACAATAAGTAAAGCATTTTCGAAATTCATGGGGATGTGTTGTCAGTCCCCGTTTGGGGCCCATTTGAGTTTGTTTTTATGACTTTTGGTTTTTTTTCTTCTTCTCTTTGCCGCTTTACGATGGCAGAGACATGACCAGGAATTGTGTCAGTGTGGCCAAAGTGAGGGGGGGCCAGGAGAGGCGATGTCGCTGACTTTCCACAAGAAATCAATCAAAATTGTGGCAACGACACACAAGAAAAAAAATATATATAACAAAAGGCTCAGCTCACGCGATGCTCATCAATTTGTGTGTCGTTGAAGTGTGTCCTTGCCTGGGCATGTGTGTGGGTGGAGCGTATGTGTGTGTGTGTGTTTACCGTCTGGCTTTTGTGTTTGCTTAGTGCAGTGCAAACAAAGGACAATGCCTGATGTGCCTTGTAACTGCAGTCAGTCCACAGAATCATTGGTTGTTCCTTCCCTTGTCCTTCGCCCTCATCCTGTTTGCCATTGCCAGAGCCCAACATGACTGACACACTTTTCATGCTACAATAAGCCATTATAATGAATGTGTAGCTAGAATGTAAGCCAAAATACTAACGCACACAATTTACAACACGGCAAAAAAAAAATAAAATAAAAAATGAAAATGTTACGCGAAATACTATGTAAAACATCTGAATAGTCCTCTCGCTGCTCGCGGGTTAGCAATATCACTCAGGGGCCAAGCCTTTAATTATTTCTTACTTACATTACTGGCTGCTTTTTTTTAAGCATCTATTCAGTTTCTACTGGCTGCTATTCCACTCTGTTTCAGGCGCAGAATTCGGGACCCGTTCCCTGCAGACTGCAGAGTTTTCTGTAGGATTTCGAAGTAGGATAACCACAGTCAAAAATGTCCAAAATAAAAATCGGAAATTCGTAAATTTTTAAAATATAATTTTCACCACAGAAAAATCGAATACAAATTTTGTTCATTGAGAGCCCATATCTATGCTGATGCCTTCTGCAATAGTACATAACTAGATAGTCCTACCATTCTATATTAGTGAACATATCGTGCTTCTAATAGCCGGTAAAAGACTTGACGGTCTGATCTTGCTTGAACATTTTAATCATTGAAAGAAAAGGCAACACTTACTTTTGGATTCATTTATTATTATGAAATAAATTTCACATACAGACGTACTAACCAGGGACCTTAACTGTTATAACTTTTTGGATACAAATTTTGAAATAACAATAATTTTCTAATTTTTAAATAAAAATTAAAAAATAAACGTTATTCTATGATTTTTTGCTTTTCTTTTTTGAAATGTGCTGGAAAGAGTTCTTTTATCATTTCGGATACATTTTTCCCCCACTAGCAACTGGAAAGTCAACCTTTCTGATTGTTAAGGAAACAGTGGAAGTTCTGACAAAGAGCGAAGAAGTCCTTCACTATGTCTTCCAGACGGCCATTTCGACCGTTTGCAACATGGAAAGAGATGGAAGTCGAGCGGACCGCTCAACATGAGGAACATTTCGGCATCATCGTGGGGGTAACAGGCAATTATTTTCCTGTTCCATATTTATTAGATGCTCGAAAAATATTTTAAATTTGACAACTTTTAAAATGATGAAATTTCGCTAAGTCGTACGTGTCGTATACGTAATTTTTGTGAAAACTTTGTAGCCGTTACTAATTCTGTGTTTGGTTGCTTTCGGTTGTGCCAATATTTTTGATAATTGAAATTGGCATTATTTAGTGGAATCAAATAATATGCCAAGTGGAACTTTGCTTTCCGACGTTGAAAAGGTAAAATTATTGCCCTAAGACATGAAAATTGCTCATTTCGGCAAATTGGTAAAAAAAATTGGTCGCTCCGACAAGCTGGTTCGCAATTTTTGGAAAAATCAAGATTATAATGGGCGGAAAAAATTCGGTGGAACCAAGCCAAAGCTGAGTAAACGAGATCAGCGTCGATAAGTGAGCTCTGCAAGCAATTCGTTGCAGAGCGCTTATCAGTTAGCAGCTTAATGTGGCTTACTGGTGTCACCTTGAACGGCTGCACGTTTTTTATAGAACTCAATTTTCATTGTTTTCCAAAAATTAAAGGTGGTGGCAATTTAATATAAAGCCAGCCAAGTTGAGTTAGCCGGCAAAAAAAATGAACTAATTGAACTAAGAAAATATTTAAATTTAAAGCAATAAAAATATTTATTTCAAATTTTGTCGGACATTTTCGCGAATGAAAAAAATTAATTTTGACGTTCCTGACTGGTTTAAAATTGATTTGAGTTAACAAAGATACATTTCCCAGCACTCACATGTACTCCACTGAGTACACGAAGATCCTAAAAATGAATAAATTTCCATACCGTTGAGTCTATATATAAATATTGTACCGTGTTGTAAAAGAAGGCGCCATGGCTTGCACTTTTACAGGTGGCATACAACTCGCCGCATTGCGTAAAGCCAAAGCTCCTGTAACTTTTCGAGAGCTGGTAAAATACATATCCTGTGAGCTAAATGTTCCCAACTATTGTATAAAGACTTCCATTCGTGTGGCTTCGTGCAAAAGCAAGGCCACCGTTATTCCCTATGCACCAAATTTCCGGGTCTGGAGCTAATGGCGGCCGTTGAGAATGTTTTGGCCAAGAGACGGCGTAAAGCTGATGATGCTTCAGTAATAATTGTATCCAATCCAGGTGAGATAATAAATGTGTCCTCTGAGCACTTGCCAAAAAGGGGGAAAACAGTTATACAAGAACACCGAGGCAAACGATCAAAGGCAGCTAGAGAGAGAAAGGCCAAGGCCAATTGGTTTAAGGCCAAGCCAAGGGTCAAGGTCACACGCTCCAGTTCGCTGCGTCCGGTGAAAACTCAAACTTCAAGTGCTATAAATTCCTGCAAATCCAGCAAATCGGAACGCAAAACAAAGGCCAGGAAACCAAATGGCAGCAAATCAAGAATGGCTCGTGCTAGAAACAAACGCGGCAATGGTTTAAAGGCAACAAAAGCGCAGAGATGGGTTAAAGTTTCACATACCTAGGCAAAGCGACCCATGAGTGTGGAGTCTTCAATTTCCAATCACAAATCCCGAAAGTCCTCACACATGGTTAGGCGCGAGCAGAAAGTCAAAAAAAATTCAAGGACAGCTCGAGCCCGTAAGGCCAACGCCAATGGGTTAAAGGCCAAGCCGAGGGTCAAGGTCACACGCTCCAGTTTGCTGCGTCCTGTCAAAACTCAAACTTCCTGCAAATCCAGCAAATCGGGACGCAAAACCAAGGCCAGGAAACCAAACGGCAGTAAATCGAGATCGGCTGGAGTTAGAAAAACGCGCGCCAATAGCTTGAAAAATCGCAGAAATCAAAAATGCGTCCGCGTCACAGTGAGACCCATTCAAATGCCCGCAGACCTATAGGACCGGTGACGACTACTTTTTACTGGAAGCAAACGAATTTTACTCAAACCAAAAAGAAAAAAGAAAAAGAAAATGAAAAAAAAAATGCCAGCCGTGTAATATCAAAAATGTTTCTTCCAAATTGCTTGACTTCACATGACACAAAAATCTCTGAACAAGTGGAGAAATTCCAGTCAAGTCAGGCGGCGTCTAATCAAATGGACTGTGACGAGATGTAGCGACTTATTTTAATATTTTAATCAAAATTCTAAAAATTAAAAAAAAAAAAAAAAAAAAAAGATTCGAAAAATATATGCCCATAACAAAACATATCAAGCTGTCCAACAGCTAAAAATGGCAATAATAAATAAATAAAAAATTAGAAGTGGGACTAGCCGGCTCGAGGTTTTGTAAATGTTATGTTTCCATATCATTTAAAACACCAAGTGTACCAACAACACCAAAGTGAGCATCGTTCCTCGTACTGCTGTTTCGGAAATCACCAGATTTCCTCACCAGCGAGGTTTTGCTGCCATCTCCAGAGTTTCAGTAGTCTCTCCATGCAAGTGTTGCTTAAACCAAGTAGGAATTTCAAGCACCCCAAGAATGTAAAACTGCCAAACGCCTACTAGATTAGTAATTTTTATAATAAAAATTTTTATACTTAATATTTTTCATAACAATTAAAAAGTAATTTTTATTATAAAAATTACAAAATAAAAATTAATTTAAATTTTTATAATAAAAACGAGAGCGTTAGTTAAATTCGGCCCTGTCCGACTTCGATATACCCGTTACTCAGGGTAAGGTTTATATAAAAATATTTTATTAGATCACATCATGACCAAATTGTGAGAGATATGAGTTTTTTCCCAAATTGCGGGGGTGTCAACTTTACTATAGCTCATCTGATCGGGAAATGATGTATTGCGGATCGATAAGTAATGATGATTAAAATATATGTCTAGAAGGTCCGAACAATGTATTTTCAAAGTTGTGGGAGATATGCGGTATTTTTCAAATTGCGGGGGCGGGGACTTTTCTATCGTTCATCTGATCAAGAAATAATGTATGGCGGAACGATAGGTAATGTTGATTCAAATATATGTCTAGAAGGTTTTAACAATGTATTTTCAAAATTGTGGGAGATATAAGGTATTTTTCAAATTGCGGGGGCGGCCTCTCTACTTTCGTTCATCTGATCGAAAAATGATGTACAGCGGATCGATAGGTAATGATGATCAAAATATATGTCTTGAAGGTTCTTACAATCTTTTTCAAAATCTTTTCAAACGTACTCTCTGGTTTAAATCTAGTCGGTCATAACTATGGCGCACCAATTTTTCGGAGAGGGGAGAGCAACAATTGGCGAATGCAACAAAAAGGGAATCCAAAAATAAGACAAGCAAGAAACAACAAAACCCATGAAGCTTTTTTTTTTTTATTTTTGTAAACTAGTGTAATTGAAATTGGCATTATTTGTGGAAATAAATAATATGCCAAGTGGAACTTTGCTTTTCGACGTTGAAAAGGTCAAATTATTGCCCTAAGACATGAAAATTGCTTATTTCGGCGGCAAATTGGTAAAAAAAAATTGGTCGCTCCGACAAGCTGGTTCGCAATTTTTGGAAAAATCAAGATTATAATAGGCGGAAAAAATCCGGTGGAACCAACCTAAAGCTGAGTAAACGAGATCAGCGTCGATAAGTGGTGGTGGCAAAACTGCTGAGCCGCCATAAAGCCAGCCAGGTTGAGTTACCCAGCAAAAACAAATGAACTAATTGAACTAAGAAAATATTTAATTTTAAAGCAATAAAAATATTTATTTAAAATTTTGTAGGACATTTTCGCTGATGAAAAAAATTAATTTTGACGTTCCTGACTGGTTTAAAATCGATTTAAAAAAAAAAATTCCCATGATTTAACAAAGATACATTTCCCAGCACTCTACTGAGTACACGAAGATCCCAAAAAATTAATAAATTTCCATACCGTTGAGACTATAAATAAATATTGTACCGTGTTGTAAAAGAAGGCGCCACGGCTTGCACTTTTACAGGTGGCATACAACTCGCCGCATTGCGTAAAGCCAAAGCTCCTGTAACTTTTCGAGAGCTGGTAAAATACATATCCTGTGAGCTAAATGTTCCCAACTATTGTATAAAGACTTCCATTCGTGTGGCTCCACAAATCACCAAAAATCACGGCTTCGTGCAAAAGCAAGGCCACCGTTATTCCCTATGCACCAAATTTCCGGGTCTGGAGCTAGAGGCGGCCGTTGAGAATGTTTTGGTCAAGAGACTGCGTAAAGCTGATGATGCTTCTGTAATAATTGTATCCAATCCAAGGTGAGATAATAAATGTGTCCTCTGAGCACTTGCCAAAAAGGGGGAAAACAGTTATACAAGAATACCGAGGCAAACGATCAAAGGCAGCTTGAGAGAGAAAGGCCAAGGCCAATTGGTTTAAGGCCAAGCCAAGGGTCCTGCAAATCCAGCAAATCGGAGCGCAAAACAAAGGCCAGGAAACCAAATGGCAGCAAATCCATTCTTGATTCGTGCTAGAAACAAACGCGGCAATGGTTTAAAGGCAACAAAAGCGCAGAGATGGGTTAAAGTTTCACATACCTAGGCAAAGCGACCCATGAGTGTGGAGTCTTCAATTTCCAATCACAAATCCCGAAAATCCTCACACATGGTTAGGCGCGAGCAGAAAGTCAAACAAAATTCAAGGGCAGCTCGAGCACGTAAGGCCAACTCCAATGGGTTAAAGGCCAAGCCGAGGGTCAAGGTCACACGCTCCAGTTCGCTGCGTCCTGTCAAAACTCAAACTTCCTGCAAATCCAGCAAATCGGGACGCAAAACCAAGGCCAGGAAACCAAACGGCAGTAAATCGAGATCGGCTGGAGTTAGAAAAACGCGCGCCAATAGCTTAAAGGCGCCAAAATCGCAGAAATAAAAAATGCGTCCGCGTCACAGTGTGACCCATTCAAATGCCTGCAAACCCATAGGACCGGTGACGGCTACTTCCTGCAAATCGGTTAAAGCGCTAGATCGTACATCTTTTGACATTTTACTGGAAGCATTGAAATCGGCCACACAAAGCTCAGCTGCTCAAACCAAAGGAAAAAAAAATAAATAAAATGAAAAAAAAATGCCAGCCGTGTAATATCAAAAATGTTTTTTCCCAAATTGCTTGACTTCACATGACACAAAAATCTCTGAACAAGTGCAGAAATTCCAGTCAAGTCAGGCGGCGTCTAATCAAATGGACTGTGACGAGATGTAGCGATTTATTTTAATATTTTAATCAAAATTCTAAAAATTAAAAAAAAAAAATATGAGTTCGAAAAATATATGCCCATTACAAAACATATCAAGATGCTGCTAAAATCATTAGCAAAATAAATAAAATTCTTTCCCAATCATTTGTCTACCGTTTGTTTGTCGTTCTTGAAGTGTGCAAATCTAAACGGTAAATTTTGCATTGCTAGAGTACTTGTTGTTGTTTCTTGCTTGTCTTATTTTTGATTCCCTTTTTGTTTGCATTCGCCAATTGTTGCTCTCCCCTCTCCGAAAAAATTGGGTGCGGCCATAGTTATGCACCGGTGTTTATGACACTTACTATGATTTTTTTCAAAGCGAGAGACTACGACTTTTTAAACCATGCAGATAGTACCAAGGACCGAAAATAGCAGTTATGGAAGTGAAAAAATTACTACGAAATATGGATCCCCTGATAAAATGGAGTACATGAATCTTCATAATTTTGAATGACGAGTCCTTAAATGGGATACATTTTTATTTGCAACATTTTCAAAAAAATTTTTGAAATTGTTATATTATAATTTTTAAATAAAAATTTTGTTCTAACAGTTAAATGGTAATTTTTATATAAAAATTTTTGAATAACAGTTAAAACTAATTATACCCGTTACTCGTAGAGTTTACAAGTTATACTAAGTTCGTGCAAATGTATGTAACAGGCAGAAGGAAGCTTTTCCGACCCCATATATATTCTTGATCAGCATCAATAGCCAAGTCGATATAGACATGTCCGTCTGTCCGTCCGTCCGTCCGTCTGTCCGTCCGTCTGTATGAACACCTAGATCTCAGAGACTATAAGAGCTAGAGCTACCATTTTTTCAGTGTAGACTTGTATTGTCTGCACGCAGATCAAGTTTGTTTTAAATTTTTGCCGCGCCCCCTCCCGCCCCCGCAATATGAAAAAATCCTCATATCTCCCACAATTTTGAAAAAAGATTGTAAGAACCTTCAAGACATATATTTTGATCATCATTACCTATCGATCCGCTGTACATCATTTTTCGATCAGATGAACGAAAGTAGAGAGGCCGCCCCCGCAATTTGAAAAATACCTTATATCTCCCACAATTTTGAAAATACATTGTTAAAACCTTCTAGACATATATTTGAATCAACATTACCTATCGTTCCGCCATACATTATTCTGATCAGGAACGATGAAAAGTCCCCGCCGCAATTGAAAAAACCGCATATCCCACAACTTTGAAAATACATTGTTCGGACCTTCTAGACATATATTTTAATCATCATTACATCGATCCGCAATACATCATTTCCCGATCAGATGAGCTATAGTAAAGTTGACACCCCCGCAATTTGGGAAAAAACTCATATCTCTCACAATTTGGTCATGATGTGATCTAATAAAATATTTTTATATAAACCTTACCCTGAGTAACGGGTATATCGAAGTCGGACAGGGCCGAATTTAACTAACGCTCTCGTTTTTATTATAAAAATTTAAATTAATTTTTATTTTGTAATTTTTATAATAAAAATTACTTTTAATTGTTATGAAAAATATTAAGTATAAAAATTTTTATTATAAAAATTACTAATCTAGTAGGCGTTTGGCAGTTTTACATTCTTGGGGTGCTTGAAATTCCTACTTGGTTTAAGCAACACTTGCATGGAGAGACTACTGAAACTCTGGAGATGGCAGCAAAACCTCGCTGGTGAGGAAATCTGGTGATTTCCGAAACAGCAGTACGAGGAACGATGCTCACTTTGGTGTTGTTGGTACACTTGGTGTTTTAAATGATATGGAAACATAACATTTACAAAACCTCGAGCCGGCTAGTCCCACTTCTAATTTTTTATTTATTTATTATTGCCATTTTTAGCTGTTGGACATCTTGATATGTTTTGTTATGGGCATATATTTTTCGAACTCTTTTTTTTTTTTTTTAATTTTTAGAATTTTGATTAAAATATTAAAATAAGTCGCTACATCTCGTCACAGTCCATTTGATTAGACGCCGCCTGACTTGACTGGAATTTCTCCACTTGTTCAGAGATTTTTGTGTCATGTGAAGTCAAGCAATTTGGAAGAAACATTTTTGATATTACACGGCTGGCATTTTTTTTTCATTTTCTTTTTCTTTTTTCTTTTTGGTTTGAGTAAAATTCGTTTGCTTCCAGTAAAAAGTAGTCGTCACCGGTCCTATAGGTCTGCGGGCATTTGAATGGGTCTCACTGTGACGCGGACGCATTTTTGATTTCTGCGATTTTTCAAGCTATTGGCGCGCGTTTTTCTAACTCCAGCCGATCTCGATTTACTGCCGTTTGGTTTCCTGGCCTTGGTTTTGCGTCCCGATTTGCTGGATTTGCAGGAAGTTTGAGTTTTGACAGGACGCAGCGAACTGGAGCGTGTGACCTTGACCCTCGGCTTGGCCTTTAACCCATTGGCGTTGGCCTTACGGGCTCGAGCTGCCCTTGAATTTTTTTTGACTTTCTGCTCGCGCCTAACCATGTGTGAGGACTTTCGGGATTTGTGATTGGAAATTGAAGACTCCACACTCATGGGTCGCTTTGCCTAGGTATGTGAAACTTTAACCCATCTCTGCGCTTTTGTTGCCTTTAAACCATTGCCGCGTTTGTTTCTAGCACGAGCCATTCTTGATTTGCTGCCATTTGGTTTCCTGGCCTTTGTTTTGCGTTCCGATTTGCTGGATTTGCAGGAATTTATAGCACTTGAAGTTTGAGTTTTCACCGGACGCAGCGAACTGGAGCGTGTACCCTTGGCTTAACCTTAAACCAATTGGCCTTGGCCTTTCTCTCTCTAGCTGCCTTTGATCGTTTGCCTCGGTGTTCTTGTATAACTGTTTTCCCCCTTTTTGGCAAGTGCTCAGAGGACACATTTATTATCTCACCTGGATTGGATACAATTATTACTGAAGCATCATCAGCTTTACGCCGTCTCTTGGCCAAAACATTTCTCAACGGCCGCCATTGAAATTGGTGCATAGGGAATAACGGTGGCCTTGCTTTTGGAGCCACACGAATGGAAGTCTTTATACAATAGTTGGGAACATTTAGCTCACAGGATATGTATTTTACCAGCTCTCGAAAAGTTACAGGAGCTTTGGCTTTACGCAATGCGGCGAGTTGTATGCCACCTGTAAAAGTGCAAGCCATGGCGCCTTCTTTTACAACACGGTACAATATTTATATATAGACTCAACGGTATGGAAATTTATTCATTTTTAGGATCTTCGTGTACTCAGTGGAGTACATGTGAGTGCTGGGAAATGTATCTTTGTTAACTCAAATCAATTTTAAACCAGTCAGGAACGTCAAAATTAATTTTTTTCATTCGCGAAAATGTCCGACAAAATTTGAAATAAATATTTTTATTGCTTTAAATTTAAATATTTTCTTAGTTCAATTAGTTCATTTTTTTGCCGGCTAACTCAACTTGGCTGGCTTTATATTAAATTGCCACCACCTTTAATTTTTGGAAAACAATGAAAATTGAGTTCTATAAAAAACGTACAGCCGTTCAAGGTGACACCAGTAAGCCACATTAAGCTGCTAACTGATTAGCGCTCTGCAACGAATTGCTTGCAGAGCTCACTTATCGACGCTGATCTCGTTTACTCAGCTTTGGCTTGGTTCCACCGAATTTTTTCCGCCCATTATAATCTTGATTTTTCCAAAAATTGCGAACCAGCTTGTCGGAGCGACCAATTTTTTTTACCAATTTGCCGAAATGAGCAATTTTCATGTCTTAGGGCAATAATTTTACCTCTTTCAGGAACTATAAGAGCTAGAGCTACCATTTTTTCAGTGTAGACTTGTATCTTCTGCACGCAGATCAAGTTTGTTTCAAATTTTTGCCACGCCCCACATCGATCCGCCATACATCATTTTTCGATCAGATGAACCATAGTAGAGTTACCGCCCCCGCAATTTGTAAAATACCTCATATCTCCCACAATTTTGAAAATGGATTGACAAAACCTTCTAGACATATATTTTAATCATCATTACCTACCGATCCGCCATACATCATTTCTTGATCAGATGAACGATAGAAAAGTTCCCGCCCCCGCAATTTAAAGAAATCCTCATATCCCCCACAATTTTTAAAATAGATTGTTCGAACCTTCTAGACATATATCTTAATCATCATTACCTATCGATCCGCCATACATCATTTCTTGATCAGATCAACGATAGAAGAGTTGCCACCCACGCAATTTGGAAAAAACCTCATATCTCCCACAATTTCGAAAATAGATTAATCAAACTTTTTAGACATGTATTTTAATCATCATTACTTATCGATCCGCCATACATAATTTCCCGATCAGAAGAGTTATAGTAGAGTTGCCACCCCCGCAATTTGGAGAAAAAACACAATTTGGGCATGTTGTGATCTAATAAAATATTCTGAAATAAACCTTACCCTGAGTAACGGGTATATCGAAGTCGTGCAGGGCCGACTTCAACTTACGCTCTCGTTTATAAAGAAGAGGGTAATATTTCGTGAACATTTCTAAAAATAATTTATTTTTTATACACATTGAGACTGTCCCACATATCTAAATTATGCGTAATTGGGGAACATTTATTAAATCTCGTACTGCTTGAATGTTTCTATTGGACATTTGCTAGACTATTATATAAATTCGCTGCCTTTTAATAATAACTATACACCTTTCTGAAATGAGTCTAGTTGTCCTGTCATTAATTTGAATTTATTTTCGGGATAAACAGGTTGTGACCACGGTTGCCGCATTTGGAGCAAACGCTCCAAAATGGATCTTTATTTTCTCGTTGGAGCCCTGGAGCCTTTTTTGGGAAAATGGAGCTTTTTAAGCAAAGCAAAATATTTTTTTTTATAAGTTCAAAATAATAAAATTAACATAGAAAGTTTTTCGTAACAAACACAAAATACAAATTGGTATGGCATTTTGCAACAAAACCCGGCAGCAATTGTCATAATAATATAATCACGTTTGTTTTTTTTAAATAATGCCAAATAATGCCAATTTCAATTACACTAGTTTACAAAAATAAAAAAAAAAAAAAACCCATTGAAGCTTTTTTTTTTTTATGGTGTACTTTCGAATGCTGAACTCAAAAATGAAATTCAAAAACTTTTGTATTCATACGTTTTTTGGTTACAATTTTTATTAGTTTTTTTGGTAGGTACCATTACATTTTATGCCATATCTCGAGTTAGAAACTTTAGATGTCGTCAAGCAAGGTATTAATCAAAAGGTTATGCAATTCCTAATAATCTAGTTGAAGATCATTTTCCAATCGATTAAGTAGTTTGAGTTCTAGAAACAAAAAATTTTCGAAAAAATTTATTTTTTTCCTTAGAAACGTGCAAAAATATTTTTCCTTAAATCAGTAAAAGGTTAAACCCGTGTTGCCAATTTGTCCTTTTTCCGGATAGATCTGTCCTTTTTAAAACTGGCATTTCCGGAAAAATTTTGATTTGTCCCCCATCCGGAGAAAATGCTTTTTAATTTTGTTCTATCCTTTTTTCATCCTTTATTTAGTTTTATAAATTAGCTTTATAAATGCACAATAATAGCGCACTATTCCTGAATATTCACAGGCTGCGGAACGTACTCAATATAGAATTTATATGTTTCGCTAAAAATATGAAGCGAACTCAATTTAATTTGAATTTTTTGCTTTGAAAAACTCCCAAGCTCATCAGTAATTTCTATCAAGAGGGATACCGCCTTTGTTGGTACGATCCGGTAAAAAATGTTTTAAGGTCCTTCTCAGTTGTTTCAAATAAGTTCATAGTATCCAGAGAAGAAACTGTTTGAAACAAAACTTTGTGTCTTTTTCAGCCACATATTAATTTATCCTTTATAAAGCTTTTGAGAGCTCTTTTTCGGATCATTTAGTTTATTAGGAGATAACAGATTTCCTTGCTACATCTAGATGTTTGCTGAACTTATTGTTTTAAAAATCTGCTTTCCTGCAAATGGTCTTTTATTTTGCTAAGATTTTGTTATCCATCTGCTGATGAAGAATTTGCTACTTTTCTCCCAAAAGGCTATAAATTGCCATCATTATATAACCTGGATAAAAAATGTATATGATTATGAATAAGAAATGTATCTTTTTAGATAAAGATTATTTATCGAACAATATCTAATTAAATCTTCCATAACATGGTGAAAGCCACGGTCAACAATGCATACATCGCCAGGTTTTGAAACCGTTCTTAGTCCAAGAGATCCTCAGAAAGTTTTTTAACATTTTGGTTTTGTTAATTGGGTTCCGGGTGATCAATTAACACACAATTTTGTAGGGTTGATTAGAATGTGTATGTACAGTTTATTTGTAGTTGTTGAATTATATATATATTTTGGTTAAGAGTAACTTCACTCAGAGTACGTCTGGTCTCTTCTGATCACTTGCCTCGAATGAATGATGTTACTCATTTGTGCTCCTTTACTCACACTGTTGTAAATGTTTAAATTAAAATCATAACGGTTGAACGGTTTTCAACCTACTTTTCAGTTTTAATTAATTTTTAACACCTTTAACACCTTCAAAAATTCTGCAAAATTTTTACGAATTGTATCTTGCAATGAACTTTAACCATGTTTATTATAAAAGTGGTACCCCAACTAAAAGTCTACAATAATTGAAGTTAACGAGAGCGTAAGTTGAAGTCGGCCCTGCTCGACTTCGATATACCCGTTACTCAGGGTAAGGTTTTTTTAAAGAATATTTTATTAGATCACAAATTGTGGAAGATATGAGTTTTTTTAAAAATTACGGGGGAGGCTACTCTACTATAACTCATCTGATCGGAAAATGATGTATGGCGGATCGATAGATAATCATGATTAAAATATATGTCTGGAAGGTTCGAACAATCCATTTTCAAAATTGTGGGAGATTTGAGGTATTTTTTAAAAATTGCGGGGGGGAAGTTTTCTATCGTTCATCTGATCAAGAAATGATGTATGGCGGATCGATAGGTATTGATGATTAAAATATATGTCTAGAAGGTTTTAACAATGTATTTTCAAAATTGTGGGAGATATGAGGTATTTTTCAAATTGCTTGGGCGGCAACTCTACTATCGTTCGTCTGATCGGAAAATGATGTATGGCGGATCAATAGGTAATGATGATTAGAATATATGTCTAGAAGGTCCGAACAATCTATTTTTAAAATTGTGGGAGATATGAGGTTTTTTTCATATTGGGGGGGCGGGAGGGGGCGTGGCAAAAATTTGAAACAAACTTGATCTGCGTGCAGACAATACAAGTCTACACTGAAAAAATGGTAGCTCTAGCTCTTATAGTCTCTGAGATCTAGGTGTTCATACAGACAGACGGACAGACGGACAGACGGACGGACGGACAGACGGACAGGTCTATATCGACTCGGCTATTGATGCTGATCAAGAATATATATACTTTATGGGGTCGGAAATGCTTCCTTCTGCCTGTTACATACATTTGCACAAACTTAGTATACCCTTTTTACTCTACGAGTAACGGGTATAAAAATTACGGAGAATTTTGTAAGTCGCGGATTGTATTTTAAGAATCAGAAAAAATGTTCTGGGGGAGTCCTGACATGCCAGCTATTGCCATAAAATTTTGGCAATTTGTAGAATGGGTAATTGGTCCGAAAAACGCTTGTGTTGGAAATGATAAAAATCTATATTTAAAATTGTTGTTGTTACAAGATGTATAAAAAAGAATCGATAAATTACTTTCGTTGATGTACTCTAAAACTGCATACTTAAAATATGGATAGAATTGGGGCCGATACGGCTAGTAAGCAGGGCTTTGCCATTTGTCCTGTTTTTTTGTCCTTTTAAAAAAAATCTGTCCGTTTTCTATCTTTTTTCAAGGGTCATCTGTCCTTTATTTTTGAGGAGGCGTTGGCAACACTGGTTGAAACTGATAAAAAATAAATTTTTTTTTCCTTTGTTCTTACGAATATCATTTCTGCGAAGAAAATAAGGTATTGATAAAGAATATCTATGGATAAATAAAGGAGTTGTGAGCAATTGAGTACAAGTACTAACAGTTAAATTTCAGTGTTTTATTAGAAAAAATATTTTTTTTTTCGTGTTTGGCCTTGCTCTTAATTTTTTTCTGTGATTTGGCTTCTGTTGGAACTCGTACATTGAGCAAAAAGTGAAGTAAAAAAAAATTGTTTTTTATTAAACACGTAAAATAGTCAAATTTGACTCTTAGTACTTTCACAAAATTGCTCACAACTTCGCTATTTATCCACGGATTTTCGTCATCAATACCTTATTTTCTTCGTAAAAGTACAATTAGTGAGTGAACAAATTTTAATTTTTTTATTTTTCAACCATTTACAGATTTTAGAAAATCAAATTTTTCACGTTTTTGAGAAAAAACATTTTTTGCCATTTTAAAGACATCTTGCAAAGTTTGGTCAAGATAGCTTCAAAACTGAGGGAGGAGATGGCACAGAAACAGATGGACAGACGGAAACAAACTCAGCTCGTCATGCTGATCAAGAATATTTATACTTTATGTGGTCGGAGATGCTTCCTTCTATGCGTTACAAACATCGTGACAATTTTAATATACCCTCTGCAAGGGTATAAAAACCCTCATAAAACCCTGTTCAAAGGTAGAAGACCCCCATAAGAGGTCATGAATTCAGAGGGAACCAGAAAAACCCAAACGAAATCGGTTCTGCGGAGTCGATTTTGGACCGATTTGCAGACTTAAGAATAATAAAAATGTTGTCTATATCCGGGATAGGAGGAATATTTTTTTCATTTGGAGGAAACCTTACACAAATACCTTGTACACGGGAGGCCACCAGTCAGCACACTAGTCCCTTTTCAAGCTATTAAGACAAGTTTCTTGGATTTTCAGATGTATTATCCAGCTCATTTATGACTGAAGTATATTTAGATAACGTAACAGAGACGCTTTTACCTGCTCAAGATAACTTTGAAGAAATCAGAAATGATAAATGTGTTTTACTTTAGCAAACTGACTATTTGATTGATTAGCTAAATTCCTTTTATATTTGCTCTCTCTCTCTCTCTATCCTCTAATTAGCTCAATTCAATTTGATGCTAATTAAAAATTCAATTCCCCCTTTGTCTGTGCGTTATATTTGCTAGCCACTCCATCAACAAAAAAAAAAAAAAAACACAGCTTTCACTTAATTATGTATGTCAAATTTAATTGGCCTGTCAGTCTATGCATATAGAGAAAATCTGAACACACACACACACGCCATAAATATATTACACAAGCGCACACCTGGCGTATGCGTGATGTGCAATTTGGTAAATGTGTGCTAAACGTATTTATCTAAATAAATATCATTTTTCGCTAAATAAATATATGCTCTGCGCTAATTTCAGTTCTATTTTTCAGCACACATGGCGTATGAAAATTAAATTTTAAAGCAAACACAACGAAATTATCATGCAAAACTCGACAAATCTAAGACATATGTCAGGGAGCACATATTTATGTATGCATATAAATTTGCATGCGCTCAATAAACCCGTGAATGGAGCAGGAACTGCGTCTCCTTGTTAATAGTAATTTCTGTCATATTTGCTAGTAAAATTTTGCATTCACAACTGCAACCGAGTCCTGATAAAATGTCAAGTTGATGACATTTCTGACGTTGTAACCTAGTTTTTAGTCAAGGCAGAAACCGACGAGCAGCTCCTCCCCTTTGTTTTCCAGCCAGCTGAATTGACAGGCAACTTAAGTATTCGGGCAACCGCAAGGTTACACTGAGAGAGCAAGCCAGGGCACAGCAGTGCAAGTAGTTAAGGAGAGTAAAACTGTTTTTCTTGCAGTGCATAAACTTGAGGTCTGCTTAAAAGTTATGCCAGCTTGAAACCGACTGCAGTTTTGTGGCTCTTGACTTTATCTCTTCTAATTAATGCGTGCAGGCTACACATCAGGATTAGGACTCTGGCCATCAACTGGCCAATTATGTGGACAAACAAACAGACAGACAAGTTTTGGGGCATTAAGGTTGTCACTTCCACGCTATTGACGCCATCACAATGAGTGGGAGAATGCCGCTCTGTCTGTCTGTGTGTGTGTGTGTGTGTGTGTGTGTGTGGTGTGGGTGGGTGGCTCAAAGGGATTACAAATGAAATTGAGCAAAAACATAACAGGCTAACAAGCAGCAGCAGCAGCCTGTCTAAGATTTGCTGGACAACAACAGTTTATAAAATCATGTGACAAATGAGGGTTGCTTAGCTGACTTAGTTAGCCCGGCAGTTTGTTCTCGTTCCATCTGCTTACCCGCCTAGTTTTGTTCCTATGACGGTCATTTATCTTGTCCCACATGTGTGTAGGGTCCAGTATGCCAATTATTTGAGTAGCCATAGGCATGTTGGGCAGAGGAATGCTTAAAAGAAAGCTGAACTTTTGTTATTTTTGGTTGCCAGAGAAAGCAGGAAGTTCAATTTAAGTACAAACGTCATTTCTCACATTTTCAAATAATTTTTTTTAAATGTTTATTAATCTTTTATTTATTTATTTACTATCAAATCGTACACGTGCTGACATTTTTATTTCTCCCCCCTCCTTGTTAATCCTTCTTCGCTTATGTGGAATAGTATGCATTAATATATGTATGTTTTCCACCAGCGACACAAAGCCCGGCTATTAAAATCAAATTTATGGCCTGTAATTAAATTTTTTCATGGCAAGCGAAACATTTTTGCGGAAATCGCAGGAAATTGACCATGCCAGTCAGAAATATCTCAACCGTAATTCATTTTTTCCACACACCCTCGAAAAAAATAAAAGAGAAAAAAAAGAAAGTGTGTCATACATATGTGCGTCATAAATTGAATAAAAATGTGTGTCATATCGGTTGAGTTCTGACATATATACTCGCACGCATATATATATATATGCATAATACCTGACTGAATCGCCAGCAGATGGATTTGTTTGCCAATTAAAAAGCCATCGCATGAGTCATACAGTGCCACACTTTGGCCATTCGCCAGATTGCATTTGTAGCATTTTTCAGGGTTTGCCACGTTGCCGATTTTCAATTATATTATGGTAGCACACACACAAAAACAGGGTGTCTCTTTTCGTGCGTATATTTAACTGTAATTTATGGGTCAGACGTGGCTTGCATTTATTACGTGCCACAAGCAGGCATTTCCGTGGCAGTTTTTGGCTTTTAATGTGCATAATTAAGCATTAATTACACCCACCAACTGGAAGTGGTGACCCCGACGCAGAGCACACATATATCGCACCTTCCCCTTTGTAATGGATCTACCGTTCTCTCTCTCTCGTCTTTTTTTTTGTTTTGCTGTGGCTATTTAAGTGGCAACCACAAGTCTCCATATTGGCAAACCATTTGCACAAATTTAAGCATTTAATTGCAAATTTATTATGCTTATTTTGTGGGCAGCACAGTGGCCATTTTGTAATTGATTGAGTTGCCACCATGTGTGCGAATGTGTGTGTGTGCTTTCCGATATAAAAAGTGAAAATAGCCAAAAGTCAACATGTGGTGGCATAATGACCTTCATTTGTCTATTAAACAAGATGAAGAGAACATTTTCTTGGAAATTTAATGAGATGTGTCTAGAAAAAAAAATATAAATATCAAATAAATTTGAATATATTTACCTTTGCACTGAGAGCTTAGACTGCAATTTGACTTATTCGTTTCGGTTCTAAACGGATCATTAACCGATACTCAACCCAAATCTGACTTGTACAGAATCTCAATTGGGGCGAAATTGACTCTTTTGTGTTAACTAGGCAAATTAATTATAGTGTTTCTATTAAACCAATCAGATACTTTGTTCCCCTTTTTTTAAGCTGTGCCTGAACATTTTTGTATTCTATGTGCTAATTATAACAAACTCGTAGTCGTCATTATCTGACTTAAAACCATATATTTTAACATATATTATTTGGTAATTTGTAATTTTAGCTTGAGCCAATTGAACGTACTGTGCATTTTAGGGCAATGTGCAAATAATCCAGAATTCTTGATGTTTTAGTTTAAAGAAGAACTTTTCTATTACGATTTCAAGGAAGTTTTCAGCGCTGCAAAATTTAATAAAAGCAATGTAAATACAATTTTTTACAAATATAAAATCGGATATAATAAAGACCTGCAGATTAAAGAGGAAGGGAACTACCAATTTAATTTAGAAGGGCATGCAATTTTAACAGCCATGCATTTTGACTGTATGTTTGTTTTTGTTGTAGGCTTGATCAGAACTATTTTGCCAACAATTTGAAGCCTTTTCTGGTTTATAGACGAAAACAATTTTTTAATAATTTTGAGCTCACAAACTAACAAATTTTATTTTTTAATATTTCTGTAGAAATGTTATTTAATACGTCGCGGCGTCAATGCCAATCATTACAATTTGCCCTGATCATTATAACATTCTGCTGACCGAATAATCCTACCTTTAAAGTTAATCGTTTTCGAGTTATAAAGCTAGGAATTTCGATTGATCTTTTTGCATATTTTTTTCACAACATTTTGACGATAAAAATTCAGAAAAAACTTAAAATAAATAAAAGGTGTTAAATTTTCTTCTTCGCATTAATACATAAATACCACAATGGTTAATGTTAAGTAGAGTTGCCCCCATCCTAAAAGTTATAATAAAAGTTATCCTTTATGGACCGTGAATTAAGAAGAATTATCATGTCTTCAGATGTTCAATGGTAAACATTCCTTTTGGGCTTCAAACAAGCTATCGTTCGATACAATCTGTAAAAGAACGGCCAAGATATAGACATATATAGGGTTCCATACAGAACCCTACAGTTCACTTTTAAGCTTCTGTGAACAAAAAGCTCGGTAATGCTGTAATCTTTAACAAGGGAAAAATGATAAAAATTAATTTTGTACAAATGTTCTAATTGGGATAACTTATTCTTTTATCAATCAAATTCTTTTCCTTGAGTGACAGCTTTTATAAGTTTTTATGTGATTGAAGAAGAAAATTCATTTAATAACTCGAAAGCGATTAACTTTCAGTATAAAACGAGAAGGCAAAGCTAACTTCGACTGTGCCGAAGTTTTTATACACTTGCAAAAGCTCGCTCCAACGGATTTAACCGATAGAATAAATAGTGGATATAGATGACAGTTATTTAAAAATTAAAAATCAATAGGAATATGGTTTTTGACTTTTAAATGTGATCAAAAACAAAAAAGTTTTGTAGAACTGTTTGAGCGCATTTAATATTCATAATTACTGAGTTTAAGCATTGAAAACATAAAAATTTTCTTACTAAGACCTATTGATCGTCGGATAGTTCCTATGACAGCTATAAGATATAGTCATCCGATCCGGCCGGTTCCGACATATAAGTTGCGTGCAGTAAAAAGAAGACTCTGCTCAAAATTTCAGATGGACAGACGGAAATGAACTTAGCTCGTCGTCCTGATCAAGAATATATATAGTTTATATGGTCGGAAATTAATATTTTTATGTGTCGCAAACTTCTGGACAAAATAAATATACAAAAAAGGTAAAAAAAATAGATAGGTTAATTAATATTCAAAATTGTTTAAAAAAAACTTAAAGGCCTGAAGGGGCATTTGAAATTGAACAAGGCAGCCACACCGTCAAGAAGGAGTCTAATGAAAGATATGGTTATCTCAAAACAGGATGTTATTCAAACCAACTGTCGTCTTGTTTTAGAGCAAGCTTTCGTGTGTGTTTATTTAGAATTTTTCAATTTGAGGCCTCATTCCAACAACGCTAATAATTATATAATAATATAATAAAAGCCATTATATATTTTACACAAAAATTGTTTTCCGTAAAATAAAAAAAAAATGGTTTCGTCCTTAAGAATTATTGGCTGTCGCCAAGTGTTTTTAATAAGATCATTAATGTCGTGTCATAACACCATAATTCTTTTCGTATCATACTTAGCATTGGTTAATTTATAATAATAGTTTTAAATAAGAGTCCTTCAAAGGAAAATTGTTGGTGACCCTGAGCCAATGTATTGACGAGGTTCTGTGGAATTTTTAATCAGATGGCTTTGACTCTTGAGAATCATTTGATGCCTCTTTTGAGGGGTGACTTAATAATACTTTTTATAGCAATTTTTGCACTAAATTTTACCAGAGTTTTATTAAAAACAACTAAGTGTCGATTTCTCATCTTCTAGATAGCTGCTATGTATCAGATAAAACGAAATTGTACCTTGTTATTTGTTATGTGTTATGTAGGATATTAGAAATCGGGCCTTAGATTTACCCACGTAAAAGTCGACACAAAACCCGAAAACTTTAAATTTTAAAACATTTTCAAAAGCTAATTAGATAGAAACATTCATTTGAAAATAAACGGGGGATGATCGTCAATACATTTTAGTATGAAAATTCTGCATAAATCCCGGACTACAGAAATTTGAATTTCGTAAATCTGATAGAGATAGACAGTTAACCAAATTTGAATGATACAAAAGTGACAAAGACTTGAATACTTCATTCTAATCTTCCATCTTTATTGGTTCTTTTTGTTATCTTCTCTTGTTGTTTTTTTTTGTTATATCATGAAGCATATTTCAGTCATTTAGCTTAACTCTATAATAACTTTTCTTCCACTTTTCTTATACCCCCTAAAGCCTTTGCCTCAAGTAATTTACAACTTCTGCGCTCCAATTTGCTTTAGGCTGCCTTCCATTTGCACCCAGCCCTATTTTTGGTTCTGGGTGAGTGTCAAACGCTCAACCGCAAGGCCCGCCCACTGCATTCGCCTTTGATGTTGTGGCTGCGGCTTTTTGTTTGCCTGCTCTCTTTTGCTGCCTCCGTCGAGTCTTATTTGTCTTCAATTAACATTGCAACATGCCACTTGTGCCAGTTTTCTATTTTTTTTTTTCATTTTCATTTTCTGCCGCTTTGTTTTTGCAGTTTGAGATATTTCTCTTTGCGCTTTTCCGCAGTGTGTCAGCTTATTTATTAGTTTTGCTCTTCATTCCTACTTAGTTGACTTTTCCGTCTTTGCACTTATTTTTAATTTACAAGTTTTCTTTTTTTGTTTGTTGTGCGATGGCTGCTTTGACAACGCCGTGACGAGGACGACTAATGAAAGTCCAACTACAAAGCATGTTTTCTGCCTTTTTTTCAATTTTTGTTTTAGCCGGGCGAAGGTGGGGGAGTAGGGCGGGTCCCTTGGTTCGAAACTGTGTCAGATGAAATATTATTTATACTTTGGTTCGGTTTCTTTTTGTGCTTATTTGCCGAGCACTTGGGGTAATTGTCAACCAATTTTGTAGCATACTTTTGGACAGTAGTGTCAATCATTTTAAGGCAGCTTACACTTGGTTCGGGAAGAATTAATGGCCGTTACCTCATTTAAATATTTTGCAAATCCAAGTGATTTTTCATCAAATATATATTGCCTACTTTTAGGCATGATTAAAAACCGCGGCCTAAAAGGAGACAACATAAATTTGCTTAAAAAGCTCTTGTATTTGAAAACCATGAAGATGAGAAAACGGCCCCAAGTCCAGTTTATTACTTACTCTACTTTAATGCCGGACTCAACTCGACTTGCACCTGAAATCCTCCTCTAGCCTGCATAATGAGTTGCTAAAATGCAAATATTTGCAAATTTCGCAGCATTGTTTTTTAGGGCTCATTAAATTTTAATGACTCACTTCCGTTCGTTCGGCTCTGCTCTCTCACTCACACACCCACTGCTCCACTTTTCGCCCGCAGGTCGTACCCACAATGGCAACTATGCACTCTACCACATTGGACAGCCGGCCACGGCGGGCGTTAAACAATTCACCGAAACGGGACGCACGGATCTGCTGGACAGCAATGCTGGCGAACAGCAGCAACAACAAATGCAATCACAGTCTGGCCAAAGCCAGACAAGCAGCAAATCCCCGCTAGGTGGCGCCATCAACACCCAGGAACGCAGCGTGTTTGATGAGTTTAGCATGCCGGCAATTCAGCTGGGCTCTGGACGCAGCGAGGCGAAAGTGTTTGTCGACAGCAATCACAGTTTGGTCTCACTAATGACACGCATTGTGCCATCGCCGGATTGGTTCATTGGCGTGGATTCATTTGAGGTGAGAAAAGTACAAAAAAAAAAAAAAACAAACTCAACCATAAAATCGCGTGATGACACGATAGACAACCGCAGACGGTGGTTGGGAAATGCGTATTTATTTACTTATACCTGCTCGTCCCTTTTCAGCTTTGTGTGGGTGGCTCCTGGATAGATACTGTCACCGTGGAGCTGGATCCTCTCGATGCGGGCACCGATAATGGATTCACATTTACGGCACCCAATTGGCCAACTGCGCCGCAGGGTGTCATCTATAGAATTACCTCACGCTATCCCGGACATCCGGCAGGCAGTTTCTATTATCCAAAGAGCAAGCGATTGCCGCCCATTGCCACGTTCCAGTTTATCAAGGTGAGTGGTGCTCTTCAAAAAAGAGGTTAAACAAGTTAATTAACACCAAATTAGCAGTCAAAATGTTACATTTTCCATCCCTTTTCTTTGCTGCGCTACCCCTAATGACTTTTCATGTGGCCTCGTTGAAAAAATACGAGAAAAAAAACGAGAAAAAATCAAAGTGCTAATGAGCCATTAGCATTACAATGGCGTCAACAACATCTACCGCACCCCCACCCCCACCCCAAACATGTGTAAAGGCTGTGTGCGTGTTTGCGTGTGTGTATGTGTGTGTGTGTAAGGGGCGTATTCCTGCGGTGGCGGATGCTTAATGCGCTTTATAAATCAGCTGCCTCACTTTTGGCATTGGGAAAAAAAAACTACAGATGTATTTATATATGTATGCTTAAATGTGGAGCAAAAAAAATAAAAATAATGTTAATTGCATTAAAATTATTTGTTGTGTGTGTGTGTGTGAAAAAAATATGATGTAGACAGAGAAATGTAATTAAATTGTAACAGTTTGACATTCACTAGTATTTTGTTATGCAAATTTTACAGTTTGAGAGTCACTCGTAAAACAATGATGTGGATATTGTAAGCAGGCTTATGTATGCAATAAAACCATAGATGTTATCATTGACCGCGTTCAGCAGAAGAACTTGCTCCCTGATCAATCATAAAATTTAAATGATCTTTCTGCTGACCGCGACTGATCCGGTATCATGATAGCCAATTTGAGGTATCATGATAGCGGAGCATGTATCAAAGAAATAGTACGCTCCTTTGAAGTGATACTGATACCACCAGCTGTAATTGCATATCGATAGGCGTGTTATCGATAGCATTAGCCGTATCTTGCGCACTGATTGCAATTATGAGCTTTTCGGTCTGCTGCTAATTAAAAAAAATCCATATGGCCAATTAAACCTCTATGGCAATTTCCAGTGTACCACAGAATGCTAGCGTGTCTGCAGCGCCATTAAAAAAGCTACGTAGTTCCGTATTATGATTTTATTCTAAAGGCGTTTGCCAAAAATGTAGCACTTCGTTCAGCAGAAACTTTTTGATCTATCATTTTTTTCTGATACATGCTCAGCGCTCCATCTTTCTGCTGAACACGGCCTTTGTTTCCATTTTTTAGTCGAAACATCTATTTATCATGCCATAAACCATTACAAATGGGCCATTACGAGGGCTGTTCAAAAAGTTATCGGCCTGCCAATTAAGGTCTCAAAAAAAAGGTGTAGAGGTGGTGGCCATGATTCCAGGACTCCTGGTTATCGGAATTCAAAACAGTAATTGGGGTTATGCACAGAATTGATGTAATTCTGGCCCGTACCTTAATCATGTTTTTCAATATTTTTCATAAAAATTGGTTGAAATTTAAAAAAAATATTTAGATTTTTCAACTTTTTTTTGTAGTTTACTGTAAGAAAAATAGTAAAAAACTGATTTTAGTCTTGATCGAGGTACGGGCCAGAATTACATCATTTCTTCGTCGATTGCAACATGGCTGATCAAAATCAGTTCAGTAGAACTGCCGCAATCATGGCTACCAGGTCAAAAAACGTGGTTTCGAGAAAAACGCGGTTAAAGTTTTGAGAGCCGTGAAAAATACTCACTTTAGCAAAATCATTGCTCCACTAAAATGGCTATATCTACTAAACTATATCGAATATTTGAAAATGGTTTGAAGGGGATTGTTGCCGCCGAAATCTGCCTATACTCAGGCAGACCCCACACAGCCAGTATAGGGTTAACCCTGTTATCACTCTTTCTCTTTTAGATTATATTTGTTTGTCAAATTCAACAGCGCCAGCATAACTGCTGGGAAAAGAACCGTTTCCTGAGATGCTTTAAGCTCGCCTACGAGGTAAGCACCAGACTGCCACGTGAACTTGAGTTTAGTTTGGCTGCAGATACCGAAGGAAACGATTCTTTTTAAAGCGTCTCCACGTCATATAGTTATTCGTCTCCTCGAATGGCCCCACATATTTAGTAATATTATAACCTGTACGCATACTGAAGTCTATTAAAATAAAATGAAGTTAAAGCGTATTTGTGAGAAAGTTATTTCTGTGGTCTGCTGTTAGATAGTCGCCCCTCCAAGGTCGGCGCCAAACTCAACAGGGATGAAAGATGAATGTCCCAGCTATAATAATAAAGCAAAACAAAAATTTGATGAAAAATTCAAAGGTAGAAGACCTCCTTAAACCAGATACCAAACCGGACCTGGTCCGGCGATCCGTCTCCTTGTTTAAAAAGGATTGGATTACAAATTGCTAGTCACTCTTTAAAGACTCAATATAAATTTTTATAATATTTCGGGTGGAAGCAAATAGTTGAATAGCGCTAGATAAGTGCATTGTCTAGTTAACATGCGTTTTGGAAATCCACACTCGAAATATTACAACTTTGAGAAGAGACAACAGAGAGGAAACTCAAATACCAAACGGAATTTCGTTAATAATATAATTAGGGTTAGCAGAACTTATCAGTTAGCAGCTCAATGTGGCTTACTGGTGTCACGTTGGACGGCTGCACCATTTTTATAGAACTCAATTTTCATTGTTTTCCAAAAATTAACGGTGGAGGCAAAACTGCTGAGCAGCCATAAAGCCAGTCAAGTTAAGTTAGCCGGCAAAAGCAATTTAATTTTAAAGCAATAAAAATGTTTATTTAAAATTTTGTCGGACATTTTCGCGAATGAAAAAAATTAATTTTGACGTTCCTGACTGGTTAAAAATTGATTTGAGTTAACAAAGATACATTTCCCAGCACTCACATGTACTCTACTGAGTACACGAAGATCCTAAAAATGAATAAATTTCCATACCGTTAAGACTATAAATAAATATTGTACCGTGTTGTAAAAGAAGGCGCCATGGCTTGCACTTTTACAGGTGGCATACAACTCGCCGCATTGCGTAAAGCCAAAGCTCCTGTAACTTTTCGAGAGCTGGTAAAATACATATCCTGTGAGCTAAATGTTCCCAACTATTGTATAAAGACTTCCATTCGTGTGGCTCCACAAATCGCCCAAAATCACGGCTTCGTGCAAAAGCAAGTCCACCGTTATTCCCTATGCAAAAAATTTTCGGGCCTGGAGCTAAAGGCGGCCGTTGAGAATGTTTTGGCCAAGAGACGGCGTAAAGCTGATGATGCTTCAGTAATGATTGTATCCAATCCAGGTGAGATAATAAATGTGTCCTCTGAGCACTTGCCAAAAAGGGGGAATACAATTATACAAGAACACCGAGGCAAACGATCAAAGGCAGCTTGAGAGAGAAAGGCCAAGGCCAATTGGTTTAAAGCCAAGCCGAGGGTCAAGGTCACACGCTCCAGTTCGCTGCGTCCGGTGAAAACTCAAACTTCAAGTGCTCTAAATTCCTGCAAATCCAGCAAATCGGGACGCAAAACCAAGGCCAGGAAACCAAAGGCAGCAAATCCATTCTTGATTCGTCCTAGAAACAAACGCGCAATGGTTTAAGGCAACAAAAGCGCAGAGATGGGTTAAGTTTCAATACCAGGCAAAGCGACCGAGAGGTGAGTCTTCAATTCCAACCACAAATGAAAGTAGGTTAGGGCAAGCAGAAAGCCAAAAATCAGGGCAGCGAGCCCGTAAGTCCAACGCCAAAGGGTTAAAGGCCAATCCAAGGGTCAAGGTCACACGCTCCAGTTCGCTGCGTCCGGTGAAAACTCAAACTTCAAGTGCTCTAAATTCCTGCAAATCCAGCAAATCGGGGCGCAAAACCAAGGCCAGGAAACCAAACGGCAGTAAATCGAGATCGGCTGGAGTTAGAAAAACGCGCGCCAATAGCTTAAAGGCGCCAAAATCGCAGAAATCAAAAATGCGTCCGCGTCACAGTGAGACCCATTCAAATGCCCGCAGACCCATAGGACCGGTGACGTCTACTTCCTGCAAATCGGTTAAAGCGCTAGATCGTACATCTTTTGAAATTTTACTGGAAGCATAGAAATCGGCCACACAAAGTTTAGCTGCTCAAACCAAAAGGAAAAAAAAAAGAAAATGAAAAAAAAAAATGCCAGCCGTGTAATATCAAAAATGTTTTTTCCAAATTGCTTGACTTCACATAACACAAAAATCTCTGAACAAGTGGAGAAATTCCAGTCAATTCAGGCGGCGTCTAATCAAATGGACTGTGACGAGAGGTAGCGATTTATTTTAATATTTTAATCAAAATTCTAAAAATTAAAAAAAAAAAATATGAGTTCAAGAAATATATGCCCATTACAAAACATATCAAGATGTCCAACCATTAACAGATCGCGAGATAAACTACAAAAAACTTAAAACTATTATAGCATCATAACGGTGCATCCGATTAAAGCGACCCAATTTGTGATTCGACTATTTCCATGTGTTCTATCCGAGAAAAAATAAAAGGCTGAAAAAAGTCTTTTCTTAAGATTGATTTTTTGTCTTTTTTCAAGAAGGGCCAACCGATATTTTTATGAAATAATTTTTTGCTGGCAAAGGATATTCGTATACATGTACATAAAAACCTCACGATGGGACAATCAATTAATGCGCAAAGAAAAATATTTTTCTTATAACATTTTTTTTAAGATCTTTTTCGGACTTCTAATTTTAATTATGTCAAATCAAGGAAGTTATTTCAAAGCAACATGATATTAAAATAATGCCGTAGTTGACAATTTTTTAGACGTTTTTTCCAATAAACTATTTTTACTGTAAATAAATTGTATTCTAGAAAAATATTTTTCCCCGCGAATTAATAGATGTTCCCATTGTGAGACTTTTTTAAAAATATGTATACGGATATCCTTAGCCAAAAAAAAATATTTCAAAAAAATTATCGGCTGGCTCTTTTTGAAAAAAAAAAATACAAAAATCCATTAAAGATTGCCAAAACCATACTTAAGATCTAATTTTTTTGAACCTCTTATTTTTTCTCTGATTGAAGACGTGATAATAGTAGCTTCACAATTTAATCGTATGCACCGATGTGATGCAATAATTTTTTAAGGTTTTATTTTCTTGTCATTGATCTCGCGATCAACGAATAGGGTTATACCATGAGTTTTTGTTAAAACCGAAAAAAATTGGGTGGCCGAGTTCACATGGAATGACCCATATATATGCTTACTCTCAATATCTTTAATCTATGAAATTTTCAAAAATTTCGAGTAATAAGTAGCTAGTACTCGCAATTCTGTCTTTTTATTCGGTCACTTAATGGGTACAAATCGTAGAACAACTTATTCAAAATGGCCCCCTTGTACCTTATGCATTGGGAAATTGTCCACTGCTCGGACAAGGGCGGGCTTTAAATACTCAATATTTGGGTGTCGATTAGAGCAAGCAATAGCCTTAAGAACGGACCACAGTTTGTAGTCCAATGGATTCAGGTCTGGGTTGCCACCAGGCCAATCATCCGTAGAAATTGTGATCTTCTATCAATGTTATCAGTTGTTTGTCAGTTTGAAAGGTCGCTGTCTCAATAAGCAAATATTTTGTATCTTTTCTTCGCCGTATAAACTTTAACACGACGCATAGAAAATCGGAAAAGTTAATCAAATGCTTTCATTACTTTGCACAGCTTAACCAAAACTAAAAATTGCAGCCTCTGAGTCTATTCAAGTGAAAGCAAACTAGAAATAAATCATGACTGAAAAATTTGTGCGGCACCCATTCCAATCTCATAATTTTGTCTTATTTTATAAATAGAAACGCAATAAATAATGTGAATAAAACAGAGAATTCAAACGTAATACAATAATACAGTGAGTCTATTTCATTGATTATTTTATAATTCGGTTATTTTCAATGCTCTATACAAACTTTTTTTAAATAGTTTATAAGCGGGATGGAAGTGGCACACCTTACGACTGCACAACATCCGTGCAGCTACTACTACCCTTCAGTTCCAGCGAGAGCAATTGCTCCCTTTCATGGCTGAACTCATGGGTGAATTCAGAGCTGCGTTGGCGCTGCAAATTCATGACCGATATTCTGCTCATATTCGCATTTCAAATGTTGTGGCGAAAAATCAGAATATATTATAAAAATTAGAATATATATAAATAATTAATTATATGAGTAATTATTTGTTCAAATAATGATAATATATTTTTAAAAAAATAATTATTGTAATTTTTGTGACTAAACATAACAAAAAGCTAGCAAGAGAGAATGCTGCACTCTGACTCTCTCACGGCAACGTAGGCCGAAAAAAACAACAACGAAGCAAAACGAATGCAAAAGTGTGCGTAATGTGTGCATAAGAAGGAAAGAGACAAACAATGTTGCTCATATAAGTAGCCTCTTTGGCGTTTGCCCGCACGCGTGTGCGGTGGCTGACTGCGTTGAGACGTCATTCAATTTGCACTAAGTCCCGAGTTCGATCCCCAGACAAGGTAATCTGTGTCAAAAAATATTTATATTTCTTTGTTTATTTCAGAGCGGCGTTGGTTCACCATAAGTATTAATATTACTTAGATAAGAAAGTCTGAGTGAGTGGGGGAGGCGGGGAGACACGGGGGGTGGAGTTAGAACTTTACCCCTCCCCCCCTCCACCAACCAGTACACATTTTTTTTTGTGCAGCCATGAAATTACTCATGAATTCGATCTAAAATCACCCCAGAAATCACTCATGAAATCGACCTTAAATCACCAGTGAAATCATTCATGAAACTCACCCATGAGTTCACCCATGCTTCTCATGGCTAAAAGAAGCGAACGTCATGAAGTCCTATTCCATGCCTATGTTAAATTCATGCCTGAAACTCATATAAAGGCTGCCATGAATTCATGACCAGCCCATCCATTTCAGGCCTGAACTTAGGTCTGATTCAGGCCTGAGCGGAACTGAAGGGTACTTACTACCTTCCTAGAGAATATTTATAAGAAAACTATTTGGCATATTTTAGTGACTATTTTCTATATCATAACAATCTCTTGTAAAAGCATTTTCAAGCATATTTTAGGGACACAAATTCGGGCAAGAACTGCTTAAGGTAATCCCCAGACAGCTTTGCTCTATCATAAAAATTTCTACAATATGCACTCATTGTCTTTGCACATGACGATTAGCCTGAGGCTACATGGCATAAATGGCAATCCATTAGATTTAGCAGCCACAAAATGTGAACGTGAACCATTCCCAAAAACAATGCAGCGAAGCCCTCAAGAACCGCAACATCAAGACTACAGTCAGGCAGTAAAAGCACCGCCCCACAAAGCCTACGGCTATTTGTAATTATATCGCTGGACTGTGGGAAATGTCCAGCCAAGTTCTGGCCATAGACTGGGGGCGGATCGCTCATCAAAATTGCTTTTATGTGTGGCACATAAAATTTACGCCCTCCGCCTCCAACTCCCAGCCAGATGTTTCGACTACGTTTGCATAGTTTATTTCATTTGGCCAAGGGGGTAGGCTGGTGGGGGTTGGAGGTTGGTTGCTTTACCAAAGTGCTCGCTGTGGCTGTCATTGTACGTGTGGTCATTATTCTTTATTTGTTGTGGTTGCTCAGTCTGTGGTGGCTGTTGTTTGTGTAACGCCTTTTTGACACTACTAATTTTAGTTTTATTTTCTTGGCCGTAACTATTTTGGGGCGGTAAAGTGCTTCAAATGTTTTGGGGCATATTAAGTAAATCAGAAAGTGTGTTGTTTTTATTCAATTGAAAAAATCGTACTTAACTATGTTAAAAGAAATCTGAACTCAATTTAGCTTGATATAACTTTTGTTTGTATTAAATTCAAGTCTGATGCACACACACTTAGCCCCACTCCCCCTCAGCTCTTTCATTCTTGGTTGTCTGCCCTTTAGTTTATGACCCAACGAAATGGAAAGTTATTTACTTAGATGGGTGTCATTTTATGGCCAACTCTATGAGAAAGCTTTCTGTTGTAAGTCCCCAGTTCTCTAGACTCGCATGTAATTATGTGTTGATTCCCTTCTAAAACTCTACATTAAATTCTTAAATTTCCTGCATGTTTGTGTGTCATTTGGCGCATACCAAAAGGCACGTAATCTCGGCAGGCTGGAATGTTAAGGGTCTCCATTCTCTGTCTGTGTGTAATCCACAAGGAATTTCACAGTTGTTGTTGTTGTTGTGTGCGGATTATTGTATATTTTAATGCCTGCTGCTGTCGACGCATTTGCAGAAATGTAGGTACAAAAGGTAGACCGAGATAAGCCCGAAGAGCAGAAACAAAGAGACGACAACAATAACATTGCGTATTGTGTATAGAAAATGACAGCAACCCAAACAAATAAATTAAAATGCGCGACAGGGCACATAACAAAAGTTTTTCCCCGGTTTCTAGTCTCCTGCCACACACACATTCCGTACTGTCCGCTTGCTTTGTGTCAATATTTGCCACAAATTGAAATTAGCAGCGCGTTAAGAGCACCTGTACTCCACTCTCCAAGTCCACGTGTGCGTGTGTGTGTGTATGCTGGGCACATAATCCCTGCCAATTAATATGCTGCACATGTGTCGCTGTGTATGGGAACGAACATTTTATTTATCCCCCTCACTCTATTTGCCTCTATTCCAGCTAAAGGAGTACGAACTTAGCGAAGTATTTAACATTGCCGAGGATGATCGCAAATATGAAACGGTGCAAACGCAAACCCATCTGGATGGTGAACACAATCATGTGGAGATGAACAATGAGCTGTCGGCCAGCATCGAGAGGGAGCGACAAACGGAGCAGCAGCAGCAGCAGAGGTCACCGTTGCAACAACTCGATGATGAGAGGCAGCGTATTCGCTCGCAGCTGCTGGCCCGAATGAATCCCATGTAAGTAGAAAACTTAGTTGCGTATACGTAATATTTTCAAATTTGGATGTTTAAACTTTTTGGTTGTACAATTTAAAATTTCCCAAAATGCCGCAATCTCGGGAACTCCTTCTCAGACATTTTTTATAGCATACTTTTTGACAGCTTTTACATAATACATATATATTGGAGAATATACCTTAAAAATCAAATAAGAAAGCCGGTGAAGCCCGACTGTAGTATACTCTGTATCTGTCAAAGTTTGTATATAAGGGCCTCATTCCAGATGGCATAAAATATTTATTTTGACACTCTGCTTCATATAAATAAGACAGCTTTCCAAAAGCATTCAGCTTTCAGAACTTTTCAAAAGTGTTTCTATTCATATGAAGCATTGTGCCGAAATAAGTTTTTATGTCATCTGGAAGGAGGCCTTAACTGATAAATTTTAAGCGTACAAACTGTGTAAGTGCTGGTCGCCGGTGCTGCCAAGCATAATTATTTGTATTGCTTTTAACTTGATTATCGTTCATCTGATGGAAAAACGATGAATGGTGTGTAAAAAAAATTGAAGAAATGCGGTTTTTCGCATCTAGCTTAAAAATTTCTAACTTGTCAGTGAACATATAAAGATATAAAATTTTATTTTCAAATGCAAACGTAAATATGCACCAAAATACTCTAGTGATTTCCGTGTCATTCGCGATAAGAAATCATATGAGTGTGCTTAACACTCAAGAAGCTTTTATATAAAACATGTTTATTATACACTTGAAAAGTGTATATTAATTTTGCCCAGAAGTTTGTAACGCATAGAAATATTCATTTCCGACCCCATAAACTATATATATTCTTGATCAGGACGACGAGCTGAGTTCATTTCCGCTTGTCCGTCCGTCCGTCTGTCCGTCTGTCTGTCCGTCTGTCTGTACGTCTGTCTGTCCGTCTGTCTGTCCGTCTGTCTGTCCGTCTGTCTGTCTGTCCGTCTGTCTGTCCGTCTGTCTGTCCGTCCGTCTGTCTGTCCGTCTGTCTGTCCGTCTGTCTGTCCGTCTGTCTGTCCGTCTGTCTGTCTGTTTCTACGCGAACTCGTCTCTCAGTTTTGAAGCTATCGAGCTGAAATTTTGCACAGAGTTGTCTTTTTACTGCACGCAACTAATATGTCGGAACCGACCGGATCGGATGACTTTATCATATAGCTGCCATAGGAACGATGGGTCTAAGAACAAGTTCTAGTAAGAAAAACTTTTTTGTTTTCTATCGTAGCGTCACTAATCTTGGTATATGTTACTTTCATATACTTCCACATGATTCTGGAAAAATTTATCAAAGTCGGATCTCTATAGCATAAAGCTGCCATAGAAACGGTCGGTCAAAAAACTAGTTCTAGTGAGAAAAACTTTTTGTTTTCCATCGTATCGGCACCAATCTTGGTATATTTTAGTTTTATATGCTTTCACATAATACAGGAAAAATTTATCAAAATCGGATGACTATATTATATAGCTCCCATAGAAACGGTCGGTCAATAAACTACTTCTAGTGAGAAAAACTTTTTTGTTTTCTATCGTAGCGTCCCCAATCTTGGTATATATTAGTTTTAAATGCTTTCACATAAATTTGGAAAAAAAAATTCAAAATCGGATGACTATAGCATATAGCTACCCTAGGACTGATCGGCCGGAAAATGTTTTTACTAAGAAAAGTTTTTTTATGGTATCAAATTTTTATTATCTATGATTTAAAAATTTTAAATATCTGATATCTATATCCTATATATATTTTACCGGCTAAATCAGTTGGAGTAAAGTTTTTCAAGTGTATTAAAACTTCGGCACAGTCGAAGTTAGCTTTGCCTTCTCGTTTTTATTCTAAAACATAGCATACTTTGAAGGGGTAGGTTAGGTTAGGTTAGGGCGGTTGCTGAAGGGGGGAGACCCTTCAACACACTTAGGCCATTGAGTTGGCCCGTTGTGATGCCGCTTGCGGACTCTTTCCGCATCCATTCCTCCTATTTATGGGGCTTAAAATTTTGTTACAACTATTTTATATAGTTCCATTATTGTAGGAACATATTGTGGGGCTAGGTCCATCCTGATGCCTGTATGAATCCTGAGATTTGTCTTGGGGATATGACCGAGAGTTCGGAAATATCGTTTAGTAAGTATGAGCCTAGGAATTTCTTTCTTCGACGACTTAGAGCAGGGCACGAGCAGAAAAAGTGTGAGGTAGATTCCACTTCTTCCTCGTCCCTACAGCTTCTGCAGAAGTCGTTGTAGGGGGCACCTAGTCTGGCGGCATGTGTTCCGACCAGCCAGTGTCCTGTGATGGACCTGACAACTGCTGCGCAGTTTGCTCTGCCTAGCTTGCATAGGTCCAATGAGCGTTTTTCGCTGCGGTCTGGCCAAGTCAGTCGCGCTGTCCTGCAGGTACTGACTGACCGCCATTTTTGAGTAGCTTTCTGCTCGAAAAGTTCCTTAATGATGAGCCTACACGTAGCCATGGGCATACCTACATTTTCCTTATCAGGAAGGAGGTCGGTGGTAGTCCCTTGTCTCGCGAGTTCGTCTGCTTTGCAATTGCCCTCTATATCCCTGTGACCTGGGACCCAGATAAGGCTTATATCGGACTGTTCTGCCATCTCCTGGAGAGATCTGCGACAGTCGCTAACCGATACCGAGTTGGTGGATATTGAGCCAAGTGCTTTAATGGCGGCTTGGCTGTCAGAGTAGATGCTTATTGTACTCAGCGTCTGAGCTGAGCACTGTGCACATATTAAGGCTTCCTTGATCGCAAGGATTTCGGCCTGAAAGACACTACAGTGGTCTGGTAGTCTGAAGGAATAACTGATGCCGAGTACGTCGGAGTATACACCGCCACCCACTCTATTATCGAGTTTCGAGCCATCAGTATATATTGGTATTGAGTTCTGTGGTCCTGACGGACCCTGATTCCACTCTTCTCTAGAAGGGATGAAGATGTGGAAGGGGGTAGAGAGGTGTTCTGTTGGGATACAGTAGTCAGTGACTGTAGGAAGGAGGGAGTTCCCCTGAAGGATGCTAGAGTGACCGAAGTTGGCTGTGCGCCATTGTTTCGATTCTCTCAAGCGAAGAGCAGAAAGGGTAGCTACTCTGTATCCCATCTGCTCAATAGGGGATATGTTCAGGATAGCATCGAGAGCGTCACTAGGAGTGGTGCGGAGTGCACCAGTGATGCATATTTCAGCCATGCGCTGAACCTTGGAGAATCTGCGCTGCTGGGCTGTCTTTTCCAGGACCGGCCACCATACTGTTACTCCGTACAGTAGGACCGGTCTAACGATTGCCGTGTAAATCCATCGAACTATGTTTGGGGTCATACCCCATTTAAGTCCGATAGTTTTCCAACACGCGTAGAGGGCGACGGTTGCTTTCCTGACCCGTTCATCGGAGTTCAGGCTCCAATCAAGCTTCCTATCTAATGTGAGGCCTAGGTATTTGGCGCTGTTACTGAGTTTAAGAGTTTCTCCACTGAGCTTTGGAGGGACAACAAGGGGGATTTTGTACTTCCTAGTGAAGGGGTAAAAATCATGATTTTTTTATTTGTGCATAAACGTAGTATTTGTGTCATTTCTTATAGTATATTGCCATGTGGCATCTACATCAGAGGTGTCCACAGCCAATGCACTAGCTAATCAATTGTGCTTGTACATATGTCTCAATTACACACACACACAGCACCCGGCAATAAACAGTTTTTCTCTATCTCTTTCTTGTGGTTGTTGTTGTTTGACAAATAATTTTTTCCTCAATGTATTGATGTTCTCATTTCCATAAGCATTCTATAGGCATCCCCAATCTATATAGTGCACTTTAAATGTGAGAAAACTTCTCTGTCTCTTGCTGATGGTCCACAAATTTAAGGTGCCTGCGCATCTGGGTAAAAGGACTTAAGTAATATGGAGATAGTGCAGCCGTAATACTTACATATAAACAGTCTTCCAACATACAACAAACATTCAATAATTTCTAAATATGTATAGATTTAAAAAATGATCAGAAGATCTGTTCTATTTCTTCCTTTGTCTTTGGCTGGGTTCTTTCCACCTATCCACTCTATCTTTCCCGTGGTGTTTTGTTAAATTTTCTTCTTTCTTATTCTTATCTAACCTTAGTACTACGTTTTTTACCAACATTCTAACTTTTGTTTGTATGAGCGTCTGGCTTGAATTCATAAAATTGTTTTACAGGGCACATCGGAAAGTAAGCCTTATGAATTTTCTATTATCTGACATATTTGCCCATGAATTAATTACTTTTGGACTTATGATGAAGCCAGCAAATAACTATTAATACAGTCAATGTTACTAAAACGTAAACACTTGATAACTCAAAAAGATATCAGTCATTAAATAGACAAGAGAAATATAATTCAAAAGAATTTGTTACAACTTTAATGTACTTGAATGGCATATTGCGTATACGCATTGTGGCCAGATGTGCCAACATCAGACAGCTTGAATTTGCCTTACTTAAAATATGCGTGAAAAGGTGTGTGTGTGTGTGTAATCTTTTCTCTTTTCAACATCCAATTCAAACAACTTTCAACACATTTAAAGCCACGTGCTATGCCTGCAGGTGAGAAAATAGAGAAGAAAGCATCTGGCTTGGCCCACTTGAGAGCACATTACACTGGCACACGTACCTGGTATAATGCTGCATCTTTAAAAAGCCTGCCCGAAAAGGAAACTTCTTCAACTCCAACTACAACTAATCCAGCTTCAGTTCTATTTTCGTGCCACTTTCTGGCTGGCTGCTGATGCTGACTGCGAAGTGGATTTTTGGCACCATTGGCACTGCTAACCTGCATACTTAATGACCACGTACGTGTTCGAGTGCCAAAAGCCTTTCAGTGTGGGCGTTGACTTTGGCCCAGGCCCAACAGATAAGTCTGCCAGAAATGTTTGGCCTGGAAGTAATTACTATCTTATCAAGCAAAGTGACGCGCGGGTGGGGTGCCTATAAAAGCAAAACTAAATGGCAACCGAAAGCAAAGAGTTATATTACCAGTTGGACTACAACATGTCGGGAATACCACCAGCCACATTCACGGTAATAGCAGCCGGAGCTTCGAATAATCAGAGAAAGAAGAAGCAGAAGCAACAGCAACAGCAGCAAATAAGTAAGAACAAGCAAAGTGGGAGTTATGTTCCAAAATTTATCAATTAACCATTTGCAGAACCCAAAAATCAGGCAACCGGAGAAACCAAATCAAATAGCTGTCTCATAACTTAAGATATAACAAATTATCTTATCTTTAAGAACACGCATATTTGTAAGGATTAAAATATATTTCCTATGACATAAACATTGTGTATAAATTCATTAGCTCAAGCATTTTGGAGTTTAGTTAACAGCGGAACACAATGAAAACGACTACAATGGAGGAGACGAGTGTAGAGGAAACGATAAATATTAAAACGACAAATGGAAATATAAATGAAACGATAGATATAACTTCGATTGAGACCACACCCAAACCAACACATCGACAATATCAACAACAGAGAGAGACTAGCGAGGTAATAGAAGAAACTCTGGTGTTGGAGACGGACACTAAAAAACGACATCATCATCACAGACACCATCATCATCATCAGCAGAATGCTGAAGTAATTGAAGAAACTCTGGTTGTGGAAACCGAGTCTAAGCATCATCATCATAGACACCACCATCACCATCATCATCAGCAGCAGCTGACTAAAGAGGTAGTAGAAGAAACTCTAGTCTTGGAATCGGAGTCTAATAAGCTGGAATCCAGTTCTGTTCCACCTCCACCCCAAACTTCACCGCCCTTCCTTACGCCAACTGAAGAGTTGGCCATGGATGTGGTATGGAAACCGCAAGCCTATTCCAATGCTTATATAGCACCATCTTCACCGGAGCCTTCCACCACTTCCACAGATGAACTAGCTGGTGTGGCTTGGCAAGCGGAGTTCAATTTGGCTAATCCAGAGCCATCTCCCACACCGCAAAGTCCAGTGCAAACGGGGCTCGATCAACGTCCTTTATCCAAAGTTGGCGATACAGTGCAAATGCTGGAGTCTATTCAGGCAACCATATTGCCTCCTAGACCTCTAGTGAAATCGTGGCTTAATTTTACAAATTCCAGACCAAGTTTAATGTTACAAACGCAAGTAATACAAGAGACAGATGAAGTAACGCCCATATCATCGCCCATGATAAGTCCTGGTATTGAAGAAATAGTGCAAACGGAGCTTATAGTAGAGACTCTACCAGCAAAATCAGTGCAAACGGATCTTAATTTAGAAAAACAACAAGTTAAGCAAACAGTGCAAATTTTGGATGAACTTGAGGAAACTTTATCATCTGCCATGCCTCCCAGTCCACCACCTGGATGGTTAGATGAATCCGAAGAAGAGAGTCCCAGAACCTCCTCATCTTCAAAAGTGGAAGAAATAGTCTTGAAACTAGAAACTGCGGAGGAAACTCTCACTGTGAAGCCAACACCATATCAAGTGCAAACGGGGCTGTATCCTGTAAAACAACAGAGATTTTCAACAGAAGTAGAGCAAGTAGTGCAAAAACTGGAGTCTCTGGAAGAAAGTCCAATTCCCACTCCACCTGCCAGTCCACCAACCCAACGTCTGGGACAAAAAGAATTTCATTCTAGACAAAATCTATTATTTAATCTATTAATTCCAAGACCAAATGTAGTGCAAACGGAGCTTATTGTGGAAACTGAAGAAGTAATACCCATACCGAAACCAAAAATAGAAGTGGAAGAACTCGTGGTGGAGTCCACACCGACTCCCACACCACCACCGAGTCCAACAAGGCAAGGGGGGCTTAATTTGAGAAGACCCCAAACTGCACCCTTAGAAATAGTGCAAACAGAGCTCATAGAGGAGTCTGTAGAGTCAACACCCGCTCCGACGCCACCACCAAGTCCACCTAGGCCTCGCCTAGTGCAAATGGGGCTGAATTTTCCAATTCCTAGACCAAATCTGCTTAAAGTAGACACATCATCTTCTAATTCTACAGTGCAAATGGGGCTTAATTTGGGCAGACCACAATCTGCATCTTTAGAAATAGAGCAAGCAGAGCTTATAGTGGAGTCTTTGGAATCAACACCCACTCCCACACCACCACCAAGTCCAGTTATACAACGTAAAGTACAAACGGGGCTTAATCTACCAGTGCCCATACCAACATCTTCAAATTCTACCATGCAAATGGGGCTTAATTTGGGTGGACCACAAGCTGTACCCTTGGAAATAGTGCAAACGGAACTTATTGTAGAGTCTTTGGATGCCACACCTCCTCCGAGTCACCAAAAACTAACGCTACCCATTCCTAGAACAACAACTTCAAATTCTACAGTGCAAATGGGGCTAAATTTGGAAAGACCTCAAACGGCTTCTTTAGAAATAGAGCAAACTGAGCTTATTGTGGAGTCTTTGGAATCAACACCCACTCCCACGCCTACTCCGAGTCCGCTTAGCTCACGCAAGGTGAAAACGGGGCTTACTCTGTCAATTCCTAATCCAACAACTTCAAATTCTTCAGCACTATTAGAAAAAGTGCAAACAGAACTAATACTAGAGTCTTTGGAATCTACACCCACTCCCACATCGCAAATCCTACAGCAAAAAGAGATTATAGTAGAGCAACCCCCTTCTCCATCTCCCACAATCGAAGTAGTGGACACGGTGTACGTGGTAGACTCCGCTACAGGACAGTCTTCGGTGGAAGTGGTGCAAACGGAGCTAATTGTCAGCAGTGAGCCAACTGGCTCAGTCTTAGTGGGAGAACTGGCCACAGATTCAAGCGATAAATTGGGAAAGCGCTATTCAGTAAGTGCAGTGCTTGCTGAATCCGCACAGCAAACTGAACAGCAGCCTCAAGTCAAGGACAAGCGGAAGATATGTTGCAATTGTCGCTGCATCATTGCCTAACTCCCAGGGAATTCCCCTGCCGGCCAAGTTGTCAAGTGCAGACTTGTGACTCACTGGGCCTTAATAGAATCACCTAGCATATCCGACTTTTATCAATGTTCCTCTTATCAGCCTGGAAACTTAAGCCGTCGCCCTATCTAATCAAGAGAACCAAACCAAAACAAAATCACATTCGCTGACAAAAAGTAATTGATAATTAATTAGTTGATAAAACAAACAACAAGATAAAGACCAACTCATCCACAGAATGACCACTGCGTTCGGTCAACCATCAGAAGTCAGTCAAAAATATGCCACCACCTGGAGTACGCGTCTATGGTCCCGGACCTGTGCGTTGCTACAATCCACCTCCACCAAGACCCGCTGTCAATGTTGGCATTAATATTGGCGGTCCGCCACGTCCGCCACCCATGGGAGTGGGCATAGGATTTGTTCCACCACCAGTGATTATTGCACCACCCCCACCTCTTGTTGTGGCCGCACCGCGACCCCCGCCAACGGTTGTAGTGGGCGCTCAGCCCATGGGTACGATGTATGCTCAACCACGTGAGGAAATTGTCTGCTGCACCATTCTTTGATACGCGCACAAAACGCACTGCTTTGTGTGTGTGTCCTTCAGTATTATATAATGTATTTAGCGACTGAATCATAATAAATAGAATCCGTTAAGTGTGTGAACTCGAGAGATTTGTTTTAACAAGAACTTAAAGTGAATATAATTACGAAAAAATATAATAAAAGTGGGAAAAATATCAGCAACTGTCAAGATTTTATGCTGTATGAACATAAGTGCTTATCGGATATATGGTAAAGGTATGTCGGAGCCACCCGAAATATACAGATGAATTTTTAATTCACCTTTCAATGATACCTCAAAATAATCTTACGACTATATAATATACGACATCCAAGAACCGTAAATGATCACGGTTCGGTTCAGTTCCGTTATTTAATGAAATTGCCGATGTATGCGGACTTATATCAGCTTAATCGTTTAAGTCGTTCTCTTTCCATAAAATTACAATAGTTTTTTCATGTAAGGTTTGACTTGCTAGTACAAAAAATTTAACAAACAACTGTTTGCTACGGCAACACAACGCGATTTTCTTTCTTAAACCATCGAACGTCAGCGTCGCAATCAAAAAAATAGCGCAAGACTTTTAATCTATATTTTACAGCTGCTCATAAGATATAAAGTTAGAGACGACGACTACGACTTAAGACAAAGAACAAATATTTTGGTCCAGTTTCGTATCTACTTGAACGTAGGACATAAACAAAGAATTTGCTCTGTTGCTTGGAAGGACCTAAAACAATTATGCAGTAATTGTAACCTAAGGCTCTCAGTATTAATATATTTATAACATTTAGGGCCGTTTTCAAATCTAGCCTTTAACATTGAAGGCTTATTAAATTTGCCGCTAAAAGAAATTTCGTTGTCATACATAGCTTTAGCTTTTGACTGGCTGGTAACTTAGAGAGTAGATCATCTTATTTTCAAGTTGTTGACACCAAGTTAACTTTTTACATTTTTAAATATAAAGAAAAAAATTTTATAGGTGGGGTCGAACCCAGGTCTTCCGCACTGAAGGCAAAAATATCCTATCAATTACACCACAACCGACCAAATAATGTGGCAATCAAAATCCTACTTTATATATTTCACCTTACACTGGCAATATTTCCGATATTTTCTGCTCGCATTGGCAACACGCTCGAAAGTTCTACCAAAGAGTTGCCACATTTTAAGAAAAGCTTAGTATTTTGCTAACATCAAGATATGAAAGCGAAATGGCTTAAATCCTGCATAACATAAATTAGCCTTCTGCTGAAGTAGGCTCTAAAGGCAGGACATGAAAACGACCCTTTAATTACGATTTTTTGGTTTTTCAATGTTTTGATAAAGTCGAGAACGTGAAATTCTCAGATTGAATATTTATCGTGAACCGCAGAACCGAACCGAAACCTGTGTCTATTTCAATAACTTACATTTGTTCTCTTCTTCTTACTACTTCGGGTTGTTTACGTTTGACATGGCGAACAGATGTTTCAATGATGCGGCTGCGGTCTAAACGCTTGCATCATTTATTCGCATTTTCGACAATGATGCGCCCTGTGTAACTCCGGTCTTAGTGCACACTTTGAGCCAAATGTTCTTAGTTTTTATACCCGTTACTCGTAGAGTAAAAAGGGTATACTTAGTTTGTGCAAATGTATGTAACAGGCAGAAGGAAGCATCTCCGACCCCATAAAGTATATATTTTCTTGATCAGCATCAATAGCCGAGTCGATATAGATATAGATTACTTATAATCAGGGAATAATACTGTAACCGGAGCCGTTAACCAAAATAAACGGTTTCAAGCCACGTACCGGAACCTATATTCTATTTTTTTTGAGAACTGAAAACCTTTAACCGTTATAATTGGAACCGAAAAAAACCGGAACCATAACGAAACGCTTATACCGGTATTGTTTCGGTTTCTAATTATTTATTTGATTGTTTTATGATTATTTCAAATAAATATTTTTACTGGTAAAATAGCAATATATACACTCAGAAAAATGTCGTAAGAATAACCAGAAACAAATTCTCTTTTTATACACTTGAAAAGTGTATATTAATTTTGCCCAGAAGTTTGTAACGCATAGAAATATTCATTTCCGACCATATAAACTATATATATTCTTGATCAGGACGACGAGCTGAGCTCATTTCCGCTTGTCCGTCCGTCCGTCTGTCCGTCTGTCTGTTTCTACGCTAACTAGTCTCTCAGTTTTAAAGCTATCGAGCTGAAACTTTTCACAGAGTCTTCTTTTTACTGCACGCAACTAATATGTCGGAACCGGCCGGATCGGATGACTATATCATATAGCTGCCATAGGAACGATCGGTCTAAGAACTAGTTCTAGTTAGAAAAACTTTTTTATTTTCCATCGTAGCGTCACTAATCTTAGTAAATGGTAGTTTTATATGCTTCCACATAATTCTGGAAAAATGTATCAAAATCGGGTCACTATAGCATATAGCTGCCATAGGAACGATCGGTCGAAAAATAAGTCTTTGTGAGAAAAACTTTTTTGATTTCCATCGTAGCGTCTCCAATCGTGGTATATATTTGTTTTATATGTTTCCACACAATTCTGAAAAAATTTATAAAAATCGGATCACTATAGCATATAGCTGCCATATAAACGGTCAGTCAAAAAACAACGTCTAGTGAAAAAAACTTTTTTGTTTTTTATCGTAGCGTCTCCAATCTTGGTATATATTAGTTTTATATGCTTTCACATAATTTTGAAAAAAATTTTCAAAATCGGATGACTATAGCATATAGCTGCCATAGGACCGATCGGTCGGAAAATGTGTTTTACTAAGAAAAGTTTTATTTTATGGTATCAAATTTTTATTATCAATGACTTAAAAATTTTAAATATTTTATATCTATATCCTTTATGTATTTTTCCAGTTAAATCAGTTGGAGTAAAGGTTTTCAAGTGTATTAAAACTTCGGCACAGCCGAAGTTAGCTTTGCCTTCTCGTTAAGATATATATGATTAAAAACAAAGCTCTCAAAAGCGGAACAACTTTTCTTTGGTAAATATAAGCCCTCTAATTAAATGTCAAGGATTCCTACGTCTAAAAAGACTCGCTTAAATATAGAAATGATAAAAAAATGAGAATATAAATTTAAGAATTAAATTTAAGTTTCTGGATTTAAACCCAATTTCGCCCTAAAAAAAACTCTGTTTTAATATTTCGAAAAATGTAATGTAAGAAAAAGCTAAGGCAGATTTTTCAGATCTTTCCAATTGTTTTTGTGTATTTGAGCTGATATTTGAGTATTTTAAGTATTTAAATCCTTACAGATACGTATCTTGTTGATTTCTTACTAAAATAAACCAATAGTTAATGTTGGAAAATTACAAGATTGAGGTTGTATTGATCCTTGGTTTAGCCAAATTTTAAAAGAAATTAACTAATTGGTTTAATAACATAGGGTGGCGAAATTTGACTTTCTCCAGTATATCGATATAGGGGTGGAAGTGATTCCTGATGGTTTTTGTGCGTCTAAGACAAATCTGTTATGAAAAATGCTCCATCAGATCAAGATTTTAGGTATTTTAAGCCTAAAGTAGCTACATATTTACATTCTAACCATTTGAAGGCATGTATTGTGGGCAATCTAAATGTTTTATTGAACTTCCTTTAAATCATTAAATAGTACTATTTTTTAGCATTGAAATAAATGTTCCCAAACAATTCTTCGATTTTTTTTAATGAAGATATACTTACATAAAGATTTAATGAAAACTAACAGAAAATAACAAATTGGCATATCTTGCAGATGTGCTTTAGTGGCTTAAAAATTGTGTCATGCTGTGCTTCTCTACTGACTACTTACAGCATATTACACATACGCCCCCGTTATCCATGGCAAGGTGTTCGCACCATATTCCCGTTTGTTATTTCAGCACATCAGCTGTAGACAATTTCAATTTAAATTTGCCTTTTGCAGTTTTTCGTGTAGATATATGTATGTATGTATGTTTATGTATATGCGGCCTGAGCCGGGACTCAGGACTGTCAGGCTCTCCCACCATTTGATTTTGTGTTGCTGTGGCGCTGCCTTGCTTCCTGCCTTCCTTCCGTCTGTCCGTCCGTCCTTCCTGAGCAACTTCCGTGTTTTGTTTCCTGCAGTTTTTCGTTTATTTGCATACACATGCCGCGTACGCCGTGCAAAATCGCGCAAATAATAATAAAAATAAAAAAACAGTCCAGGAGAAGCCACGGGGAAGCAGCAGGCAGCAAAAGGCAAAGCCAAGTAAATTGGCAAAAATATTGAAAACGTGAAAGCGTCGAAAGGCACAGACGATGCCGCCGATGGGCCCGGCAAATATAATGAAGAAAATTCACAAATTGAAATTACATACAACCATTATTTTCTTTACTTCTGCCGGAGGCAAGAAAGCGTGTGTGTGTGTGAAAGTGTGTGCTTGTGTGTAGAAGTTATTAGCGACAATTTGCTTCGATCATGTTTGCGGCAATTACCGTTAGATGAGCACATCAAAATGTTATTTTACAAGCAATTTGCATTTTCCGCATGCCAAAAAGTAGGCAACACTTTTTCTTAAAATTTCTTTAAAGCGTGATAAACATTTTAGGCATTTTCATTGGGCTGAAAATGCTTTCTTAATTCATTTCCCGTTCTGTTTAATGAATTTCCTTATCAATTACCAAACATTTCAACATATCATCCTCTTTATAATTCCTTCCAGCTACAATAACAGTCAACAGCAGTCACAGCTGGTCAATGTGGTGCCCAAGAACGATAAGCATGCCCTGATGCAGAGTATTGCCAGCAGCTATAGACGTGCCGATGCCACCAATATCAACACAAACTTAACGGCAACTAGCTCGCAATCCTCCCCCTCCAAAAGTTCGTTGCGTCGTTCGCAGCGACGTCGCGACTGTCGCGTCAGTCACTGGTCGGAGTGGACGGCCTGCAGTAAGACCTGCGGCATTGGTGAGATGCATCGATATCGCAAAGTCATCAAGCATGGCAAACGCGGCGGGCGGCCATGTCCGGCGTTGCAGCAATCCAAGTGGTGCGGCACGGAGCGCAACTGTCACGGGCCGCAGAGCTATTTTAATTGGTAAGTGAACGGAAAACAATCCAAAAAGCAGATAACAGATATTGGCATATTGAATGCAATTCCTTTTCATTCTACCGTTCTCCTCTAATATTTATTTAATTTTCCCCACTGCCCGCAACCGCAGGTCCGACTCCGACACATGAACGAGCCAAAGCGATGGTCCATCAAGCCATATAAATATAATTTTAATTTAAGGCGTAAGATTTTGCTTTTTACATGTGGCCCAATGAGATTTTAATTTAAATTCTAGATTACGAAACGAAATTGATTGACAGCTGAAAACGGAAGAAACCAAAAAGAAAAAGAAGAAATACATAAATTGCATATGAAACAGAAGACTACTGACAATATTTAAAAACCAAAAAAAAAAAAATCAACATTTGGCTTACGTGAAGTGAAAATGAAAATTTCAAACGATATCATTTTAGTTACAATTCAATTGATTTTCATTTGCATACCAAAGCTCTCTTTTATAGATCTAATTTAATATGTAAAAAACAAAAGAATCAAGAAAATCGGAAATTGTCAAAAACCAAAAAAGAAAACGACAACCTACAGTAGACGTACAAAGTTAAGAGAAAGACCAGGCAAATATAGAGAATAAAAAAATCAAAGTAAAACAAACAACAACAACAAAAAAAAACTGGCGTGAAAATTTGCATAACCAAACAAGGTAAAAACAGTAAACAAAAACCAAAAAGAAAAAAACACTTAAAACTATTATAAAAAAAAACACACACACACAATTAAGCTAACATTAGTGGTAAATTAAGTTAATTAAACTTTAAAGGATTGCAATAAATACAATTCAATAATAACAACAACAAAAACATCAACAATTTGTATTAACTTTAGTTTAAACGTACCTACGCAGGAACAAAAACAGTTTGAGCAGCATATTGTTATGCACAGTTTGAAAGTCATTAAAACAACATTTTAAAATGAAATGGAAGGAGAATTTTAAAAGGATTTGGAAGGATTTATAAATGGTTCATTGTTTGAAAAAAATTATGGAATTTGGAAACTTACAGACTCTGCATTTATTAACAAACTCTTAAAAAAAAGTTTAAAAAAAGTTACTGGAATAGAATCAAAAATATCCCCCAATTTCTTGGCTCGGGTTGACGATGTACACTCAGAGAAAAAATCGAGCAGATCGTGCTTGATATCAAGCAGATTTCGTGTCAGAAGTTCGGCAAGACAGAATTTTCTTGGATTCAAGAAGAAAATACTGAAATCAAGCATGAATTTTCAAGCCCGATTTTTTTGTCTCACCTCCCTTGCCACCAAACACACAAAGTTTTCTCGATTTCAAGCAGATTTCTTCTTGAAAATTCAAGACGAAAAAAAACTAAATTGAAGCCGATTTCAGTCTTGCCGAATCGTGCTAGATTTCTCTGGGTGTAGGAATCAAATTTAAAGAAAGTTGCGAAGTTCTCCATTCTAGATCAACTAAAGCCCAATTTCTGTATTTGGTCGCTGTTACATAAACATGAAATGCACCTTAGCTGCAGTACGTAGACTGTGCACTAGAACTGAGTTCGTCGCCGCCTACGGAACAAAGCTAGAGATTTCCCAAGTATGAATTGATCTTCAGCGGTTTATTTCTATTCTGAAGGTAGTTACAATTGTCTTGAGCTTACTCAACGAAAAAGCCACCGCTATGGTACACTTATTCGGTAGGAGCAGGGGGCAGGGTAGGGGCACTTATTCGAGGAGTCGGTCGGACATCCCGTTGCCTTCAATGTTGCAGTGTTCAGGAACCCACACGAAATAAATTCTAAAGTAATGAGGGATCTTATTTAGGGGTCTTAAAACTGTAAGTATGACCTATTTCTTACCCGACTACGAGTTCTTTTAGATGGTTAGTTAACTCCTTGATAGTTACAATATCCGCATGGTAAAAACTACAATGATCGGGAAGACGAAAAACATTTAAAACTAGGGTGTGCTGAGAACGTACCTAAAGCTGATACGGGACTTTTTATAAAACCCTACACTCAGAAACAAGATTGGTAGAATATCGGCTTGGCCCTTTGGAGATCTAACAGCCAGATTTACATCTACATTTACACTCAGAAATCAATCTATCTACATGATAGCGGATTCAAGTACAAAAATCTTATTTCAGACACTTTCTGTTCAATTTCGAAATACTAGATTTTATACCGTTTCAAGACACATTAGGACCACTTCGTCTAAAGACTTTTTTGATTAACTCGTAAAACAAGAAACAAAATATGGACCCAACGATTGCTCTGTCGACACCATTTCACTCAGAAAATAGAAGGCGGTTTGTTTTCATTTTCGGAAGGTTGTGCGTTCGATCCCGCCTCGGAACATCTAAAAAAAATAAATAAAAATTTCGAATTATTTACCGATTTATAGTCTAAAGACTTTCTAGAAGTTTCGTATCTAAAATAAGTACGAAATATTTTTCGCTGAAGTCCTTTAAGTTCTCAAGTTAATCCCCAATACTTTCTTGAAACTTGCATTTTCGATTGAATACTTTTTTGATTTAGTCCAATTTGTACTTGAACTATAAACGCGATGTTTAAATTTCTTGCTCACTGTTAGTACGAAATATTCTTGATTACAGAATGTTATTTCTTACTTTAATATTATTTACCAGCAATGGACAGGACTTGACTCTTTTAGTCATTTGGACCAACTCAATTTAGCTTCCGTGTCTATTTCTATTGTACACTATGCTCGTTTTTTGGATTACCAGCGGATTTATCAAAAGTACTGTTCCCGACTGAGTAAATAAGTAAAAAGAGTTGCTGTCAAGTGCCCCGACTTTAAAATACTCTGTACCCTTGATTTTTATTAATTTTAATTCGAATATATGTGGCCGTGTGTGGTGCAATGGGTAGTGTGTGCGCTCAATGTGCAAGAGTTCGAACCCGTCTCGGAACATCTTCTACAAAGTATTTGCTTTAAAACTGTAACACATCTGGTCACCTTCACCAGCTAATTGGAGCCAGCTGTCAGTTGAAAGTGAGCCATGAAAAACTTTTAAAATTTCCCGTTTGTAACTGGGCGTAAAACTTTAGGTCTCTTCTCTTGAGCGAAAATAGAAAAGCACACAGGCCGGGAGATTGAGAGAAGTTCGGCCTGGCCTTTGGGGCTGTAAAACCAGATATATATATACGCATAAACACACTTCCGCGACGCCACAGTCGCGACGCTGGCCGCCCGATACCTAATGTATGGCAGAAAATAATTTTTCTTCTAAAACTCTAGTGTTTTTCAACCGATCTTAATTTGCGTTTCAGAATAGATAAATATTATGTTCTGACTTCAAAATTGTGGCTTTAATAGTTTATGCGGTTACGGGGGGAAGAAGTGGGGAAATTTTTTTGCCAAAGTCCGGACCGACAGACGGACATGGCTATTTAAACTCTGCTGTTGACGCTAATCAAAAATATATGCTTTAGAGGGTCGTAAATGTTTCCTTCTGTCTATTGCACACATTTGCACAACTTCATGATACACTTTTTATTTATTTTTATGGGTACATGGTATACAAAATAAATGCTAGCAAGGGCTACGATATGTATGAGTGGTTAACTTAAAATTAATACAGCAGACCCTAACACAAAAATATGCATAGATCAGGGTCAACTGCAACGTCTCCAGAAGTCACATGTATTACATTAAACGCCGTTGTTATTGTAGCTTTCCAAAATATTGTTTTTTTCTGTCTAACTCTGCCATAAGTCGGCGGGCACTGATTTTGTTCGTTCGTATTCCACAACTTGAACTAAAAACCTCAAATTTCATATCTGAACCAATTTTAAAATCATTTCCAATCCCTTCCACATACAAAAACATGTAAAATACAAATTTATGCAGCATTTTCAAAACGGGCCAAAAAAAAAAGAAGAATAGATATACATATATGAATCTATATATAGAGCCCAAAGATTAGTCATTAACAACAGCCACTTATGTAATAAATGACAAACACACAAAACAAACCCAAAAACCAGAACAGATGCTTAAGACATTTTGTAAAATAAATTCCTCAAAATCGAAAAAGAAACAACCAAATAAACTATGCATAGAGAAATGTAACGCTCCTTTGTACCATTACTGCCTGCTCCCGCGCCTTTTCACAAGGGTAGGTAAGACGAGTTTCAGTGAACCGGCGATCATGATGCAAATCCCCGCAAAGGCAAACGCCACCGTATACCCATTGGTTTTATCCACCATAACGCCACCCAGAGTGGTGCCCACAAAAACGCCCAGACCCATGGCCAGGGCTGTGATGCCAAAGGAATTCGTGAGCTTATGCAATCCCAAATAGCGTACATAGATGAGGGCACGCAGAGTGGAAAAGACAGCTGGCGCCACGCCATAGCACATGCCGACGAGCAATTGAAACCACACCAGATCGCTGCCATAGAAAGCGCTGATGAAGACAAAGGCACCGCCAAAGAACATGCCGCCACCACAGATGTACGTCGTCCAGGACTTCAGCTTGTAGGCCACAAAACCGCACACGATGCGTCCCACGAAATTGGAAACCCCTATTGCAGGCGCAATAAGCGTGGCATATTGCGGTGGTATCTCCGCCCGGGCCTTGGAATACACAAAGGGTATGTTAAAGCCCAGGGGATAGAAGAAGGCCGAGGCCACCAGCAGGCGAAACTCAAAGATCTTGAATAAATGAAAGTCAAAGAGACGATTCAGGGCGCGCATAATCTTGTTGTGCAGCCAATGACGTTTGCGTTTCTTCTTGGGACGATGCCCCGGCACTTCTGGTGGTGGAGCACTGACCAAGTCATGCGTTTGCTTCTTAGATTCATCTTTGTCCGAGCTATCGTAGCCATGGATATTGTGTATGCCGTAGGCAGCCTGTTGAATCTGTGGGATGGGCGGTGGTTCGAGTATTTCTTACTCATTCCCTACTCTAACATACTCACATACTTTTCCGAGCCCACCAGCTGCAACTCCTGACCATCCAGCTGCTCCTTGCTATGCGCTTTATCGTACTCAACGGGTCCCGTATAAAACAAATCCTCCTTTTGCATGGGATCCGGTCGAACAATAAAATTTCTCTCCGAGCGATTTGGACTCCCCTCAACTCGGCCCTTTTTTACTTTCTTTTTCGCACAACAGCCACAACAGGTCCTACAACGCTTGGCCCAGCGTCGCTTTAGACTTCGACGGGGTGGATTTGGTTCGTAGTCCTCCATCACGGGTTTGGCTTTTTTCGTTGTGTCTTCATCGCGTAGGAAATTGTGTACATAGAAATTACCATAATACTCATTCGAACTGGAGCCCGAGGGGTGCTCCGGGCGATGTACCACGGCCACCGGTGTCGGAGCCACCTCCACATAGGCCAGAGCTATCAGAAAGATGAGCAGAATCAGTATAACCTGTATGCGTACGGTATTACGCCAACCGATTTCCACCACCAAATAAGTGTTCAATATCGAGAATATGACTATGCCAGCTCCGGCTCCAGAGCAGGAGATCCCACTGGCTATGGGACGATAGCGCTCAAAATAATAGCCTATAATCAGCTGTGAGCTCACCCAGATCATGCTCAGGCCCGGCCCACCTGCGTATGCTGCGGTGTTTATAGTCAAGGACAATCAATGACCCGGCAATTCTCACTTACCAATGAGGCTGTAAAAGACGATCATGGTGGCCAAATTGGGGCTATAGCTGGCCGCTAGTATTGCCGCTGCTGAGATGAATACACCAGCTATGGCCACGGGCCTAAAGCCATAGCTATTGATCAGGGCACTGGATAGGGCGCCCCCCGTAAAGTAGCAACCAATCTGTATGCTGGCCACCAAAATAATTTCCGCATTGCTCACACCAAAGTCCTTGCTCATGAAAGGCAGCAAAACGCCAATGGAGAACACAATGCCATCCACAATTAGCTGGGCCAGAAAACTCAGGAACAAGATCAACCAACCGTAGCCACCATCGGGCGGTATGACCATATAAATCTGCGACAAAGCATGAGAGAGAGACAATAAGTCTGGGCTGGTTAGCTAATGGTCACTCACTCACTTACAAAGGCCTTGCCCGAGACCAGTCCATAACCGGGCGTTCCATAGCCCGGGTCATTGTGATCACTTTGAGAGAAGGGGGAATCGCTGCTAAAGTAATGCATGCCGCTCTCCAGGTCCGTAAGATCTGATCGCGGATTGTCGGTATCCATGTTGTGGCCAGACCAAATGGAATTGCGTTTGATCTCATTCTGTTCCTTTTGCTGGGGTGATTCCAGCGAGTCATCCGAGTCAATGGGTACGTTTCGATTGGGTCCTGCAGTAATAGGGAGTGAAGTAAGTGAACTTATCAAAGGTCATCAATTAATAATACTCTGTACCGCAGGGACTAAGAGTATATTGGGTTTGTGCATATGTATTTAACAGCATCAACAGCCGAGTCGATATAGACACTTCCGTCTGTGCGTATGAACAAAGAGATCTCAGAGATGGTAAGAGCTAAAGCTTCTACATATAATTCTTATACTTCCTAGCAGATCAAGTATATTTTGGATTTTTGCCACGCCTCCTGCCTCCCCCGCAGTTTGAAAAAAACCACAATTTTTAAGTAAGGTTGTTTGAACCAGGGCTGCAAGCCGGTCCGGAACCGAACCCTTCAGAACCGGTTCGGTTCAGGTTCTGGTGATGCCTGAACCGAACCGAGAACCGAACCCCATTAAAAATAATCACGAGAACCCGAACCCGAACCTAACCCTGTTTTCTTATCGATGGGGTTCGGTTCTAAAAATAAATTGGCAAGCATAGAATTTATTTTTTGCACTTTGATGGTTTAAAATATTTCATTATTATGAAGAAAAATGTATCTATTCATATGCCCATGTACGGATGGCGACACTTTTTCTCATCCGCAACAAAAGACTGGACTGTGTTATTTTACACAACCTCAAGCAAGGGAATTCAATTTGTATCTGAAACCGTATTTCTGTGTACAATTTTGTTCGTATGGAGATACAATGGCACTGTGAATACAAGGGAAAGTTGCACTTTATTTAAATTTCTTCATTTTTTTTTAACCAAATCACAAATAAAGTTCTTTTAGCATTTCACTCTCACAATATGCCAGTCAAAGCCGTGCTGTGGCGGTCCCATTTGTAGAAAAAATAATTTGACTGAATTCTCGGAAATGTATGTACGTGTGTGTGTGGCTGAACACTTTAAGTTAGGGATGAGACAACCCGGCATGTCTGTGATTAAGTCACGGTCACTGGCAATCATTAAATCACACAGTGACTGCATATTTGAAGTAACAGTGTGATTTGATGACTGCCAGTCACTGTGACTTAATCACAGTTACGCCGATATGGTCAATCACAGTTACTAAATCACGGGTACGCAGATAAAGCTCATCTCTTATTTTTAGGCCAAAAGTGGCGGGGTTTTTTGCAGGTTTCATAGCCACAAAAATCGCATCTGATTCAGCAATCCCACTACTGTGAAGGAGAAATGACTTTCGCTGTGAGTGCAAGTTGGCAGAATCGCTTAACTCTTCTAAACATACATACAATCAATCAATCAAGACAGATCAATTATGTGCTTGACTTCCAAGCTATCAAGAGGCAGATTATATGGCATCTCGTCTTCAAATTCTATTAAATTACTTATTATGTACATAAATATATAAAATGCTATCTGGAACCCGAACCCGAACCGGAACCCCGGTTCTCAATTTGAAGGGAACCGGTTGTGGAACCGAACCCCCAGAGTAGGGTAAGGGTTCGAACCCCGAACCGAACCCCAGTCAAAATTAAAGGGGTTTGCAGCCCTGGTTTGAACCTTTAAGACATATATTCTACTCATCATTACTTATCGAGCCCCTTTACATCTTATTATAATTCTTATACCGCAGGCAGATCAAGTTTATTTTTAATTATTGCCACGACCCCTGCCTCCTTCGCAAATTAAAAAACGGAATAACTCCCACAATTTTCAAGATATATAGTTTGAACATTCTAGACATATATTCTACTACGCATTATTTATCGACCCGCCAAACATCGTTTTTCGATCAGATAAACGATATTAGAGCTATGTGTAAAAGAAAATTCAAAGCAACGACAACAACAACACCGCAGCGATTGGTAGAACTTACGATAAAGAGAGAGAGACAGGGCAAAAGCTAACTGCTAATTTCCCAACTGGACTTTGCTTGACGGCAGTAGCTTATGGACTGCGCCGCTCTCATATTCCTCTCATCATTACTTATCGAGCACTCATACATCGTTTTCCTATCAGTTGAACAATAGTAGAGTTGCCACCCCCACAATTTAAAACACACCTCAAACACCCTCCCACAATTTTGGAATTATTGTGTTCGAACCCTTAAGACATATATTATACTCAATATTTCTTATTGAGCCCCAATAAATCGTTTTCCGATCAGACAAACGATAGTAGAGTTGACACCCCACAATTTAGAAAACACCTCAAATCTCCTATTTTGGAGTTATGCTGTTTGAGCCTTCAAGACATATATTCTACTCATCATTACTTATCGATCCGTTTTCCGATCAGATGAACGATAGTAGTGCCACCCCCGCAATTTGAAAAACACCTCAAATATCCCACAATTTTGGAGTTAGGTTGTTCGAACCCTCAGGACATATATTCTACTCATCATTACTTATCGAGCCCCCATACATCGTTTTCCGATCAGATCTACGATAGTAGAGTTGCCACCACCACAATTTGAAAAAATCTCATATCTCTCACAATTATACAAATAAATTATTTGAACCTTTTAGTCATATATTTTAATCGTCATTACTAATCGATCGGCCATACACCGTTTCCAGATCAGATGACCGATATTCGAGTTATAAGCAAAACAAATAATTACGCTGGACAGCACTGGCCATAATCGTGATGGGCAGTACATGCACAGTTTGTGTTACCCCAAACTTTAAAGCTATCAGTTATATACAAACAGGTACAGAGTATATTACAGTCGGGCTTGACCGACTTTCTTACTTGTTGATTGGGTGCAAAAGTAGTGAACCAACCACCATGAATATGGAATATGCACTAAGATAATCAAAATCATTTCAAATATATTCACTTACTCTTCTTATAGACCTTCTTCACCTTGGTGGTAAGCGGTTCAACTTCATCCTGATCATAGAGTTCGGTACTGCTGACGCTGTCGCGTTTTTGGCGTTTTCCCAATACACTTTCGCGCTCAGGCAACATCACCACAACGGGTTTATCGTCAATTGTGGTAGTAAGTTCTGCAGGTTTTTTCTTGGGCGGCGGTTCAGTCTCCGCATCGACCATATTGGGTGGAGCTGATTGAACCATTATAAGACGCCCAACTACTGCAACTAAGGATGGCTTCGTTTGTGGTGGGGCAACAAGGTCTTTTGATTCCTGGCTGTTTGAGAGCTCTTCAGGTAAACGTTTAGGTATCGGTATTGGCCTACGCCTTCGCCTGGGCAATGGATCAGTTTCCACCATGGCATCCACTCTTTCGGTAGGCTTCGCTGCCACCTGCTGCTCACGCGCCCAATCCTCATCGGTATTGGGGGTTTGCACCAGCGTATCCACCACAGTGGGTGGTCGAAGGGCCAGTTCCCATTCCTCATCATTAGCGGGTGTCTGTATACCCAAAGTGTTGGTCGTTGTCCTTGTTCTGCGCTTAGTTCTGATGGCCAACTTCTCTTCCAGGGGCGGGGGCGTACGACTGTATTGTGACAAGAAAGGGTTGGGGGGAGGCTAGTTGGCTGGCTCGCTTGGTCTACAAATTCAAACTCACCTACCCTGGTTACGTTTTCGACTCATTTTACGAGTCTAGCGCAGCATTTCCCTGACATTTTTCACAAATCTCTCTGCGTCCCCCCACAATCCGAGTCTTAATGTCAATGGCTGAGCGTGAACTTTGCAGCAAGTTGCCTGGTGGACTGCTGCACTGGTGGATTCATGGAGGAAGTCAATGTCTACGTGCTAACTTTGATATGAGAAATTCCTGGTTTTGCAAACCGCGTACTGTTGACGAGGATACAGAGACGCCCGCTGCCTTTGGCTGTCGCCAGACATTAGCCTCCTCGTGGCTGGCAAGGCACGCGTGACAGACAGTGCCACTCCCACTCCCACTACTCCCAATTGGAAGTTGCTTCAACTGCCAATGTTACTTTCCAGCATGCCTGTTTATTTTACTTTTTGTATTTTTGGTCCAAAACAAAATTGCATCAGTGCAATTTCATTGATTGCAAGTAAATGAAATCATTCTATGGTCTTGCATTTGCTGTTGCGGAGGGGGAGGAGGAAGAACTCTCTGGCAACAGCAGTTGGGAACTGGCCAAAGTGCATTTTGTGCTTTAAGGGCAACTATCGGAGAGTGGCATGCAGTTACTTAATATGTAGCTCTGAATGGCAACAGTCAACAAAAGGTGAAGGATTGGGTTCGTCTTTCATGTACTTAACTGTCAAAGTGAAGGGTCAGGGGACTCGAGACATTTGAAGTTATAATTCGATAAACTAAGAAAACTTTACAGAATCGATCATAGGTCTTTGCCAGCTTTGGGCTTTATTCGTCGCAAGAAGCATTTAAAAGCATGTCAGCGATTAAAGCAAGCACAATAACTAAATTAAGTAACTCAAGTAAGTGTTACACCACGTTCAGCAACAACACAAACATAAAAAACCAAAAATAATTTGAGTCTACACTTAAAGAATTCGTGTGAAGTAATAATAATAATAGGCCACTGCCTAAAAAGCGTATGGCTTTCAAAAGACGAAAATAATTTATTTCAATCCTTGCCGGTTAGGGTTTCAAGGTAAAAAAATGAATTTTTGCGAATTTATTTCTTAAATATGGCTTGAGTAATTTTATTCGGACCTTTTGTATATTATTGAGCATACTTTTGACAACAAAGAGTAATTTTTTCATGCAGAAATATTGAAGCATACGCCGGTAACAGAGCTTCCCCCAAAACGTCTTCAGAAAAAAACAATTTGCGGTGTTCAACATAACTCGGTTGAAAATTATCTGAAAATAAAAAACCAAGAAAAATTTATCAAATTATTATCAAATCTTTCCCCCAACGTTCTCTGATAATTTTTTTTTTCATTTAAAAATTTTTGGCGGCCCTTTAAAGTGTAAACTGTTATTTTCCCCTAATAATTCCGCCATTTTGTGGGTGGAAAACACACTTAATGTAAAAAAAAAATTGTTACTCAACGTTGGGGGTGGTATTTTATATGTCAAAAATGTATACAAAGTTTGAAATGAATCGGTCAAGTTGTTTTGAAATGACAGTGAACACGGACTTTAAAAAAGATGTTTTGAGAAAAACGCGTTTAAAGTTTATAAAATAAAAAAGGGACGAAAAAAAATTTTTTTTTGCAACTTACAGAGAATCATCGATTCCAGCTCCATACAGCAGACTTCCTGCGGCATTGTCGATGTCTTCAGCCTCTTTTCTTTTGAGTCAGGACAATAGCAATGAACAAACTGTATACCCGTATACCTGTTCGACAGCTGCACTGCTATCCAGACCGCCCGCAGCTGTTAGAGTAAGAGCGTTAAAGGACGGGAGATTAATATTAATAAGACAATAACTTAGAAATTGGGACTAGCCGGCTCGAGGTCATGTAAATGTTATGATTCCATAACATTTGAAAAAACAAGTGTACCAACAACACCAAAGTGAGCATGGTTCCTCGTACAGCTGTTTCGGAAATCACCAGATTTCCTCATCAGCGAGGTTTTGCTGTCTCTCCATGCAAGTGTTGCTTGAACCAATTGGGAATTTCAAGCAACCCAAGAATGAAAAAACCGCCAAAAGCTGGAGAATGCTTTGAGTGTGTTGGTACCTTGATAACAGCTTCTATCTGTTATGGAAACATAACATTTACATGACCTCGAGCCGGCTAGTCCCAATTTCTAAGCAACTTTAAGAATATTGCTTCTATCGACCTAAAATTTTAAGGACATATTCTTGAAATGTTAAACAATAGGAGAAAAAAAGCGATTTTTCGAAAGTAAAAACCCTAACATGTATGTATTCTTGATCAGGACGACGAGCCGAGTTCATTTCCGCTTGTCCGTCCGTCCGTCTGTCTGTCTGTCTGTCCGTCTGTTTTGAAGCTATCGAGGTAAAATTTGGCACAAAGTCTTCTTTTTACTGCACGCAACTAATATGTTGGAACCGGCCGGATCGGATGACTATATCTTATAGCTGCCATAGGAACGAACGGTCGGAGAATAAGTCTTAGTGAGAAAAACTTTTTTATTTTCCATTGTAGCGTCACCAATCTTGGTATATATTAGTTTTACATGATTTTACATATTTGTGGAAAAATTTATTAATATCGGATGAATATAGCATATAGCTGCCATATAAACGGTCGGTCAAAAAACTAGTTCTAGTGGGAAAAACTTTTTTATTTTCTATCGTAGCGTCACCAATCTTTTGATATATTAGTTTTATATGCGTCAACACAATTCTGGAAGATTTCATCAAAATCGGATGATTATAGCGTATAGGACCGATTGGTCGAAAAATGTGTTTTACTAAGAAAAGTTATTTTTTATGGTATCAAATTTTTATTATCAATGATTTAAAAATTTTTTATATCTGATATCTATATCCTAGATATATATTTTACCGGTTAAATCAGTTGGAGTAAAGATTTTCAAGTGTATAAAACTTCGGCACAGTCGAAGTTAGCTTTGCCTTCTCGTTTTTTTTCCTTTTGTCGAGCTATTCGGGCCAACCCATTATTGAGCCCGTTTGGTGTTGAGTTGAGCCCGAATGGCACAGTTTTTTTTTCTGTGTACCCTATTATCTATTAAAAAAAATCTCTTTTACTAAGTTAATGCTTTCAGACGAAAATTTTCATCACCCCCAACATTGCAGGTGGGCTACAGGTAGGGATTGAAAAATCCTCCCTTGAAGACCTCTTTTCTACAAGCTTAAAAATATATAACTATCAGGGAATAATACCGTAACCGGAACCGTTAACATAAATAAACAGTTTAAAGCCAGTTGCCGGTATCAAACCCGGAACCGATATTAACATGTTTTTGAGAACCAAAAACCATTAACCGTTATAATACGAACCGAAAAAACCGGAAACATACCGAAACGCTAATACCGATACTGTTTCGGTTTGTAATTATTTGTTTTATTGATTTATGATTATTGCAAATATATATTTCATCTGCTAAAATAGTATATACACTCAGAAAAGAAACTTACATTTTAGAAGTCCGCCCTTAAAGAATATTGAAAATCATAAACTCTTTATAAGATATATAAGATAAAGAAAAAATGTATTGTGTGTATGTACATTGTACAAATTATCCATCTTATTAAATGTTAAGGATTTCTAAGTCTTAAAAAATCCTCCCTTGAATAACCTTGAATATAGAAATGTTAGAAAAATGATAATATTTAAGAAATCAAGTATCCGGATTTTAATCAAATTTCGCTCTAAAAAAATCTGTTTTAATATTTCGAAAAATGTAATGTATGGAAAAACTAACGCAAATTTGATGTTTCAAAATGTTTTTTTGTTTTAAAGAGCTGATATACCCCTCTGAGTATTTTACTAGCGTATTATGTGCTATATTGGACCGTAGTCTTAGGGTAAGGGTTCTTAATCGCTATTTTGAACGGAGATAAGACAGATTTTACAGCGGATTATTTTGAACCATTATTAATAAATATTTGTCAGCTTAGAGCATAGAGAATTCCTTAATTCTACATTTTTTTTCTGAGTGTAGGGATGCCACAAGAAGCGTGGACAGAAGCGACATTTTTCGTCCAAAAATACAAAAATTCTATAAATCGGTATATTTAAAACAAAAAGTTTTTTAAATGGCATATTCTAAAGACACCAATTTTTAAGTTTTATTACATCCATTAACTTTTTGGAATAATTTAGTTTTTTAATATTAATAAAAATTATACTTGTACCGATACGTACCGGTTTACCGAAATAAAAATCTTAGTATCGCATCGGATACAGAAACCGAAATAAACTGAAAACCAAAATAAAACAGTTAACCGATATTCTCATTTCGGTACGTACCGGAACCGGAACCGATCCCTGATAACTATAAATATTTTGTTCCCGACGGACACTTAATATTTTAGGAAAAGTCAGAAATAAAGTCTATCGTCTATCACATTTCCGTAACGACCAAAAAGATGTGATTTCCATGCCAAGTGTGATTGAAATTAGGCCATGCAGCTAATAGCTTTTTCTAATCAGAACGATGAAGACAGTGATTATGAACATGATCTAGCCAGGCAATTTCAGGTCTGTCACAACGGATGTGTGAAAAATGCACTTTTACCTTGACACCTATTACCACGCCTACGACAAGTGGGAATAAATTTTGTTTTTTGTTATATGCATTGTTTAATAGCGATGCTGCGCACACAAATTTCATGCTTCAAGCTGATACAATATAAATAATATCAAATTTAATCAGGCGACTCTGAGGAATAGGAAAAATAAAATGACATAAATTTTATTTTTTTATATAGACAATTGAGCAAAAATGCCTTTGGACTGGATTCCATATAAAATCCAGCAACTGTTCCCTGTTCCGGGTTTCACTTAAGTGAAATCGAATGTGGTAAATGTTAAATTTTCTAATAAACGATTATGGGTATTAAATCATTAATTTGTACTTACTTGAAACTCGACGGACTCGACTTTAATCGCTTTAAACCGATTTACTCAATAAATATTGCACAGCAACACATGCACCACTTTGGAGTTCGACCTATTTTGTCGAAAGAGAAAACCGGAACAGGCCTGTATATTATAAAGTCAGCATCCCTTACAAGCTCTTACAAGGAAAAAGGGATATAAAACGATTTCAGAAAAATATACATCTTTAAAAAACAAATCAAATTGAGTTCCCCTAGATTTCGGTCAGAACGATTCAAGTAAGCAAGCATAGGACAGCTATTGCCCAAATCTAAAATCCACGAGCTTTCCAGTACACCTTCCCTGGTTTTTAACTAAAAAAAAAACAAAAACCAGGCCAAATCTTTTCCACTGATTTTAACTTCTCAACTTTTAACTTTGCCAATTCCAACAGCTGCCATAAAACTAAAAACAAAGGCTTCTCCCAGCGCTGGTTAAAAGTTTTTGTTAAACATTAGGCAACTACAAAAAAAAATACACTAATTAATTAGACTTTATACTGCCAAATTGGCCACGGCCCATTCCCACTTTAACACAGTTGAAGGCCCGTTCATTGTCCCCTTTTGGCTGCCTCCTCTGGAGAGTGCAGCGGCGATTTCCCATGGTTACCACTCAATGCGGAAATTGTTTTTTTTTTTATCAAAAGGTTCGCTCGTACGTGCGCCGTTTTTTTTGTGTGTTTGTTTTTTTTCGATTTTGAGTGTGAATTGAGAATTGGAGTTTGGGATTGCCTTGAAATCGAAACGGGAAAAAGATTGCGCTGCCAAATTGTTAACAGCAATTGACCCAATTTTATGGGGCCCGCACTCAGGCATGCAGCAGCTGGTAAAAGAGGAAAAACAAAATATCGGCGTAAAAGCGAAAACTGCCCGGTCGACAGCATACAACGCGACTTTTACTTATTTCATTTTTTTTATTGTTTTGTTTTGTTGGCACTGTTTGCAAAAAATGCATCCGCTTTTTGCAAAGTCTGAAGAATTTTATTTCGGTTGTCCTGACGCCAGAGGACATGAGCTGAAATGGAATTAAAGCAAAGCAAATGAAGCTCGCTCTTGCATTGAAAGCGTTTTGAAATTAAATGCCACAACCTGTCTCTGGACTTGAAAATAAAACAAGCTAAAGAAAAATCCAAAACAAATTCAGCAATGTGGAAAGGGTATTGAAGGTCATTGAAGGTTGGGGCACTCAATCAAACCATAAAAAAAAGAGTGGGGAGTCGTGTGTATGCAATGCAGCACAAATTTCTTACTTATATACCCTATACGTTCACATTTTTTATGTTCCTGAAATAAGCGCACGTTCTCAAAAGTATACCATCCCTTCTAAATTGACCAATGAGCTGAGAAAATTCGTTCTTCAACTGGTTCTTGATACAGTTTTTTCCGTTCCAAAGACAAGACCGTATGGTTCTCAAACAAGGAACGTCCGGGCTCATTCAAAGCATTCTTAACTTAAGCCCGCCGTTCTCGATATAAGTAAAAAAGGACATAACCTACTAGAAAACGAGAGGGCAAAGCTAACTTCGAACTTGAAAAACTTTACTCCAACTGAATTAACCGGTAAAATATATATAGGATATAGATATCAGATATTTGAAATTTTTAAATCATTGATAATAAAGTTTTTGATACCATAAAAAAAAACTTTTCTTAGTTCGACCGATCGGTCCTAGGCCACGTTTGATAATTTTTTCAAAATTATGTAAAAGCATATAAAACTAATATATACCAAGATTGGGAACGCTACAATAGAAAACAAAAAGTTTTCTCACAAGAAGTAGTTTTTTGACCGACCGTTTATATGGCAGCTATATGCTATAGTCATCCGATTTTGATAAATTTTTTCAGAATTGTGTGGAAACATATAAAACAAACGTATACTACGATTGGAGACGCTACGATGGAAATCAAAAAAGTTTTTGTCACAAAGACTTATTTTTCGACCGATCGGTCCTATGGCAGCTATATGCTATAGTGTTCCGATTTTGATACATTTTTCCAGAATTATGTGGAAGCATATAAAACTAACATATACCAAGATAAGTGACTCTACGATGGAAAACAAAAAAGTTTTTCTAACTAGAACTAGTTCTTAGACCGATCGTTCCTATGGCAGCTATATGATATAGTTATCCGATCCGGCCGGTTCCGACATATTAGTTGCGTGCAGTAAAAGAAGACTCTGTGCAAAATTTCAGCTCGATAGCTTTAAAACTGAGAGACTGTTCGCGTAGAAACATACACTTTTCAAGTGTATAATAACGAAAAACAGTGTTTTTGGTACATTTAGAACGGCTTTTTGTCAGAATGTTCTTGCATAAAATTATATAATATTTACAGATCATCATCTCGATATTGTAAATTCTTTGGTAATTGTCAATATATCATATTTGTTTAATTTCAGTGTAGTAGCCTGTCAAATCCTTACTCATATAAGTTTATTGAGGTGTTTTTTAGGCATTTCATATGAGAGCTCAGAAAAGTGAAAATACAGCTTAATGGAAAGTAACAGAATGTGATTCAAATGGCAAAATTTAACAAATAAAGGATAAATTTTAATTTAATGACAGCTCATTGCGAGAAATGAAGAGGAAGAAAGGATCCTGAGAAAAAAACGCTAAAGTGTTATTATGAAAACGAGTCTATCTCCAAGATCGGCTTAAAAATACTTTTGAGTTGGCATCTGAATTGCTGCAAAATATGGGGATGCATATCTCTATTGGCCATATTCCGAATTCCGAGTCGATTTCGAGTTGAAATTTCATATTGATACATAGAAGGTAACAAGTATATCAACCGCTACTTTAGATTAAGTAACCTCGAAATTGTGGTTAGAAGTGGATTCATTTCGAGCAAAAGATACGATGGAATCTAATAGCCACTGATTTGCTTGTCACATACATATGAAATTATAAAATTTAAATTTCCAATAAAAATGTTTTCACAAAAATCGACTATGAATTCGGAGGGCAACAAAATGACCAACTTTGTGAGGTGCAGCCTTTTTGATCAAAAATTATGATTCATTTATGTGCACTGAACAAAACTGCATCATCGGTTTTGTTCCATCAGCTCTTGTTTCCACGATATGACGGAAAAACGGATTTCTTGTAAATTTTGCCCTCTCGAATTTCTTGTGGTCACAATAGGCACGAATTTCTGAATTTATTTGGCCTATTCGACAGAGCACATATCAATGCTTCTGTAAAAAATCAAACGCCCAAAATTCGATCATGTAAAAAACTGGTCTCAGAAGTCAGACTTTTCTCGATTTATGGCAATTTTTACAAACAGAACACTAAAAGCGACCATATCGTTTCGATATATTGTGAAGCAACCTTGAATCTTCGAACCAGGCCGACTGAGAATATCGAAGCTGCACATTGCGCCACCTTTGATTTTGGCATCTTGTTCGGAACAGGACTGAATATAAAACTGTATCGCTTTAAAAGTTTTGGTGCATACGCAATGCAAAAAGGCATCCAGAAATTATTATCAGCAGAGTTCTGCCTAGTATGGAATCCGTTCCGTGAGGAAGAACAAGAAACTATCTTCAAGACGATTCTGCACGTTTTCATCGGGCGCGCTCTGTAACAGATTTGTATAACCTTGCAACCTTGCCAAAGGAACGATCGGTCAAAAAACTAGTTCTAGTGAGAAAATTTTTTTGTTTTCCATCGTATCGTCACCAATCTTGGTATTTATTTGTTTTATTTGCTTTCACATAATTTTGAAAAAACTTATTAAAATCGGAAGCCATAGGAACAATCGCTCTAAAAACTAGTTCTAGAGAGAAAAACTTTTTTCTTGTCAATTGTAGAGACTTTAAAAAACTGCATGGTTATTAAAAAGATCGGCGGAGCCTATGTTACCCCTTTATTATACACTTGAAAAGTGTATATTAATTTTGCCCAGAAGTTTATAACGCATAGAAATATTCATTTCCGACCCCATAAACTATATATATTCTTGATCAGGACGACGAGCCGAGTTCATTTCCGCTTGTCCGTCCGTCCGTCTGTCTGTCTGTCTGTCCGTCCGTCTGTCTGTCTGTCTGTTTCTACGCGAACTAGTCTCTCAGTTTTAAAGCTATCGAGCTGAAATTTTGCACAGAGTCTTCTTTTTACTGCACGCAACTAATATGTCGATCGGTCGGAAAATAAGTCTTAGTGAGAAAAACTTTTTTTTTTCTATTGTAGCGTCACCAATCTTGGTATTAATTAGTTTTAGATGATTTTACATATTTGTGGAAAAATTTATTAAAATCGGATGAATATAGCATATAGCTGCCATATAAACGGTCGGTCAAAAAACTAGTTCTAGTGGGAAAAACTTTTTTATTTTCCATCGTAGCGTCACCAATCTTGGTATATATTTGTTTTATATGCGTTAACACAATTCTGGAAGATTTTATCAAAATCGGATGACTATAGCATATAGCTGCCATAGGACCGATCGGTCGAAAAATGTGCTTTACTAAGAAAAGTTTTTTTTATGGTATCAAATTTTTGTTATCAATAATTTAAAAATTAAAAATAACTGATATCTATATCCTCTATATATTTTACCGGTTAAATCAGCTGGAATAAAGTTTTTCAAGTGTATTAAAACTTCGGCACAGTCGAAGTTAGCTTTGCCTTCTCGTTTTTTTGTTCGTTCAATCAAATTACTGAATAATTGTTAACCAATGGGGTTTTATTAAAATTTTTTTCTAAATATAAGACTAGCCCAAATAAAAGTTTAATGACCTTTGAATTCAAATTGATTCATTGACAACCAAAAATAAAAATTACACGAATAGAAAATCATTTGGGGAAACCCCCGGCTAGAGAAGGCGCATAAACTCATAAAATTTTAGAGCGCGCCGTTTATTTGCATATTTTTTTGCTGAGTGTAAATATATTGACATAAATTACTCCAAGCAAAGTTGTACGATTTTTTAAGAAAGGAAGGTTATTTTAAATAAGTCTACTAGAAAAAGACGGAACACGTACATAAGGTTCCCAGTTTAGACCACGAAGAGCAAATGGTAGGAATTGCTGCTGTACAGACTCTATGCTCTTTTGATACTTCTAATATGGAGGGCACCACACACATGAATCATATTCAAGTATCAGACGAACGAGTGAAGAGTAGAGGATCTTGGTTGTGTAAGGGTCATTGAACTCCTTAGGCCCACGCTTACTATATATCCTAGCACACTCATGGCTCATACGTTGATGACCGCCCTTTCGAATTTACAAAGCTGTAAAATTGTCTTTGGGGATTGGTAAATATTGAATTAATATTCCTCATACTATATTCATACTGGGTGCACATTGTCGAAGCTCTGAATACAGCATGCGAATACTGTGCGGGTGGCCTGGGATTGACCCCGCTTACGGATCCTCCGCCTGTCAAAACGAGAGCGTAAGTTAAAGTCGGCCCTGCTCGACTTCGATATACCCGTTACTCAGGATATCAACATGTCCAAATTGTGGGAGATATGAGTTTTTTTCCAATTTGCGGGGGAGGCAACTCTACTATAGCTCATCTGATCAGGAAATGATGTATGGCTGATCGATAGGTAATAATTATTAAAATATATGTCAAGAGGGTTCAAACAATCTATTTTCAAAATTGTGGGAGATATGAGGTATTTTTTAAATTGCGGGGGCGTGAACTTTTCTATCGTTCATCTGATCAGGAAACGATGTATGGCGGATCGATAGGTAGTTATGATTAAAATATATGTCTAGAGGATTCGAATAATCTATCCTCAAAATTCTGGGAGATATGAGGTATTCCCAAATTGCGTGGGTGGCAACATTACTACCGTACATCTGATCGGGAATTGATGTATAGTGGATCGATAGGTAATGAGGATTAAAACATATGTCTAAAAGGTTTGAACAGTCTATTTTCAAAATTGTGTTAGATATGAGGTTTTTATACACTTGAAAAGTGTATATTAATTTTGCCCAGAAGTTTGTAACGCATAGAAATATTCATTTCCGACCCCATAAACTATATATATTCTTGATCAGGACGACGAGCTGAGTTCATTTCCGTCTGTCCGTCCGTCCGTCCGTCTGTCCGTCTGTCCGTCTGTCCGTCTGTCTGTCTGTCTGTCTGTCTGTCTGTTTCTACGCGAACTAGTCTCTCAGTTTTAAAGCTATCGAGCTGAAATTTTGCACAGAGTCTTCTTTTTACTGCACGCAACTAATATGTCGGAACCGGCCGGATCGGATGACTATATCATATAGCTGCCATAGGAACGATCGGTCTAAGAACTAGTTCTAGTTAGAAAAACTTTTTTGTTTTCCAACGTAGCGTCACTAAACTTGGTATATGTTAGTTTTATATGCTTCCACATAATTCTGGAAAAATTTATTAAAATCGGATCACTATAGCATATAGCTGCCATAGGAACGATCGGTCGAAAAATAAGTCTTTGTGAGAAAAACTTTTTTGATTTCCATCGTAGCGTCTCGAATCGTTGTATATATTTGTTTTATATGTTTCCACACAATTCTGAAAAAATTTATCAAAATCGGATGACTATAGCATATAGCTGCCATATAAACGGTCGGTCAAAAAACTACTTCTAGTGAGAAAAACTTTTTTGTTTTTTATCGTAGCGTCCCCAATCTTGGTATATATTAGTTTTATATTCTTTCATATAATTTTAAAAAAAATTATCAAAATCGGATGACTATAGCATATAGATGCCATAGGACCGATCGGTCGGAAAATGTGTTTAACTAAGAAAAGTTTTTTTATGGTATCAAATTTTTATTATCAATGATTTAAACATTTTTAAATATCTGATATCTATATCCAATATATATTTTACAGGTTAAATCAGTTGGAGTAAAGTTTTTCAAGTGTATTAAAACTTCGGCACAGTCGAAGTTAGCTTTGCCTTCTCGTTTTCAAATTGCGGGGGTGGCAACTTTTCTATCGGTTATCTGATCAGGAAATGATGTATGGCTGATCGATAGGTAATAATTATTAAAATATATGTCTAGAAGGTTCAAACAATCTATTTTTAAAATTGTGGAAGATATAAGGTATTTTACAAATTGCGGCGGCGGCAACTCTACTATCGTTGATATGATCGAAAAATGATGTATGGCGGATCGATAGGTAATGATGATTAAGATATATGTCTAGAAGGTTTGAACAGTCTATTTTCAAAATTGTGGGAGATATAAGGTTTTTTTTCAAATTTCGGGGGCGTGAGGGGGCGTGGCAAAAATTTGAAACAAACTTGATCTGCCTGCAGACAATACAAGTCTACACTGAAAATTTGGTAGCTCTAGCTCTTATAGTCTCTGAGATCTAGGTGTTCATACGGACGGACAGACGGACGGACGGACGGACGGACAGACGGACGGACGGACAGACGGACAGATCTATATCGACTCGGCTATTGATGCTGATCAAGAATATATATACTTTATGGGGTCGGAAATGCTTCCTTCTGCCTGTTACATACATTTGCACGAACTTAGTATACCCTTTTTACTCTACGAGTAACGGGTATAAAAAGAGACAGGCAAGAAGAGCTAAGTTTTAGCTAATTGGATCGACAACTGCCCCTTTAGTTTTGTTGTCAATTACGAACAGTTTATCTTTTTTGCGTCCGTAGCCTGCGTTGAGAAACAAATCACAAATCATTTCATTTGCCCTCACACAACACCACAGACGCAGTTACCAAATCTGGTTCAAATTCCAAATTTTTCGTTGCTCAAAATGGGCGCCACTAAATTGATGAATCAGACGTTTTTCCTGGGCAGAAACGTCCAAAGTGTCATCAGGCTCTTAACCATAGCGCGGCCAACATCTTGCACGCTGCTCAGTACACGTTTCAACAGCTTCACCGGCAGACTGCCCTGTCCCAAGATGGGCCAGAGACCCAAACCAGAGCCCAAGTGCCGTCAGCCAAAGAATTCGAAACCCGTATTTTTCAAAAGACCCGCAATCTGTAAAACGGATCAGGAGTTGGCCACCGAGGAGCCGCGTACCATAGGCGTCTATCCAAGATGTACACCCACTTACCAATTCAGGCCAGAGTGCGCCATAAAGACATGTGCGCCTTCCAAACGCCTTGATCATCAGTTTTATAAGCCAAGCAAAAGTCTGAATCGTAAATATCGTAGGTACTGGGTGAAGTGTGTGTGTAAGAAGCGCCCCCAGAGGCGTTGTCAGGTCACTCCCCCGGAGATCTGTCGCCGTATGCCCCTGAAAGCACGATGCAGTTCCAATACCTTAGGCAAATGTAAGGTACTGCTTGGCATGGAGTGCAAACGTCTGAAGGATGTCACCATCACGGCGAACAATAAATGTATGAAGTATGTCCTCTGCGAGTGCCCCAAAGTGGCTAAGGAAACCCGTTGCCGTGTGGCACCCAAGCCCAGCAAGTGTAAGCGTCGTCTTACACGTTATCCCAGCTTCTCGGAGTGTATGCACGAAGAACTGAACACAGACAAGCCCAATGAGTGCTATTGCCATGACACCGTCTCCATGTGCGAAATGTGGCGCTCCAACAAAGAGCTGAGAAAGAACCAGTTTTAGGCAAGTCTGTAGTAGGCGGCGATCAGGCTCTCTCGGCTGTCAGCTGATCTACTAACAAAAACAATCTTAAAATTATAGGTTTTTAGTCAACTTCTATCCGTTCGGCCCAAAGACTAAAATTCAAATTAAAATGCGTCGCTTGCGGTCTGTTTCAAGCGCCCTCCTCAGCCCTTCGAGCATTAATATTCTAGTACCGTCAATGACAATGGCCACCACAGCGGAGAAGTTGCACATGCGTGAACTGCGACAGAAACAAGTGGCAAAGTGGAAAATTCCCTGCTACATGTCGATGCGACGCTCGGAGTACAAGTGTCGAGTTTATCCAAAACGTGGCCCCTACCAAGCCGAATGCGATGAAGATCTCGATGATCCCTGCGCCAGCGAGCCCCTACCAACTGATCTACTGGAATACGCGCCAAGCGATAAGAATGCTATATGCTATCAGCGCACTTGGTCCGACTGCCGACCACTGCCACGGCCCCGCATTATTTTTGACAAGATCTATCCGAAGCGTGAGCGACGCAATCCCAAACAACCGGGACAGGTGCCAATTACCGCTTGCAATCTGCAGACAATGTGTCCCAAAACTTGTTGCAAGCTTACCGTTCCCGGCTGCAGGCCAGCAAGAGCGGATCCCAAGTGCCTGATAGGACGCAAGCACACCTGCTGCACCAAGCGAACCACCAAGTATCCCTGCTTCTCAGAGTGCCGCAAACGCGAACTGGCTCCACCGCCACGTACTTGTGAATGCGAGGGCAAACCTTCCCTGTGCGATATATGGGAATACTGGCGGAAGCAGGGAAAATTCTAAATAATGGGCGAACGGGTCGAAAGTTTTGAATAAGAACTGACGAAATTCATTTTTTTTTGTTTTTTAAGAAACCAAGAATAAAAATTGGCAGTTTTTTTTTACTAATTCTTCGCTATATATACTTGAAATGGGCAGGGTAAAAGTCATTATAACGACGAAGTAGGCCATTGGATCAAGAAGTGAATGATTAATAACACATTCGGTAAATGTTTATTATATCCCTTCCCCTAGATGGACCGCGAATTATAATGAATTTACGTGAAGAAATTAATTGGCGGTCAGCCATAGTTATTTTATAATTGAATTTAAAAGTTTGCGCTTTTCTTATGTAAAAAGGCTTTGAATCACGTATGCTTTCGTAATTTAGGCATCAGTTTAAAAAAAAAATGTGCCTGATATTTTTTTAATTTGTTATAAATTCTTTTCCACACCACCAAATAGAGGTTATATTTATAAAACAAAAATCAATGATTAATAAATTTACTGAACATTTTTTATAAGTTTGTTATTATCCTTACTTTTACTTGATTTCGACTATGAAATTACGCTTGACTTCTTCTTCAAACTCTTTTCCACACCACCAATATTAGGTATACTTCAACAATGTGAGATGTCGCTGTAAAATTAATGCTAATGTGATAGACGTACAAATATAGTATTACCATAAAAAACGCGCAGAGATGCTACGCTTGCATAAGCGTCCTCCTCAGCTTCCTTCTCCTTGTTGTCCTTTGTAGATTGTTTAATGTAATGAATGCACCATATAGTCAACAAATTTTTGCTTTGCGCCGCAAGCCAGAAAAACAAAAAAAAAATCGCGTGATTTTTTGTTTAATTTTTCTAGCCTGCGGCGCAAATTATAAACTTTCAAAAACTATGCAGAACGAGAAGTGATGGAAGAGGATGATGAGGATGAGGGAAAAGCAAACATCTCACATTGTTGTGCATATGTGGACTAGGCCTTCTCGGCAAACCACAATACATAAAAACGCTCTAAGAATTTTATTTTGAGATTTGTGTAATGGCTTGTGCGGGTTGTGAAATTTCCATTTCAAAGTTATTGTTATCTATTGTTTTAACAACGAAGGCTATATTCATCAAACTGTCAATCAAGCCATTCACAATTCGAAAACTTAAAATTCACGTAAACTGAACTCACTAACAAATTAAATTCAACTGATTTATCAACATAAAAGCTAATTTACATCTTCAAATATAACACTTTTTCAAAAGCTAACTAGATCGAAACATGTTTTTATACCCTTGCAGAGGGTATATTAAAATTGTCACGATGTTTGTAACGCATAGAAGGAAGCATTTCCGACCACATAAAGTATATATATTCTTAATCAGCATGACGAGCTGAGTTCATTTCCGTCTGTCCGTCTGTTTCTATGCTATCTCCTCCCTCAGTTTTAAAGCTATCTTGACCAAACTTTGCAAAATGTCTTTAAATACAAATACGCTGCACATTTGTCGGAACCGGCCGGATCGGATGACTATGTCATATAGCTGCCATAGGAACGATCGGTCCAAAAACTAGTTTTTGTGAGAAAAACTTTTTTATTTTCCATCTTAGCTGCACCATTCGTGGTATATATTAGTTTTATATGCTTCCACACAATTCTGTAAGAATTTATCAAAATCGGATGACTATAGCATATAGCTGCCATATAAACGGTCGGTCCAAAAACTAGTTCTAGTGGGAAAAACTTTTTGGTTTTCTATCGTAGCGTCACCAATCGTCGTATATATTAGTTTCATATACTTCCACACAATTCTGGAAAAATTGATCGAAATCGGATGACTATAGCATATAGCTGCCATAGGAACGATCGGTCTAAAAACTAATTCTAGTGAGAAAAACTTTTTTGTTATCAATGGTAGCGCCTTTCAAAAACTGCAAGGGTATTTAAAACATCGGCGTAGCCGATGTTAGCCTTCTATTTTTAGGATTCAAATTTAAATATTCTATTATAAAATAACCATGGCTGACCACCAATTAATTTCTTCACGTAAATTCATTACAATTCGCGCTCCATCGATGAAAAAAAAATTCCCGAATTTTTCGAGAGGAAGGGGATATAATAGAAAATTTCCACACATTCAATTACCTTTTAAGAAAAAGTGTTCTTTTTCAAGATATACACATTTTTCTGAATATAATTTACTCCCTATTCAAAACTCTAGCTATTTCGCGATTACTCAAAAACGGTTCCTTTAAAATAGCTGAAAACTATTTTTTTTCTAGATTAATTTATTATTGAACCAGCAAAACAAAATATAAGATATGGTTATTGTTTAGTTAAAACAAAAAAATGATGAAAATAACTACCACTTGTAATTGAAACTCTACACAGAAAAAAAAAAAGATCCATTTGGAATGGATATGGACATATCCTTTTTTTGGATATTGAAATGCATATCCTTTTCAAATTTACACATCCTTTTGATATTTTTCAGCTCCATTTTCACATCCTTTGGATATTTTTCAGCTCCATTGGATGAAAAACTAAGATCAATTTAACATTATTTAATCTCAAATGGATGATAAAAATGGATATGGACATATCCAGTCCAAATGGATATGAAAAATACCCAATGGATCATCAAAAAATATCCTTTTTTTTTCTGTGTAGCAATGTGTATTTTCGATGCAAAAAAGTGTGTCCCTCCTACTTCTTTTTACTGCACGCAACTAATATGTCGGAACCGGCCGGATCGGATGACTATATCATATAGCTGCCATAGGAACGATCGGTCGAAAAATAAGTCTAAGAAAAAAACTTTTTTGATTTCCATCGTAGCGTCACCAATCGTAGTATATATTAGTTTTATATCTTTCCACACAATTCGGAAAAAATTTATCAAAATCGGATGACTATAGCATATAGCTGCCATATAAACGGTCGGTCAAAAAACTACTTCTAGTGAGAAAAACTTTTTTGTTTTCCATCGTAGCGTCTCCAATCTTGGTATATGTTAGTTTTATATGCTTTCATATAATACAGGAAAAATTTATCAAAATCGAATCACTATAGCATATAGCTGCCATAGGAAGGATCGGTCAAAAAACTATTTCTAGTGTGAAAAACTTTTTTGTTTTCTATCGTAGCGTCCCCAATCTTGGTTTATATTAGTTTTTTATGCTTTCACATAATTTTGAAAAAGTGTATCAAAATCGGATGCTGCCATAGGACCGATCGGTCGGAAAATGTGTTTTACCAAGAAAAGTTTTTTTATGGTATAAATATCTGATATCTATATTCTATATATATTTTACCGGTTAAATCAGTTGAAGTAAAGTTTTTCAAGTGTATTATAACTTCGGCACAGTCGAAGTTAGCTTTGCCTTCTCGTTTTATTTTTGTTTAAATTTTGTATGTTGGTCCACTTGTTCCCATTTGAACAGGCATTTATCATAATTAGTTCGTTAAAGTGTTTCTAGTGATTCTGTCTTTATCTCCACAATCGTTGCCAATCTTCGCCCTTTCATGGCAGAGGCATGATTGTGGTGTTGTTTTTGGCAACCAAAAATCACGCACAAGCAACGATAAGTGAGGTTGTCCATTTTCGTGATGCAAAACATATGAAAAGCTTAGTTTTTTCGTATCACTTCTCATAATTTTAAGGTATTACTCTTTAATACTCCAGTTGCACTACACCACGGTAATCGAAGAAAACTGTGAGCAAGACCTTGACATTTGATCGAACTTGGGGCCGATTTCCCATCTTCTAGAATGTAGATAGGTGCTATATGTCAGATAAACGTCAAATTGACTCTGTTATTTAGTGCTTTGTAGGAGATGAGAAATGAGGAAATGGGAAATAAGAAAGTCGTTTCAGTTTAGGTTTTTTTGGGATGGATGGAATCATTGGCACGTTTGAATTTGATCCATGATTCGTCACGAGTTATAACTAGGGACGGAAAATATCACATATTTTTTATAAAACTCTTATAGAAATAAAACAATGAAGCTCATGTGGTAAAATTATTATAAATAAACGAAAACGTTTGTTTTCCTTTCCGCTATCGATATTCACATGGTCAATGGTCATATTCAGTTAATAACAGTTATTTATAACTTGTTTTTTATTACATAGTTAATAACAGTTGTTGTTACAAGTCTTTGTATAACTAATCTCAGGGGGTCTTCTACCTTTTTTGACTGTTTTTTTTATAATCTGGAGAGAAACCCCCAAGAGCTTTTTCAATTTGGGTTTTTGTTTTGTGTTATTAATTAATTATATAAAAAATACAAAATAAAATTCGAGAAAGTTCTTGGCCTGCCAATTAAGGTCTTTCAAAAAAATGTTTAGAGGTGGTAGCCTCTAGGCCAGATAAATCCAGAAATTGCTGCCTACTGTGACCACAAGAAATACCTGAGCGCAAACAGACCCTGAAATCCGATTTTCCGCCATATCTTGCATACAAGAGCGGATATAACAGAACCTTTGATGCAGTTTTGTTCAGTGCAGTAGGGCAGTTAAAAATAGGGCGGCACAAAAAACACTGTTACCCTGTGGAATTTATAACATAAAATTATATAATAAATACTCTTATAATATTACTCAAATAATAACAGTTATCGAAAGAGTTTTATTATAAAAATCCGTAAATAATACTCATTCAGAGACTTAATTTCTTAATCACACCATAAAAGTATTTTAATTTTTTATAGCTTCAGCGGTGTGCGCTCTGCGTGACTGATCGATAACCTGCGATATATAAAGAAGACTGTTATAATTGGATTCAAAATAATAAAGCATTGTCTGTGTTTTGTTGACTTAGTTTAATAATAAAAGTCTTTCGACAAGTGTTATTTTCTGAGAAACAAAATAAAAGTCTCTTATAATTTTAATGTTCCGAGTAATTACACAAAAGTCTTAAGTTACTGTTATTTATTGACTTTTCATAAAAGTCGTTCTCCAAATGTTTTTTACTAAGTTATATAATAAAAGTACTTAATATATAAAAATTACTGCTAAATGCGGACTTATATTAATAAGTAATAGCTGTTACCGTCTCTGGTAAAAACCCATTCGGGCAAATTTGAGCCGACTCAACAGCTTCGAGCGATGCTTGGGCAACGGGTTTCTTTTGTTTGTTAAAAAATAGCAAAAATCAAAATAGGTTTAACCTTTATATCTGTACAAAAAAAAAAACAAATTAATAATGCTAATTGTCTGTTCATTTCATCTTAAGATAAGTTCACATCCAGTACCAACATAATAAATTTAAAAAAATCGATTGTACGTAGACTGCGATATTTGAAAAGTTAACTTATTTTAGGAACTCACCTCGTATAGCACGTGTTGGCATTTATTTAAAAGCAAAACATCTACCTTTTGATTACAAATTAAGAAATTGAATTTGGGAAGCGAGGTATAAAATGGCAGCGAATAAGTCTCTGCTGAATATTTTCACATATCAGGTAACATGAAATATCTTTTTTGGTTTATTTTTTATTATCTTAATATATTCTTGCTAATATGTTCGAAATTTTAGATCATTCTGATTATAAGTTTACGAGAAATAACAATCCACAGTTGTTGTGTACAGTAGACTGATCGTCCCCAGTATGAATTTCCATATTGAGCATGTTCAGTCTATTGTACAGGTGTACCCCGTTGGCATGAATGGGACACATAACGGTTAAACCGACACCACACAATCAATTTCACTTCCGACAAGTTTGTGTGAAAGAAGAACTAAGAACATGCCTATATAGCTTTCACCAAATGGTTGGTAGCCCATAATTCAGTAGCATTGAACGTTATAATTAAACTTTCGCTGTCCCCTCATGCACATTCTACGTGCTTACATTCTAATAATCACGTTTTCAATGTAGCTACAAACTATTCCATTCATTCCCTGAAGAGTACACAGAGCAAAATATGACGTTCTGTGATACTAAATTAAGCAATTTTTTTTTAAAAATAAGAACAAAATGTTCATGAAACATGCCCAAACAGTTCATAAAACAAGCACAAAATGTTCACGAAACAAGCCCAAAAAATCCAAAGTGAGAGCAAAATGCTCATGAAAATCGTACCCCAATGTTCATGATTTGAGAACAAACGTGCATGATAGACTTTCGTCAACGGATGTTCATGATTTTGGTACTTTTAGAACGGATTTTTTTAAAGTTTTTTAAGAACCAGAGCTAACTATTCGCTATTCTGAAACATAGATTAAAATTCAGCCGCTTTATGTGTGTAAGCTTTTGCAAAACTGATTTGGTCATTTAAAAATTTTTAGCAATTCAAATTCAGTTCCTTATTCCCACCAAACACACAGCGAATGTGTTCATTTTAATATAATGCTTGCTCATCTGCAACCCATTTTCAAGTTTTCTTTTGTCTGTCTTGTCCAGGTCCTTTTACACACACACTAACATACACACACACCCACTTAAACACATTGCTGTTACATCTCTGCTTTTTCTTCTTCGTCTTCTCCTTTTTTTTTGCAGTTACAAATTATGCTCATATAAATTTTTATAAAACATTTCTGCCGTTGCCATTTTATTTTATGTTTCTTTTTGTTACAACTGCGTCGCTCTTACACACACTCACACACATCTCAGATGGCGCACAAAAGTAGGCAACGCAAATGTCTGCAGCAAAAATGAAGAGCAATTCACACTTGAAAAGTTTTCTACATGCGTTTTTAAGTTGCCCTGAACAACTATTTTGTGTTTTTGGGTTTTTTTTTTTTTGTTTCCAAGGCAGGGCAGCTGAACCCACGAATATTAACCGAATATGTGTGTGAATATGACGCCATAAAAAAGGGTTCCGTTTTGCTAGTGTAGCCTTTTTCTCTCCGTTTATTTGCCTAAGCTGAACTAATTTAATATGCATAAATGCTGGCACATGTTTCATAAATGGCATTTTAAAGCCCTGACCCTTTGGCTCGAAAATGGGTTTATTATGTAGGTTTGCACATTACGCATATGAATGTCCATTAAATGCATTTGCCATAAATAAAAAAAATATATATATGAAAAACTGTTGCCTAAACTCGAAATTTAATGTCATAATTACACAACTGAGAGATAAGCCAGACTACGGCAAATGGGGAGAGTTTTGAAACAATGGCTCCTCATTGTCTCTTTGCGGTTACAACTTCCAGCTTAGGGCTGTCATTTTTATCTGTTTTCTATTGTCATTCACACAATGGACCACACACCAAACAAGAAAATGTTGTGCTTCTGACTTGCTTCATTACAAATTTTTGTATATTTTTTTTCTCTTTTTGTCAAATTGATTTGTCACCAGTAAGGCACGTCTCTGAAATCCCCTTCCACCACCATTTTCACTTTGCCTTTGTAGCCAATTTACATTTTGACGCATTTGATGCTTTGAAATCGCTTGGCACGTTTTTTGTCTATTTGAATTATGTCAATAGAATTTACGCATTTTCAATAAATGTCAAATATGTAGTAGGCAATCGCCCACAAAGTTTTGATGGAAAATCAAATTTACACCCAGACCACAAAGTGGCCAGAGAGTGGGAAGTTTTTCAGTTTCTTTTATTGAATTTAAAAATATATTGCTCGCTTGAAATTGCGTCCTTTCAGTTTGACTAGCTCAACTGGCTTCTCACTAAATCTTTTACTAGAAGAACAAGATGATATATGGGGCTAGGTTCACCCTGCTGCCTTTATAAATTCTGGGGATTTGTCTTGGTGATATATCAGAATGCTAGGTTATATCTGTTAGGAAGTGTGAGCCGAGGAATTTCGTTCTTCGACGACTTAGAGCTGGACATTTCTTCCACTATGGTGCACTTAGTCTGGCGGCAAGTGTTCCGATCAGCCCTGCAATAGACCTAACCACTGCAGCGCAGTTTGCTCTGCCGAGCGGCATAGATTCAAGGAGCGTTTTTCGCTGCAATTCTTCCAAGTTAGACGCTCTGTTCTGCAGGTACTCACTGACTGCCAATTTGGAGTAGCTTTCTGCCTGCACGTAGCCATTCTTTTATAATGATCTTGCACGTAGCCATGGGCATACCTTCATTTTCCTATTCGGGAAGATGGTTGGTGGTAGTGCCTTGACAAGGGAGTTCGTCTGCTTTGCAATTGCCCTCGATGTCCCTATTTCCTAGGACCCAAATGAGGTTTATATCTGACTGTTCTGCCATCTCTTGAAGAGATTTGCGACAATCGTTAACCGTGCCAAACTGGTGGATATTAAGCCAAGTGCTTTAATAGCAGCTTAGCCGTCAGAGTAAATGCTTTTTGTACCCAGCGTCTGAGTTGAGTACTGGGCACATATTAGAGCTTCCTTGATCGAAAGGATTTCCGCCTGAAAGACAATACAATGATCTGGTAGTCTGAAAGAATGACTAATGCTGAGTTCGTCGGAGTATACACCGTCACCCACTCTATTATCGAGATTCGAGTCATCAGGGTAAATTGTATAGATTTATGTGGTCCCGGCAGACCTTAATTCCACACTTCTTTAAATGCACACTTAAGAGTTATTGTTGGAGTTTTAATTAATAAGGCTTTAAATAACTGTTATTAAGGACTTTTATTTTTTTACTCCACAAAAATTAGTTATTCAAAACTTTAATTTTTTGACTGCAAGTATACCAGTTATTAAAGACTTTTATTATATTAGTCAGTAAATAACAGTTGTAGAAAGACTTTTATTGAAAGTCAATTTATAACAGTTACTAAAGCCTTTTGTTTAATTTTTCAGAAATAACAATCATTAAAGACTTTTATTTTATAACTAAGAAAATTAGAGTTATCGAAAGACTTTAATTATTTAACTCAGTAAATAAAACTTAGTCAGTGACTCATATTTTTAAATCACAATAAAAAAAAGGTCTTCTTTATTTAACGCAGTTAATAATAAGGTACACCCAATGAATCATTTAAGCAGATAGCAAACCGCTGAAGGTATAATAAATAAAAAGACTTTTATTAAAAATTAAAAGTCTTTGAATGAGTGTTATTTACTGTATTTTATAATAAAAGTCTCTCTAACTCTTGTTTCTAAGTAATAAAATAAAAGTCTTTCATAATAATTATGTTCAGAGTAATAAAATAAAATAAAAAAAAAAAAAGTTCAGAGTAATAAAACGGTCATTACATGAGTTTAATTATACAAGTCTTTCAATAACTGTTGTTAACTGTGTAACTGTGTCTAACGAGAAGGCAAAGCTAACTTCGACTGTGCCGAAGTTTTAATACACTTGAAAAACTTTACTCCAACTGATTTAACCTGTAAAATATATATAGGATATAGATATCAGATATTAAAAAATTTTTAATCATTGATAATAAAAATTTGATACCATAAAAAAAAACTTTTCTTAGTAAATCACATTTTCCGACAGATCGGTTCTATGGCAGCTATATGCTATAGTCATCCGATTTTGATAAATTTTTTTTGAAAATTTGTAAAATCATATAAAATTAATATCTACCAAGATTGGTGACGATATGATGGAAAACAAAAAAATTTTCCTCACTAGAACTTGTTTTTTGACCGACCGTTCGTATGGCAGCTATATGCTTTAGTCATCTGATTTTGATCAATTTTTCCTGAATTGTATGGAAGCATATAAAACTAATATATACCACGATTGGTGATGCTACGATGAAAAACAAAAAAGTATTTCTTACTAGAGCTAGTTTTTTGACCAATCGTTCCTATGGCAGCTATATGATATAGTCATACGATTTCGATAAATTTGTTCAGTATTATGTGGAAGCATGTAAAACTAATACATATTAAGATTGGTGACGCTACGATGGAAAACAAAAAGTTTTTCTCACTAAGACTTATTTTCCGACTGATCGTTTCTATGGCAGCTATACGATATAGTCATCTGATCCAGCCGGTTACAACATATTAGTTGCGTGCAGCAAAAAGAAGACTCTGTGCAAAATTTCAGCTCGATAGCTTCAAAACTAAGGGACCAGTTCGCGTAGAAACAGACAGACAGACGGACAGACGGACAGACAGACGGACGGACGGACAGACGGAATTGAACTCAGCTCGTCGTCCTGATCAAGAATATATATAGTTTATGGGGTCGAAAATGAATATTTCTATGCGTTTCAAACTTCTGGGCAAAATTAATATACACTTTTCAAGTGTATAAAAAAGTTTTAAATAAATATTATTAACTGAGGTTTATTATAGCAAAAAAAAAACTCTTTATTTTTGACCATTACAATAAAAGTCAGCAAAAAAATATTCTGGATAATGATAGCGGAAAGGAAAACACACGTTTTTGTGTATTTTGAATAATTTTACAGAGCTTCATTGTTTTATTTCTAAAGGAGTTTTATGAGAAATCCTGTTATATTTGGTCCCTAATTTTAAGTAATTTGACTGCTTAAAGAATATTTTGGATAAATATATAAAAATGTAAATGTATAAACCGTAACAGATTTTTCCCGCTTGCCAATGCTTCATTTGAACTTGTCGGGCATTTCGATTCGTATTCATCCAAAATTTAATATTCTTTAATCTTGCGTTAAAAGATTCTGGGGTACATGTACGATTGTAGATTTATATTTATTTCTATTAACACATTCATTTTAGAAGATTTATCAAAAATGGATAACTGGAACATTGAAACAAGAATTTGAATTGTTCACCCCTATCACGCACTGGAGTCCGTAGTTTCGGTTCTAAAAGAATATAGGCGCACTTTTGCGCCTCTGCATCTGCACACTAGCAGATGGACCTTAATGATGCTTGCTAAAAATTTTGCCAAGCATGAGACCGTCGCAAGAAGACCTTACCAACAAAACCCTTCAGTTCAGACGAAGGGAACATTCGCTGCAGTAATTGTTGTCATACAAAACAATTTAATAGTTTTAATAGTTATGCCAATCAATCAACATTTGGGGCTTTTCCTTCAGACAGGACACTTCGGGGAGTAAAGAAGAATATTTTGCTAAGTTGCCATGACGATGAGAATTAAACTATATTTATTAAAATTTATTAAGTTTTTAACATGAATAAAAGCAATTAGAATTCCTTACACTTAAAAATAGTTATTTACGTTTTTTAATGTAGCAAAATTCATCAGCCACCCTGTGTTTCGGAAACGAATTAACAGAAATCTAATATTGTCCTATCTTCTATTTAAAAAGTTTTAAATAAATGACATTATAAAGTGTTTAGGATGGACTTTTGATGAAAACTCATTTTAGTTGTTTAAGGTCTCTGTGGTCTAGCATGTGAAGGCATTGAGTTCAGTCTGAATTTGGCTAGCGCTCCGGCGAAATTAGTCGCTAATTAAATAAATTAAAATTAGAAATAATGGATGATTCAAAAAACTTAAAATCTCATTGTCATATTTGTTATACAGTAAATATAATTTATCCCGTGCACTTTGATATAATTTTTAGTTCATTTCTGGGCACCCGGGACTCCCGTCTCTTCGCTATGTGTGGCTTGTATTTACTTAATAATGCGCCAAACTAATAACCATACATATTGAAATTACTTAATATTATTTGGGTTTCTTGTTGCAGTCAAGAAAGATTGTTGTTTGGCATGGGCCTAAAATATTTTGTAAATGGTTCAATGCATTACATTTACCACTTTTCTTTTGCATGTACATATAAAGTCGATCGAACAAATTTCATAACACAAGATTATAGGTTGAAAAAAGAAACAAAAATGAAAAAACTGATTACCAATATTAAACCAAGTAAGTCTGATGAAATAAAGAGACATTCCACTCTTACTTTTCCGTGCATATCTAATCATTTCAAACAAATGTACATTCTGCTGCAGCTGAAAAGAATAATTAACAAAATTCTAAAACGATTTACTACAATGCTCTAACTTTATGGTATCAACAAACTGTTTGCATAGAATAAGAGCTTAATAATAATATCGCATACCTTAAAATCCTCCCCTCCCCCTCAGCTCACAGTTTAAATAGCTCTCCGCTTGCTCTGTGCACTTCAATCTTATTAAATCCCCGTTCAGCAGTTTGCCCTTGTTCTCGGTTGCCTGCTTTACATTTAATGACTACATTTGAACTACCCATAGAGTTTACCCCCCCCCCCCCCCCCCCCACACTTCACATTGAAATCCATTCTCGACAACATGTTTACAGCACTTTATGGACGTTGCTATTTTGCTCGGTTCTTTATTTTATATTTTCATTTAAACAATTGTAGGAGCAGCAGGAGCAATAGGAGTAATAAAAAGAAATTATAAAATAATATTAACAATCTAGCAACAACTATAACCAAGCTGGGCAGGCATTTAGTGCCGGACACGGCACCCAGACTCAACAAAGTGTGTAAAGTGTAGCCAGCTAAAAATGAAAATAAAAAAAATACTGTTGCCATTTTACGTTTATGGTTATGTGGGTGCTGGGACCCAAGACCAGGACTAAATGGCAAATAGCAACAAATGAAAGTTAAAGCAAAGGAGGGAGGGAGGATGGGGGCCCACTGCACTGCTGCTTGCATTAAAAGTGCACGTGTAATTAAGGCCAACAGCGACGCCCATCTAATTGGCTGGCAAAAAGGCAGCCCAACTTTGTTGGTCATAACTAAATTTGTTTGCTTTTGCTATTGCCACGCCTAAGGCCTTTATACTAGATGGCTTACTAACCCAACCACTGGGCACTAGCTATTCCTCATAAACCCCAACCACAAAAAGCTTTCATTCCAGCCAGGTGCTGGCACAATGTCATAAAATCTTATTATATTCAGTAATTGTGGGATACCAGATGAGTATATCAGTCGAATGAGACACGTTGACATGGGATTAAGAAGATGATGAATGATTTGAAAAATGTCTAACGATTACACAACGCAACAAAATTAAAATTTGTTAAGTTTATTGAATCTGCATCACTTCAGGATTTTATGTAATTTGAGCCTTTAATTTAAAATTTTACCAATTTAAGGCATGTTTTGTGGGCAACCAATACGTTTGATTTGAATCTTCTTGATTTTATCGTAAGGTTCAGTTCCTTAGCTTTAAAATAAATTATCCCAGATAATTTTGTGATTTTTTTCAAACGAAAATAATCCATTTTGAATGCATGTGATAGAGTTTACATAAAGTCAGGCAAAATTTTACAGCCAAAAAGTAGTCTAAGCAAAAAACAGTGCATCGCCTAGCAATTTGTATTAAATTAAATTTTTCAACGAAAACCATTGCATACTTGTAGGCATGGCAGTATTTAGTCGTTGAAAAAACCCGCAGAAATGTTTGGGATAATTTATTTTAAAGCTAAAGAATATATCTTTCCGATAATATAAAGGAGGGTAAACACTAAAGTATAGGTTGACCACAAAACATGCCCTAAAATGCTCAAAAAAGGTACCTACTTAAGGTTCAAAATTGCCAAAAATCCTGACGTGATGGATCATTTAGGTAGCCAGATTCGAGTTTAGTACACGAAAATCATCTAGAATCACCAACACTCCTTCTATAAACCGGACCGAGTTGCCTAGTGTCAATTGGGCTGATGAGCAACACTAAAAGAGATTCTAGAACTAACATTACTTCCAAAACACTGAGCTCTTGGGCAAGTGGAATCATATGTCTGTATTTATATAAAATCAAGTACGAAAGTAGATCAAGCCCGATTGTAATATACTTTGTACCTGCCAAAGTTTTTATATAACAGATAACTTTTAAGTGTGGACCCATAAAAACTGTAAAAGGTTGCGGCCAGTGCAGACCAGCGGATGTATTTGATTTGATTATAACTCGACTATAGTTTTGATTGATGGGATTGATCAATAATGAGGAATACTTTAAATGTCTAGAAGGTGCAAACAATGTATCTATAGAACTGTGGAGGATATAATGTTTTAGTTTACATTATTAAAAAAAAAGATTAGTTTAAGTTTGAGAATAGATTGGCGATTTCAGAGAGTATTCAGTTCAATCGTCTCTTTGCCAATTGTAATTCAATCGACAAATCTTAACGAACCTGAAAACCGGAAGGGGACTTATAGTGATCCGTTTTTGATGAAACTTGTCTTAAATAAAAAATTGTTTGAAAGTTTAAAGACGCCGTCATGAACGATCTTAAGCTATGTGCTATAGACAGACTTTTAACATAAAAAAATCAATTTAAAAGTCAATCATAATTTCAAAAAAGAAAAACGAAAAAAAAATGGGTATGGCGCAACTCGAGTCCTTCTCATTCATGTTATTGTGTGACATATTTCTTACTTTACATTTCTAATTCAATGGCTTTTCCCCCCACTTCCTACACACACGCACACACACATCGTATCTATTACTCAACAAAAAGCCACAAACCAACAAGAAGAAAAAAAAAACTTTTATAATAAAATTATTTGTTGTTGGGCACAAAAATAGACAACTTTTCAGCCATACATTTCATTTGTGCGAAATGTCACTCCAGGGCATACTTTGGCACAAACAAAACAGCCAACAACACAGCCAGGACAAATGTTTGGCAAATTTTCAGCCAGCTTCACCTCCCCTCCCCGGCAGTGCCTACAGATCCTACAATTAAACACTTACCTAGGGACTAGGGTCTAGAGTTGGGGTGGGGTTGTCCTTAGCTAAACATTTGCATTTAAATAAAAATGCATTGCATTTTGTTGGCGCTTTTCATTAGCCCATCGTAGTTGCAGTCGCCGTAGACGTTGTCGGCGTCTGGGTGGGCATCCAAAGTGACTTTCAATGTAAACGTCAGAGCTTTGTGCTGTTGACATTTGTGCGCCGCCAGACGACAACATCGTCGAGAACGACGGCAACAATTTACGATAAACATCTCAGCGGCATGCAAATCCCTTTTAGGAATTACTCCCACCAGCCAACCAGGCAGCACAGGAGAGCACTCCAACGCAAAGAGCCAGCAACAACAATTCGCTGGGAAAAAAAAAAAGAAATAGAAATGAAAGGTTCCAGTTGCATCCGTTGGATTTCCCAGCCAACCAAGAATTAACCATCAAGTTGACATTTTTCCTATTTTTTTTTTTTGCTTGGAGTTCTTTTGCCAACAGAGGCTTTTGGTTTTGGTCCAAAACAGGTCATTGATTAAAGATTAGACAAAAGCTGGGAGATTGTTAGTCGCTGTTCCTAATACTAATAAAAATCCATTAATAGTTCAGTTATACAAATTATTAAATTTGGAGCAGTGGGTACTCCTGAACTGATCCTGGATACGATCGCATTCTTATCGCACGCTTGCACAATGAGCTAATGAAGACGCTCACTAACTTGCACTGGGCAGCGCCAAGTCGACTGCAGCCGCGATGGGCAGCATTTAATACAGTTCGTTTTGCGCCACATTTAAAACCATTTCTTATGCAAACTTTGGATTCTACAAAGTATTTACAGTTAGGCTTGACCAGCATTCTTACTTGTGTTTTTTTGGAGTTTTTATCATAAAAATACAACTAAATTTGGTCACCCTAACGGCTATTTCCCTTTAACATTAACATTAAAATAACACACATCCCAGCCAACCAGCGGAGTCCGCTGGGTACACCTCCAGAACTCCCTATACCCTCTTAGGGAGGCTCCTTGAATAGTCCCAAAGGTGCTTATCCGCCGGAGAAAAAGGCCTTTTTAACAAAAATTAAAAAGTGTTCCTCAGAGACTCCTTAAAAGAACTATTTCGAAGTCCCATAATGCTCTCTCGGATAATCTGCAGGGACTCCAAGCGGACTCCTCTATTCGTCTAAGATTTTTTGAAAAGGACTTCGTCAATCATCCTTATATAATTCATTCGTAGTGTTTGTGGTCAGAAGAAAACGCTTTACAAAAAAAAAATTCTGGCGGCTGTCTTAACCAAAGTGTTGGCCATGCCGAACTTCTCTCTCAATCTCGTGGCTTGTGTGCGCAAAGCACAGGTGTCTGAATGTGTAAAAGTTTTAAAGAAACATTTTGTTTTATTAAATGTTCTAAAGCGGCGTCGAACACAGGATCTCCAGAACAGTTGGCTCACACACTACCCCTTGCAGCACTCCCTATTTTATTTAATATTATTATTAATCGAATAAACTTGTGAAAATGAAACTGTGAAAATGATTGAAAATTCTTAGAGAAACAAATGCTTGGCCTTCTTACGTATTTTAAACTCCATAAACGCTCTCATGCGGTTCTCTTTTGGACCCATTTTTACTCCAGCGCTCTAAAAACACTCCTTAAAGGTGTTTCCTAGGGACTCCTGTTTTATTCATACTATGAGCTCTCCAAAAACACTCTTAAGAGGTGCATGCTAAGGACTCCCATTTCAATCCCATTAGGAGCGCCTCATAAACACTCCTAAAAGGTGTAGCTGTAGGAGTCCCTTTTCAATCCAGTTTAGGAGCGCTCCGGATATAATTGTCTGGGAAGCGTAGCTGCTGAAGAGAATTTAGTGAGTTCTGTAAAAGCGACTCGTCTACAGGTTCACAAATTTGGGACATATCCTATTAATTTTTCCTAGTTGAAGAGAATGTATAGTGAAAACATCATGGAGATTGGCTTATCATTTTGGAGCACATTCGAAACATATGTATCATGTAAGTATTTAAAGGTATTTCTTATCTATAGATTGTTTTAAGAGAGAGTTTGGTGATATATCGTCTGTTTGTACCCTTGCAGAGAATATATTAAAATTGGTGTACTGTCTTCTAATAATCTTCCACTTAATAAGTATTAATGAAAATACTTGACTTTTCATCGTATTTGTATGACTATACGATTGATGATATTTCATTACAAATATTTTGTTAATAAATAGGGTAAGAGTAAGTGTCAGAATAAATTTGGAATCCAACAGAAGAAGTTCATGTGTTGCTGCTGTTATAAAAAATTTTGAATACTAATAGGTGGCTGATATAAATTTTTAAGTTTGTTGTATTTATAAGCATTAGAGCTGTCCTAATATCGACAAAATGAAAACGAGAAGGCAAAGCTAACTTCGACTGTGCCGAAGTTTTAATACACTTGAAAAACTTTACTCCAACTGACTTATCTGGAAAAATATATATAGGATATAGATACCAGATATTTAAAATTTTTAAATCATTGGTAATAAAAATTTGATAGCATAAAAAAAACATTTCTAAGTAAAACACATTTTCCGAGCGATCGGTCCTATGGCAGCTATATGCTATAGTCATTCGATTTTGATAATTTTTTTCAAAATTATGTGAAAGCATATAAAACTAATATATACCAAGATTGGGGACGCTGCGATAATAAACAAAAAAGTTTTTCTCAATAGAAGTAGTTTTTTGATCGACCGTTTATATGTCAGCTATTTGCTATAGTCATCCGATTTTGATACATTTTTTCAGAATTGTGTGGAAACATATAAAACAAATATATACTACGATTGGAGACGCTAAGATGGAAATCCAAAAAGTTTTTCTCACAAAGACTTATTTTTCGACCGATCGTTCCTATTATGTGGAAGCATATAAAACTAACATATACCACGATAAGTGACGCTACGATGGAAAACAAAAAAGTTTTTCTAACTAGAACTAGTTCTTAGACCGACCGTTCCTATGGCAGCGATATGATATAGTCATCCGATCCGGCCGGTTCCGACATATTAGTTGCGTGCAGTAAAAAGAAGACTCTGTGCAAAATTTCAGCTCGATAGCTTTAAAACTGAGAGACTAGTTCGCGTAGAAACAGACAGACGGACAGACAGACGGACGGACGGACAAGCCGAAATGAACTCAGCTCGTCGTCCTGATCAAGAATATATATAGTTTATGGGGTCGGAAATGAATATTTCTATGCGTTACAAACTTCTGGACAAAATTAATATACACTTTTCAAGTGTAAAAAAATAGAAGGCTAACATCGGCTACGCCGATGTTTAAAATACCCTTGCAGTTTTGGAAGACGCTACCATTGATGACAGACAAAATTTTCTCACTAGAATCAGTTTTTAGACCGATCGTTCCTATGGCAGCTATATGCTATAGTCATCCGATTTCGATAAATTTTTCCAGAATTGTGTGGAAGCATATAAAACTAATATGTACCGCGATTGGTGACGCTACGATGGAAAACAAAAAAGTTTTTCTCACTAGAACTAGTTTTTGGACCGACCGTTTATATGGCAGCTATAAGCTATAGTCATCCGATTTTGATGAATTTTTTCAGAATTGTGTGGAAGCATATAAAACTAATATATACCACGATTGGCGACGCTACGATGGAAAACAAAAAAGTTTTTCTCATTAGAACTAGTTTTTGGACCGATCGTTCCTACGGCAGCTATATGCTATAGTCATCCGATTTTTATAAATTTTTCCAGAATTGTGTGGAAGTATATGAAACTAATATATACTACGATTGGTGCAGCAAAGATGGAAAATAAAAAAGTTTTTCCAACAAAAACTAGTTTTTGGACCGATCGTTCCTATGGCAGCTATATGATATAATCATCCGATCCGGCCGGTTCCGACAAATGTGCAGCGTATTTGTATTTAAAGACTTTTTGCAAAGTTTGGTTAAGATAGCTTTAAAACTGAGGGAGGAGATAGCATAGAAACAGACGGACAGACGGACGGACGGACAGACGGAAATTAACTCAGCTCGTCATGCTGATCAAGAATATATATACTTTATGTGGTCAGAAATGCTTCCTTCTATGCGTTACAGACATCGTGACAATTTTAATATACCATCTGCAAGGGTATAAAAAGAGTATTTTTTGTGGTATAAATAACAATTGTGAAAACTAAAAAATAGAAGGTTAACATCGGCTACGCCGATGTTCTAAATACCCTTGCAGTTTTTAAAAGACGCTACCATTGATAACAAAAAAGTTTTCTTACTAGAGCTAGTTTTTTGACTGACCGTTTATATGGCAGCTATATGCTATAATAATCCGATTTTGATAAATTTTTCCAAAATTGTCTGAAAAGATATAAAACTAATATATACCAAGATTGGTGACGCTACGATGGAAATCAAAAAAGTTTTTCCCAGTAGAACTAGTTTTTTTACCGACCGTTTATATGGCAGCTATATGCTATATTCCTCCGATTTTGATAAATTTTTTCAGAATTGTTTGGAATCATATGAAAATAATATATACCACGATTGGTGATGCTACGGTGGAAAACAAAAAAGTTTTTCTCACTAGAACTAGTTTTTGGACCGATCGTTCCTATGGCAGCTATATGATATAGTCATCCGATCCGGCCGATTCCGACAAATGTGCAGCCTATGTGTATATAAAGACTTTTTGCAAAGTTTGGTCAAGATAGCTTTAAAACTGAGGGAGGAGATAGCATAGAAACAGACGGACGGACACACGGACCGACGGACAGACGGACATGGCTATATAGACTCAGCTCGTCATGCTGATCAAGAATATATATAGTTTATGGGGTCGGAGATGCTTCCTTCTATGCGTTACCAACATCGTGACAATTTTAATATACCCTCTGCAAGGGTATAAAAAATTTGGGGTTGGGATTGAACACTTTGGAGTTTACAAGTGCTTATACGGCCAACTACGAGGCATAAATTGAATGTTTGAATTAAATGTTGGATCCATACAGAAAAGAAGGGGTCTGATGAGAGATATGGTTATCTCGAAACAGTCTGTAATTACAACCAATTGTTGTCCTGATTTCGAGCAAGCTTCCGTGTTTGTTTATTTGCAATCTTTTAATTTGAGGCTTTAACCTATTGTAATTTTAAAAAATAAAAGAATTTTAACTCAGGTCCGAAAAACTTAAAAAAATTACTCATACGACACGTTCCCCAAATCCAAAATTTTACAACATAATCTGTAGTACATTTTAAATGTAGTAAAAATTTTCAAATTAAAAAAAAAATAGAAGGCTAACATCGGCTACGCCGATGTTTTAAATACCCTTGCAGTTTTTGAAAGGCGCTACCATTGATCGTTCCTTTGGCAGCTATATGCTATAGTCATGCGATTTTGATAAATTTGTCTGTAAAAATAAATTTTTTTGTAAGCATATAAAACGAATATATACCACGATTGGTGACGCTTCGATGGAAAATAAGAAAGTTTTTCTCACAAGAATTGGTTTTTGGACCGACCGTTTATATGGCAGCTATATGCTAAAGTCATCCGATTTTGATCAATTTTTCCAGAATTGTGTGGAAGCATATAAACCTAATATATACCACGATTGGTGGCGCTACGATGAAAAACAAAAAAGTTTTTCTCACTAGAACTAGTTTTTGGACCGATCGTTCCTATGGCAGCTATATGATATAGTCATCCGATCCGGCCGGTTCCGACAAATGTGCAGCGTATTTGTATTTAAAGACTTTTTGCAAAGTTTGGTCAAGATAGCTTTAAAACTGAGGGAGGTCATGCTGATCAAGAATATATATACTTTATGTGGTCGGAAATGCTTCCATCACTGCGTTACAAACATCGTGACAATTTTAATATACCCTCTGCAAGGGTATAAAAATAGAAAGCTAACATCGGCTAGAACTAGTTTTTGGACCGACCGTTTATATGGCAGCTATATGCTATAGTCATCCGATTTTGATAAATGTTTCCAAAATTGTGTGGAATCATATAAAACTAATATATACCACGATTAGTGACGCTACGATGGAAAACAAAAAAGTTTTTCTCATTAGAACTAGTTTTAGGACGGATCGTTCCTATGGCAGCTATATGATATAGTCATCCGATCCGGCCGATTCCAACAAATGTGCAGCGTATTTGTATTTAAAGACTTTTTGCAAAGTTTGGTCAAGATAGCTTTAAAACTGAGGGAGGAGATAGCATAGAAACAGAGGGACAGACGGACGGACGGACAGACGGACAGACGGACATACGGACATACGGAAATGAACTCAGCTCGTCATGCTGATCAAGAATATATATACTTTATGTGGTCGGAAATGCTTCCATCACTGCGTTACAAACATCGTGACAATTTTAATATACCCTCTGCAAGGGTATAAAAAGTATATTAAATATAGGTAAAACGTGCGAAAAAATGGCCTAAAATGTGTCGAGAAAAAAATAACTCATACGACACGTACACCGGATCAATATTTTAAGAACGAAATCATTAGTACATTTCAATTGATGTTATGTTCAATAATTCAAAAAGGCAACTTCTGTTTAAAAATAAATCAAATATATAAAAATATGCAACCCTGCGTATGAATAATATATAAAAGAAATATATAGAAATATATATATATAGAAACACACTGCTACACAATGGAAGATAAAGTTACGATAACAAAAACGATACCTTGCGCCAAGCGCCCATTTCCGATGTCGCTCAAGTTTTGCTATTTTGATACCGAACCTGTTCCAAAAGTGTTTTAAGATCTCACAATTCTCTTTTGAAAACTATGTGCATTTTGCGAAAAATTGTGTTGCCTGCTTTTAGGCCGCATATAAATGTCTATGTTTGTGTGTCTACTACGACCCGGATGTGATTTTAAAAGCGGCCTAAAAGTAGGCAACGTATATTTTCTCAAAAAGCACCTAGTTTTCAAAAACATGAAGATGAGAAAACGGCCCTTAATGGATACATACACTGAGCTCGTATCGCTTAACCGAACCAAAACAGCATAAAATGCAAAAAAATATATTTAAGCCAATCCGTTGGTTTAAAACATCTTTTACCCACTGAACCAGAACCGGGTTTATTCGCGAGTTAAAAGAGCATTACAAATTAATTAGACATGATAAAAAAATATTCAATGATGTTAGCAAAACCGATTTCTGTAAAAAGTAATTAAAATCGTATATCAAGCAACTTTCTGCAAGCTCTTTAGTCATTGCCAAACACCAGAAAAAACCTTAATCTGTTTCCGTTTCCTCTGCCTCATGTGGCACACAATTAAGATGCAAATTGTTTCTTTTGCACAAAATCAAATTTTCGTTTTCAGCAAACAACAGAAGAATATCAGTTTGCCACTTGTCGCACTTTGGGTTTTTTTTCTTCCCCTCTTCTTGTTGCTGTTGTAGCAAATGCTTAAATGTCGTTCAAGTTTTCAAGTAAAGTGCACTACGTTTGCAATCGACACATGTCGGAGAGAGGGAAAGAGAGAGAGAGCAACAAAACTCGTTAACACTTGAAAAGTTTCATGGGCCTTGGGGCAAGCCGAGTTCAGTTCAGCTCGGAGACGACATACGACAAAGACGTGTGCCATGGAGATGGGAGATATGTAAGTAACGTAATGCTTCTGAAAAAACACTTAAGCAAAATGTATATTCTTTAACCTTGTGGGGCACACACACACACACACACATTCAGTTTGTTAGATAAATCACAGAGTGCGGCCTTTGGCCATCATCATGTAAGCGAAGAGGATGATATCAGATTGACAAGTGAGATGATAAAGTGCAGAGAAACCCACAAAGTTGAAGAAATTTTAAAGTTTTCTGCTTCCCTGAGTGCATAATGGGATGATAAGAAACAAAGTGTTGTAAAATAAACCTATATGCAAAGTTGAAGATGTATGATGACTTTTGACTGCACTAAATGAAAACTGATTAAGAAACGAGTGCCAAATCAGAACTTTTTGATAGAAAGAAAAATCAAGTGTTGTAAAATCAGCTAACATTTTCCAATAAACAACTTTTAAAGACTTTTAAGTGCATTAGAGTGTGTACTTTAGAGAATCAAAGAGTAATTTGAACTTTTGGGCTCTTCCAATTCAAAATTAGCAAGTCAGTGTTGCAAAATGAGCTAAAATTAGCATTTATACTTTTGCCCGATATCGAATTTTGTCCATTTTCCCCCTGTAAGAGCTTACATAGGCTGCAGATTACATTACTTGAGCTTTTTCTTAGCAAAAGCTTACGAACAATAGCTTATATGAATCCTACTTAAGTTTTTTTAAGCTATTGGCAATTAACTGATAAGAAAACAATTTTGTACGATTATTCGTGCGTTCTTTAAGTCTAAAAACTTGTTAAAAAAATTTTTCAACAAAATAATTAGATTCTAAAGTCCTATAACGATCAGCGAAGTAACGAGAAGTTTCCAACAAAATTTGTGGAAAGAAGAAGCAGAATAATACCTTCACCCTTTTCATTGTGCCCATACGGAGCTGAGAAGTACTGATGCGCTTAACAGCACATAAATGGATCCTATGTTAATAGCCTGTGGAAATCAAGTTACTTCGAACAGTTGAAAAAACATTGTTGCAATCAATGCTACTTCACCTCACTACTGCCTTGACGCAATCACCAAACGGCTCATAATAAATTTAAGACGAAAAGTTAAAGTTTTAATACAGCCGTAAATGCTCGTTTTAAGTAGGGTTGGAATAACTATCTAAAATTAGAAAACATCCAAAAATATTACTAAATTATAAACTGATTTAAATGCGCTAAAGAATTTAAATAGTCGTAGCAAAGGTTGATTATGCATACCTAATAGTTGACATTGCATTTGCTTGGTGTGTAGCATATCAAAACAGTTTTCATAGCAACTTTTGCAAAGTTTTTGTTAGTCAGCAAGGCTGGACGAGAAGTTGCTTATCTTTATTAAAACAACAACAAAAAGATAGCTAATCGAGTAGTGTGACCAGCTGGTAGTTAAAAAATACCACGAAATTGAAAATTTTGTGTTATATTTTAATAAATCTGGTCACAATTACTTACTTCGCAGGTCCGTATAGGGCTTTAATGCAAAATTCAATATCTAACATACTTTACCTATATTTCAATATAATTTAAAATGTTTAAAAATCTTTAATTGTTTTTACCAACAAAAATTGTTTTAAAATTTTTTTTGTCATTTCGGACCTATGAATAAGAATTAATTGGTTTCAGGCATTGGTGCATTGATTTTCATTATCATTCGAATTTACTTTCAGATTTGACAACTAATAAATTCCAAATTGCACACTCCTTTTTAAAAATGTTTTAGTAACTTAAAGGTAATTCCTCAACCATGGCCCAGTTTAGGCAATGCCGCATGTTCACAATGCGGGCGAAGCTACTCTATGCTGTAAGGCATTTCGGATTGAAAGCGCCCGCTGAATCGTTGGCCAAACTCATTGGTATTACAAATATACGCAAATGTAAGGCCGAAGATTATATGAAAATTCGTGATATAGTCAATTCTTTGGAACGATTTACGACACTGGGCAATGACATACAGTTAACCAAAGATGAAAAAGTCGCCAATAAACTGATTATGAGCGAAAAGAAAAACGAGTACAACAAGGGCATTATGGATCCCACAAAATTTGCACCTGGCTATCACATTTTCCAGGTGCTGGACAAGGTTAAGGAATCAAAACTGTTTCACATTCTTTCCAAAATGCCCAAAGCGGGGGCGCTGAAGACCCATGACACTTCCATGTGCAGTACAGATTATCTTATAAAGTTGACGTACAACAAGGATTTGTGGGTCTGCACCACGAATAAGGGCTGTAATGTAGTGGAGTTTCGATTTTCTAAAGAGAAACCAACTAAATCACTAGAAGAGAATGGCACATGGACAACGATGGATGAGCTGCGCGATTGTCGTGGCGATGAGAATGTATGCAAATATCTGAGAATGCGTTTCAGCATGTATCCGCTTTCTAGTTTTACGACCAATGCTCATGCCTGGCAACACTTCGAGGGTATATTCAATCTACTCGGCGGTCTTATTCAATATGCTCCCGTTTGGGAAGAGTATTATTATAATGCCCTTAAGGAGTTCTATGCCGATGGAGTGCAGTATTTGGAAACGCGTTCAAAGTTACCGCAATTATATTGTCTGGATGGCACAAAGTTGCCCGTTCGAGAAACTGTGCAATCGTATCTCAATGCAGTGGAACGTTTTAAAAAGGAGGAACCAGATTTTATTGGAGCCAAGGTAATCTATGCACCGCATCGTCATGTGGAACCCGAAGTGGTTGGCCAGTATGTGAAGACCTGCACGGAATTGAATGTAAGTGAAGAGGGAAAAATATCAGAGCTTTACGATTGTTGCAAACGATCTATCGTATTTTAAGAATTGCGTTTTGCTATGCTTCATAAGGTAAAGATTGTTATCTTTTGTTAATTCTTTATTATTGTTGAAGACTGTTTAGCATATCGACCGATCTCTCAAATACGCCTTGATCCAGTTAGGAAAAGTAGGTGGAGCAAGCACAATTTAGCAGCTAAAAGTTCATGATTGACTGAGTCATACAAGTTGCTGAAATGTGTGTATATTACATCGATCTGCCTTTTTTTGTCAAATCCATTGTCGACAAGAGTTGTAAACTCAAGTAAATTTGTAGATTCAAAGCGCTTCCTCAAGAAGCCATGTTGAGATTTCGGTCAAGCTCTATTCAAGAAGTTTAGGAATGTCTATTAGTTTCGATACACATCTTTAGTTTTAAATGATTGACTTTGGTCCTTTGATGCGTTGGAAAAATAATGCAAATAGATTGGCAAAGTCAGAGTCATTTGGCTCGTTCAGCAGAAACACTTGATCACTGATCAGCTTAATAAACCTAACGTTATTATTTACCATACTTTTAGGAGGTCTTGTTAAATTGACAATTGGAAAAGCTCCATGTAAATATCATAATAAATACGAGAGAAATAAAATTGCCAAGAAATATATCATTGATCAGGGAGCAAGTTCTTCTGCTGACCTCGACCATTGTCAGCCGTTACTTTCTTTAAAGATTGGATAGCAAAAACAGAGAAAATCTTTTTTGGCATTAACATAGTTGTGGAACTGCTTTGGGTCGTGCTGAAAGCTCAACTTACACCTACCCAAGTAGTCCTTATAGCAATCTGAATTTAATACCATAAATTTCGATCGAGCCACCAAGTATTTGGCATAATACACGCGGGATCCCGACTTCTTAAATTTTTTGTAAAGCCGAGATTTAATATTTTTAAGATAAGATAATCTTCTCGTGAACCATGGAGGCGCACTTGAGCGATGGGGAGGAAGTCTACGGGGCACAAAGTCGTTAAAAACTGTGTAAATTGCCTCGTAAATTACATTTATGGTTTTCTCAATATTCAGAGCTGCGTCCAAGAACGGCTAGTCAACCCAGGATAACGACTTGCAAAAAAATGCGAAATGTTGGGTGAAAGAAGCAGTGTAGGGAGATAAATGTCCTACGGAATCGACAAAGGCAAAACTCTAGAAACAATCGAGTTGGCTTCATCGGTAACAAATACTAGGATACTATATAGTTGTTCTTATCGAACGAATATTTATACTGATTATGGGTATGAAATGAACTATTAAAATACTTTTTTACATTTATCGCTGGATGAAGCTATCGCCAATCGGTTTTGCCAAGTCCTTTTTAAAAAACCTTCTCAACAAAAATGATATCGAACAATGTTATCGACGAAAGCTTTCGCAATGCTCGACCAAAATTACTTCCATAAATGAAATATACTTGATTGTTTTAATCAGAATCATAAGATTAGTTGCTCAGCCCCTTCGGGTATCGCTCAGCTTCTAAGAAAACGCTCAGCTTTAACAATTTGTCTGTGAGTCACTGATCAGCTTAGAGACTCTTAAATGTGGCAATGACTCTCGGAGGTACTTGAGAATCGTTTTAGAGTAGCTTAAAAATCACTTTGAAGTAGCTGATAAATCACTCAATCATTAAGATTCTTTAAAAAAAATTTAAAGGTAGCTTAACCTCTCAAAGTCATAAAGAAGTCGCTCCGCAATATTTCCGCAGGGTCGCTTAATCACTGAAAGTTCTTATTTTTTTTGAGCTGCTATATTCCGTTCTTACGTATAGTTTCTTGGTGTAGCTCTGGCTCACTAAGGTGTCGCTTAGACGATCTTCTGGATCGTTTAGGAGCTGCACAAACCGCGTACAACCACTTTTGTCCTGTTCTCCTATGTGCAGAGGATTTTGCTGTGAGTTGGGAGCCGCTCTTTGCTTATTGGATCATAAAATAATCACTGATGTCTCAAAGCCGAGTGTTGCAATTGCCGAGCCGCGACCAAGAGCTTGCCACATTAAGCTCAGAGAGAGCCACAAACAAAGTGCAATTCGAAACCCAATAAAAGTAGCCTATGAAATTCAGTGCCATTTTCTACTGTTTCCTTTTTGTAAATCCAGGTGCTTATTGAGAAGATATAGGTTGCCTACTTTTAGTACGCTTTTGAAATATCTTTGCTTGTTTTTACGACGACCCATGTATGATTTAAATTGCGGCCTAAAAATAGGCTACATATATTTTCTCAATTAGAACCTGGATTTACAAATAGAAAACATTGGAAAATGGCTCTCAGAGTCTCTCATAATCGCTAAGGATTACTTTAAGTGTTTCTTAGCTGCACAGATAAGCCAAAGCATCGCTCAGTATTCTCTAAGAGATTTGCTTGAGAGTCTTTTGAAACGTCTAGAATTTGCTTATGAGTTTTCAAGTCAATTAGAAAGACCTAAATCATCGCTCCATTAGAATAAAACTACACATCGCTTAGAATTCTCTGAAGAGTTTTAAAGTCGTTCAGCTGTTCAATATCAAGGAAGAAGTTGATCACTCCGTTAAGGTAAAGATTCCCTAGAAAACAAGGCAAAAAATAGAAATCGCATAGAATTCGCTCAGTATCCCCACTTAGTAACTTCCCACGAAATATAAAAACCCTTTAAAACTAATTTCGTTTAAATTACAGAAAGAATTTCCTGGCTTTTTGATTGGCTTCGATCTGGTGGGCCAAGAGGATATTGGCCATCCAATGAGCAAATTTGTGGAGGAACTTATTAAACTGCCTCCAAATATCGACTTTTATTTCCATGCCGGCCAAACGAATTGGTATGGCTCTCATGTGGATGAGAATCTATTTGATGTCATTATGCTGGGCACCAAACGCATTGGACACGGTTATGCCCTGACGAAGCATCCGCTGATCATGAAACTGGCCAAAAGTATGAACATAGCGATTGAAGTGTGTCCGGTATCCAATCAGGTGTTGCAACTGGGTACAGACTATCGCAATCATCCGGCGGCTACGCTTATAGCTGAGAATATACCTTTGGTAATCGCATCGGGTAATCCCTCGTTTTGGCGAGCCTCGCCCTTGTCGCATGACTTCTATATGGCCTTTTTGGGCATAGCACCCATGAATGCGGATCTGAAGTTTTTGAAACGTATTGCCAAAAATTCAATTAAATATAGCGCAGTTCGGGATGAGGAAAAAGCCATGGCGATGTCCAAATGGAAGAAGAAATGGGAAGCCTGGGTGGAGGATATAGTAAAGGATAAGGATGAGAAGCCGTAAATAATACAAATAAACTTAACAAAAGGAAATCGCCAGTATAAACCTTAAGCTGTATTACAAATTATTTGAGTTTCCGCTTGTGGATAGAGTCAGTCAGGAAGTTGGCAAAAGGCAAACCAATAAGTTTTCCCACACACACACACGCGCGCACACACAACTTTTTATTGCATACTTTTGTGCGGGCGAGCATGCAAATGTCAAAGCGACAACGACACTAACACTTCCGTTTGGCCTGGCTCTTCGCTTTGGTTTTCCTACCACTTGTACTGCCTGCCGGCACTAATTTCATTGACTTCCATTTCCTCACACGCTAAGACAAAAGTTTGTTTCCACGCACTGGCCGGAGGGGGTCCCACAGTCCGCACGCACATTGTAGCAAAAGAGAGTGCGAGTTCTTGTCTTATAAACTTTTTCGTTGCCTTCATTGCTTATAATTAAAAACTTTATTATTTGTTTAACTTTGCCCGCAGCTGTTGCACATTTGACAGACAGAAGAATTTGTGCAAAACTTGTCTGATGTTTTCCATTTTCGTATTATTTTTTTTGCAACCACAAAAAAAATTATCAGCAATTATCGAAAAAGTTGCGCTTCATTTATCCCCCGACAGTTTCAGTTTCTTTTTACTTTGTTTTGGCCCAGCTTTAATTGTAGCTTCAGCTCTTCAACTAGAGCATGACGTCAACTTGGCCAGAGTCTGTAAAAACTGATAAATTGCCTGGCCTAGCAAGCAGTTTGACAGCCACTGGATAATTGATGTTGCGACACCAAAACCGCTTACACACACAAACACTGAAGACTTGAGGGCGCAAATTTCTTAAGTAAAATTTTTTAAAGAAGATGAAAAATAGGGAAAAGATATTTAGTGGACGTTACTTAAATTATTTAACTGTCTTCTAATTTCTATAAATCAATTTGTTTATTATTTTATAACTTTTCCAAGTTTTATAATTTTTCAAAATTCTTAATTTTGCAGTCAAAAAAATTTTGATTCCTTTATCGGTGTGTCTATGTGGTGTCCTCCTTTCAGATGATCGAAGACACGATTATTTAAGTTATTTGATTAATGTTTATTTAACTTGGAAACTTAAATGTAACAACTGAATGAAAGGAACTTTAAGCATTTGCATGAGAAGCAAGCAAAGCTCCGTCGAATAAGGAAAAACCCAATCCGAACCATTTGATATCAAAAGAGGTTTGAGGCAGGGCGACACCTTGTCGTGCGACTTCTTTAATCTGCTGATAGAGTATATACAGGGCCAGTGCCCTTAAGCCAACAGATCGGGCACAAACTTCTACAAAGATGTAATGCTACTTGCTTATGCCGATAATATTGTTATCGCTTATCGAAATGGATAAGCTTAAGAGGGATGATTTTTTTTTTAAAGGTGGCATACGTACCATATGTTACCATTAATAACGGAAAATAGTCGTTATTTACTTAATCGGAAAAAAAGCTATAAAGGGTTATACGCAGTTAGAATTTTCACAAAATCCAAAATTATTTTTTTGCATGTTCGGAACGTACATATATTTAAGTATATTCTCTGAAAGTTTTAAACAGATCCGGTTAATATTTTCGAATATATACCCATATTTGTAAGGACTATCTGACGTTACCAACTGATTTTTCTAAAGCCGTATTCCAAATTTATGAAGATTTCATCAATGAAAGATTATTGAAAAGATGTGAAGGTTATTTTACACCATAAAATAATGCAAATTTTAATCAGATGATTTGGAAAATAACTCCGAAAATTAATCCGCGATGGAAGACAACATTATCTCAACCTCTTAGAAGCTGCTGCTATCATTTTATGGCCCTGGAGTAAACGACACCATGTAAGTTACTTCTTTTTAAACTTTAAACAAGTTTTTCTCAAAACTATGTTTTTAAAGTGGGTGATCACTAGATCTCAAAAACGGCTGAACCGATCGACCTAAAATTTTCACACACCCTTCTAAGGTATATTCTACGGGGATTGATCAAAGAAATAAAATATCCGAAAAATGTTTCTATTTTTTCGTACCATTTTTATACACTTGCAAAGTGTTTATTAATTTTGACCAAAAGTTTGTAACGCATATAAATTTTCATTTCCGACCCCATAAACTATATATATTCTTGATCAGGATGACGAGCTGAGTTCAATTCCGTCTGTCCGTCCGTCCGTCTGTCTGTTTCTTCGCGAACTAGTCCCTCAGTTTAAAAGCTATCGAGCTGAAACTCTGCACAAAGTCTTCCTTTTTCCTGTACGCAACTTATATGTCGGAACCGACTGGATCGGATGACTTTATCATATAGCTGCCATAGGAACGATCGCGTCATTAATCTTGGTATATGTTAGTTTTATATGCTTTTACATAATACAGGAAAAATTTATCAAAATCGGATCACTATAGCATATAGCTGCCATAGAACGATCGGTCAACAAACTAGTTCTAGTGAGAAAAACTTTTTTGTTTTCCATCGTAGCGTCTCCAATCTTGGTATATATTAGTTTTATATGCTATGCACAAAATTCTGGAAAATTTTATCAAAATCGGACTATATTATACACTGCGCGTCATCAGATTAGCGCCCCCTGCTGTACTCCGTTTTTACTTCATTTATCTATGTTCTATTGCATCCAATTTCGTAAATTTTGTTGTTGTTTGTAAATTGACATTCCCTCTCTCTCTGAGAGTAAAATAAAGCTCGTGAGAAGAACCGTTATATTTTTATTCTTACTTTGTTTTATTTTCGCTAAAGACTCTACACGTTTTTTGCATCATCAGATTAGCGCCCCCAAATGCAATTTTAGTTATCTTCCATAATTTGCAAAGCACAGTAACCAAATTTTTTGTGCTGGTGATTTGAACAGTTTTCTTTAAATTAGTGTACAATATGGGAAGAGGAACGATCTTGTCTTTGGAGGAAAAATCTAAAATCGAAGCGTTTTATGAATGTGGACTTTCTTTTCATAAAATCGCTGAAAAAACCGGAAGACATCGTAAAACCATTTCTAATTTTGTTCATAATAAGGAAACCTATGGAAAGAACTTTAATGGTGGCAATAATCGTGTCATTACCAAAGCAGATCGCAGGTCCATACTTCGGGAGGCTTCCAACTCCCACGACTCCTCCACCAAAATAAGGAAAAAAACTGGTGTAAAAGCGAGCAAATCGACGATTCAAAGGGTAAATAAAAAAGCTGACCACTTAAAGAGGCGAAAATTACAGAAAAAACCACCACTTAACAAGTTGCGAAAAGAAACACGCCTTAGTTTTGCTCGAGCGCACATGACTTGGTCTAAGAAGTAGCAATTCGTCGTTTTTTCAGAAGAAAAGAAATTTAATCTCGAGGGACCCGACGGATATAATTATTATTTCCATGATTTGCGCAAAGAGGAGCATTATTTGGATCGCTTACACAGTCGTGTCGGAGGTGTTATGATATGGGGAGCCATATCTTATTTTGGCACCTGCGAATCGCAGTTTTTAACGCCAAAAATGAACGCAGAAAATTATAATTGCGTTCTAAAAACTGCATTAACCTTCTTTAAAAACGTGTTTGGTGATCTGGATTGGCATTTTCAGCACGACAATGCTCTGATCCACACAGCCCGGTCCGTAAAAAATTGGATTGATCGTCAAAATGTCAATCTTCTGGAGTGGCCACCGTACTCCCCAGACCTAAATATAATAAAGAACGTTTGGGGATGGTTGTCTAGGAAGGTGTACGAGGGTGGCAAGCAATATACCACTAAAGGGGAATTAATCGACAGTATAAAACTCGCTTGGTCAACGATTACATTAGATTATTTGAAAAAACTGTATGATTCTCTCCCTAATCGAATGTGTGAACTCCTTGAAAGCAAGGGAGGGACGACACATTATTAAGTTGTCTTTAAAATATTCAAATTATGAAATGAAATTGTTAAGTTTAACTTTTTGTACGAAATGAAATCAAAAAAAATAAAATTCCGTCGGGGGCGCTATCCTGATGACGCAATTTCGATATACAAATTGTTGTATTATTTTTCTTTTTAATATTATAAAAACCTTTATAAAATCCAATTGCACCCTATCTTATTTTTTTATTTAGAGAATTGATGAAATAATGTTGGAATAAAAAATCTGTAGCTCTAGCTTAAATAGTCTGCATAATATTTCACATCCAATGAACATGCTCAAGGGGGCGCTAATCTGATGATGCGCAGTGTATATCTCCCATTGAAACGGTTAGTGAGAAAAACAACTTTTAGTGAGAAAAACTTTTTTGTTTTTTATCGTAGCGTCCCCAATCTTGGTATATATTAGTTTTATATGCTTTCACATAATTTTGAAAAAATTGATCAAAATCGGATGACTATAGCATTTAGCTGCCATAGGACCGAACGGTCGGAAAATGTGTTTTACTAAGAAAAGTTTTTTTTTATGGTATCAAATTGTTATCATCAATGATTTAAAAATTTTAAATATGTAATATCTATATCCTATATATATTTTACCCGTTAAATCAGTTGGAGAAAAGTTTTTCAAATGTATTAAAACTTCGGCACAGTCGAAGTTAGCTTTGCCTTCTCGTTTTTTTTTTAAATTGTCTCCATTTTATCAAGCATTGAAATTTCGACTAGTCCTTCTATTAATCCCAGCATTCATCTATCCCCAAAAAATTTATTCCGTTTTTGATTTCAGAGAAGCCAAACCAGATATAGAGTGATCACCGCCAAACGCCTTTTTCAGTGGGACCTTCAGGAGATTGTCTACTGGAGCCGAATCTTTTAATATTTTAAAATGGTCAAAGTATCATTAGAAACATAAAATAAGATACTGTTAAAATAAATATTACTTGCATCTGTACAATAAAATCTCTTATTAAACAAAAGAGGAATTCCTGAAACTGATTTGATTTGATTTCGTGAAACTAACAAAAAAGTGGAATCCCTTTATTATTATTAAAAAAAAAAATTTTTTTTTGGTCATTCTTACTGCGAATAACCCCTTACTTGAAACTAACTTTTATGCGCTATATGGTGGATAAAAAGTTATCTATAACTTCGGACAAACAGGAAACTCTATGGAACTCACAGAGACTATTTTAGAATCTTTGAATAATCTAGTAGTAGTAGTAGTAGTAGTGCTTTATTATTATTTCATTTGTTTTTTCATCAAATTTTAAATTATTATTATGAAAAAATTAAAGCTAAAACAAAAATATTTTAATTTATATGGCATGGCTTTATGCCGTCCGCCAAATTATGCATATATACTATTAATAAAAAAGAAGGACTTCATTAAAAGTCCTCGTTAAGGATCCTTCTCCTGTAGGCAAGCGCATCTTTCAAATATGAGGCCAGTGTGTGCCAGTTCTCTCCATTTAAAATATCTGCACATTCAAATGTTGAGAGCGTAGATTTATCCCTGTGCAGACGTTTTATCTCTTTCAGCAGCGGGCATTTGAATAATCTACTTCCTCGATTCTTTTTGCATTCAAAATATTTGTACGTTACTGCAAAAATGGTTGAAAATCATGAAAATGTTTATTGATTTCGAAAACGACTTCCGTTTTGCAAAACATAAGAACGGCGCTTTAAGCAGCCATTATTTCGTTGCTAAACCATGCTAGTCAAAATGATTTTTCCTGATTTGAAAGAAATCTCCAAGCGCTAAATTCCACTTAAGTTACATAAGCAATAGATAAACCATTTGGATCGCAAGCAATGTGCCAAACTATTTTTGAAAAATATTCAAGCAATTTTGCTCCACCTTTATGGAAAGCTGGCTACGCCCTTGTGTACAATTCGAAAGCAACATGCTTAGGCAGATTTTATATATAAAAGAGAGCGTAAATTAAAGTCAATATACCCGTTCAATTTAAAATCTTTTACTAAATTACAAAATGTTAAAAATATTAAATATCAAAAGTAAGTGTTAATATCAAATATTAAAATTTGTTGTTCAAAATTATATAAACATCAAATGCAAAGATTAATATTAAATTAGCTGACTGAGCGCACAGTGACCCGACATATATAAAAAAAATAGTTATAATTTTAATATCTGTAAAATTGTAGGAGTTATTCAATGTTTTCTATAGCGGTTGTGGGAGGGGAAGCGGTAAAAATTTTAAACAAATTTTATTTGCGTGCAGGCAATAAGAGTCCATACTCTAGTTCTTATAGTCTCTGATACGGACAGACGAACTAAATCAACTCGGCTGTTGATGCTGACCAAGAATATATATACTTTTTGTGGTCGTATATTTTTTCTTCTGCCTGTTTCATAAATTTGAACGAACTTTCTATACTTTTTTAACTCTACGAGTATTACAAATTGCCAACCATGAGATCTTGATTTATCGGGTTCCGCTTTTGATGAGGAGAGGCCAGGAAGGCCAACAAATCCAGTTGTTAAAACCCAGATTCGATATTTCATTTTATTAATATTAAAATTTTTTTAAAATTTAAAATTTTAGTTTAATTTATTAATATAATCTCTGTTCGGGCACCAGTGTGTTTTATTTTAGGCCCAAACTAATAATAATTAAATAACTAAAAACTTTTAATGAGGCCAAAATCCTATATGAACCCAGTAGACGTCATTGCGCACTTTAGCCAATTTGGCAAAACTCATGAATATAAATTGGTTCTAAAATGCTAAATATATTAATCAAATATGCAAATTTGTGAGCACACAGGAAGTTGGCTATGTTGATTTTCGCACGAAAAATATGATTAAAAATGACAGATATGAGTTTTCGTGTTGGTTTTATTTGTGTGATTTTTTTGCATCGCCTTTGCCAATGGACAGCATCCAACCAAATGCTGCCGTAAACAATGGTCAAGCAGCAAAGTCACAATGCAGTTGAGCAGTAGCAGGAGACAAAGGATGCGACACTAATACGTACAAGAAAGAGGATGGGTGCATACATGGGCAGGGGAAAAACAACAAGCCACAAAGTGGAGAACAAAAACCAACCAAGAGACCGGGACTCGAAATAGCAAATGGAATTGATGCAAAAAATGCAAAGGCTTGAAGTTGAGTAATGGGCTCTCGAATACCCATTAGGTTGAATGTGTGGGATCTGTGATGGGTAAGGCACAAGATTTCCAAGATAATTTTCTTACATGAGAGTGACTCACCGTTAAAAGCCTTTAAAAAAAAGAAAGGATTAATTACACACAATAAAAAGCTTTTTCATTTTATCCTGGTAGCAACATTTATCAGCCGATCTGTCAAGCTTCTCTAGCCGCCATATATACCCTTAAAGAAGGTATACAAATCGGCTTGAAGTCAATCGAATAGGACTAATTTTTTAGACTTTTTCGAAATGGGAAAAAGAAAATTCTAAATTGTTTTCCCAGTTGAGTTTTCAAAGCTACATTTAAGCCTTAATTTTCCGACCTTCTTGGTAGATTTTCCTAAAATAAAAATCGTTGTTTTTTGGGGTAAAAATTTATTTCACCTTGAACATTCTCTGAGAAATTTGTGTTTCCATTTATTTGGCGCAGAACTTCTACAACGAATTCTATACAGAATCGCTTAAACAATACATTTTTCTTTCGGACACATTGTATAGCCCTGCTTTCTTTCCAGGGTATCAGAAACTTTCTGTCGCATTGCCGTTCATATTTCTCCACACACACACACACACATCCAACTTGTGGCTTGTCATAAATCCGCAAATGCTCTTTTGGTGTCTCACCCTCGCTTGGTATATTTGATGTCTTGTTTTGGCAGTTGAAATCCAAAATCATCATCATCATCGTCCTGCTGACCAAAAAGGAGGCATAAAGCGCAGTTAGTTTGCATACAAATGACATTTGGAATTGTGCAAAAAAGGATTGCGCACAGAAATCAACGCGGACATGCAAGCCAGGACAAATAATGTGCATAAATTTAACAGTGAAGCAGAGAAGGAGCAGATGAGCAACAAAGGAGAGAAGGGTACAAAAAAAAAACAGAAGTATGCTGGTCAATATGTTGCACTAGAGCTGAGCTATCCCTGTCACTGATGATGATTAGATTACTGCACACACACACACACACACACACTCAAACATGAGCTGGGCCACATAATAACGTTTATGTCCAGAACATTAGCATTTGGGGTGGTCCATCTTCGTCTGGCTTCCTCATGGACATGGGCGAACGTTTCAAATGATCAAAGTCTCGCAAATATGCAGACAGACAAGAATTTTGCTGCGCTATTGTTGCAGCAGGAGCAGTCAAGTCCTGTACATTACATGTTTATGTTAATACTTCGTTGCTCATGTGTGTGTGTGTGTGTGTGCGGGTGTCAATTACGCAAAGGCTTGGATAGCACAAACAACAATTCATATACGTGTATGTAGGTATGGGAATAGAAATCAACCTGATGATGATGAGAATGGACATGAGTTGGGTGCGAACAAATGGCTATCAATATTTATGAGGTGATTGCGTATATATATATATCACCAATTGAGCAGGACATTGACACTTTTCATAGACCTTATACCTTGATTTAAGTGAGGATTAATAACGTCTAGTCTTTGATTATTTCTATCACATCAAGTAGGATTGCGGAAGCTATGACGAAATATATAATAACACAGAAAAAATTTCCAAAATGAATCAAAGGGTAAATTCGAAAATCCTTTTTAAAATAATTTCTTCTACAGATAAATCGGAAAAATCAAGGGAATCCCTTTTATATAAAAATCAGAGAAGAAAAATTATTTTTGATTATTTTTTTTTCCTCTCCAATAGGATTAATAAAGATTTTCATTTTGACCTTAGTCTTTAGTGGTGGATTAACCACAGAGCCCTTTAATGATCATCCTAACTAAAGAACCATTCTTTCTTCATTATTCGCTAAGACCTGAGCATCACAGCTTACAAAACATTTGATATGCCCGATATGGTAAGTTATTATATTCGGACATTTAAAACAAAACAAAATTATTTCCGTGGACTCGCGCTGTCTTCCATCTTGAAACAATTTTTTTAGTTACATACATATATTCTGAATCTGAAAAAAAATATTCGGATCAAACATCGATTGGCCCTTTCCAATAAAAAGAATGCGAACGGATTTTTCTTCAAAAAACCGTCTTTAGATAACTCTTAGAGTTGTCCCATATTTTTTATTCGAAAAGTTTACGCGAAAATGACAAAAATTTGTCTTTGGATCGTTTTAATCCGATGTTCCGTTCAAAAGTTATGATTTTTTTAAATTTCAAGTCTTTTTCGCATTATCTTGAGAATTATCGAAGGTGGGGGAAAACCGTTTTAAGATATTCTCATATATATATAGCAGAGATCGGCAAAATGGGAATTATAATTAACCATTACCGAATTACTTGCTCATTTAAAAATAATTAAAATAAAATTACAAATTACTATAGGTTAGGTTAGGTTAGGTAGTTCCGGATGGCCCCGCAGGGGGACCACACATAGACTGTTTAGTCCTTAGTGAGACCGGGTTTTTTGTAATGGAGGTTCCGACTTTTTAGTAGTCTTCAGGGATCCTTGACGTTCTGGCGAATGCCAGTATATTTGTTAGGGGTCTCCTGGCTACTTCTTCCAGTGAGGCAATCCAGGGAGGTGTTGCAATCTTTGCCTTGCTACTGCTGGACATTTGCAGATTAGGTGCTCTAGAGTCTCCGTTGCTCCCGGCTCCCTACATTTCCTGCATGTGTCCTCTGTCGTTATGCCTAGCTTCTTCGCATGAGAGGCTGTTAGGCAGTGGCCGGTTAGTATGCCTATTAGGAGTCTGCAGTCTCTTCTTTGGAGCTGTAGTAAATAGTGCGTACGGTGCTTGTCTTTTGTCTTACACATGATATTGGAGATTCTGCAGCCGGTTGTGTTTCTCCACTTTTCCGCTGCCTCGTTTGAACCTATCTCTTCCATTTTGCTGTGTCGCGTCTGAAGTGAGATAGGTAGGTGTATTATCGCTTCTTGGCTAAGTGCAACTCCGGCTTTTGCCAGGCTGTCTGCCGTCTCATTTCCGTCAATGCCCTGGTGGCTTGGGATCCAGTAGATCTGCACCCTTCTAGAGGTGCTGAGAGAATCTAGTGCTTCCCTACCAGACAGGACAATTTTGGAGTTGATGGCGTGCCTATGCATGGCCTTGATTGCCGCTTGACTATCTACGTATATATTTACTTTTTTGTCGCTTGGAGCGAGTAGTTCTGCCATCTCTGCTGCTTTCTTTATTGCGAAGACTTCCGCCTGAAATATGGTGCAGTGGTTTGGCAGTTCATAGCTGAGCTTCATTTCCGGCTCTTCGCAGTATATTGCAGCTCCGACTCCTAGATCCATCTTTGAGCCGTCAGTGAAAATGTGTGTTGCTTCTTGGGCCAGTCCTGTACGCCAGTCATCTGGTCCCAATGATGTTGGTGTGCTTGTGAAGCTGGTACTGGGGATCATGTAGTCTGTGCTACTGTTGATCTCTCTACCAATCATGCTGTGCCCATAGCTTTGTAGTGCCATGGTGCCTGTCGCACATAGACGTTGTGCAGTCTTTTGTGCAAGCAGGCGTGCTTGGATGTCCAGGGGGTTGACATCTAGGATGAGTTCCAGAGCTTTGGTTGGGGTGGACCTCAGCGCCCCCGTTATGCAGACCATGGCCTGCCGCTGGGTCCTCTCCATTAGTTTCAGGTACATGGATTTCTCCGTGGCCTGCCACCATACCAGTATACCGTGGAGTAGTATCGGTCTTACAACTGAAATGAAGACCCAGTGCATCAGTTTTGGTGAGAGGCCCCATGTGCTGCTCAGCATCTTCTGGGATGCATATAGTGCAGCGGTTGCCTTTTTCACCCTTTCCTCTACATTGAGTCTCCAGGACAGTTTGCTGTCAATTACTACTCCAAGATATTTGACGTTCTTCTTTGGTGTGAGTGTCGTCCCATTAATATTCGGTGGAGTCCATCGCGGAACCTTGTATCTCTTAGTGAAGAGAATGAGGTCCGTCTTCTCCGCATTGATACTAAGTCCGGCTTCCGTGGCCCACTGTAGTATTTCTTTGAGTGTGGAGTCCATGATTGAGCTGAGGGTCGATGGACATTTTCCCGTGATAATTATGCTTATGTCGTCTGCATATGCGGTTATCTTGGGTGCTTTCCTGCGCAATTTACTTAATAGTTCGTTGACCACGAGGTTCCATAGGAGGGGTGAGAGTACTCCGCCCTGAGCCGTGCCTCCGTGTGCCTCCTTAGTTATGGTCGCGGTACCCCACTCAGCTTGGACTTTTCGGCAGCTCAGCAGGTTGTGTATCCAGTAGTCCAATGCCTTGTGTGTCGCTGTGGCTCTTAAGCTTCGCATTATCGCATCAGTTGTGACGTTGTTGAACCCGCCGAGTGCAAACTCGGTTTGGTGAAGTGCTTTCTCGATGGTGGCTACTAGCGAGTGTAGCGCTGTTTCCACCGACTTACCTTTGGTGTATGCGTGTTGATTTGGTTCCAGGTTCAGGTTCATGCCTTCCCTTATGTGGAGGTCCAGTATTTTTTCCATTGTTTTAAGCAGGAATGATGTTAGGCTGATAGGCCTGTAGTCTTTTGGTTGCACGTGAATGCATTTTCCTGCTTTGGGCAGAAAAACAACACGTGCTGTTCTCCAGGCTACAGGTATATATCCCCACATCAGACATGCCGTGTAAATGGTTTGAAGCCATGGGACGATTAGTTGTTTGGTCGTCTTCAGCATGGCCGGAAATATGCCGTCCAGTCCAGGGGACTTAAAGCTCGCAAACGAGTCTATTGCCCATTGGATTTTCTCTGGGGTGACTATGTTGGTTGGGATGTTTGTTTTTTGTGCATGCGTGTTGTGGATCGAATCTGGCTCCGTTGCCATTGTGCAGCCGGGGGAAGTGTGCGTCGAGAAGGGCACATGTGGCTTCCTGGCTACTCTCCGTCCATTTTCCTTCATTGGTTTTTAGTTGACTCTGCATAGGTGGCTGCTTTGAAAGCAGTTTCCTGAGTCTTGCTGTTTCTGAGACCTTCTCGATGTTGGAGCAGAAGGTTCTCCACGAGTTTTGTTTCGCTCTGCGCACCTCTTTTTTGAAGATGCGGAGTCTTATTTTATATTCGTCCCAGATGATCGTTTCATCCGCCTGCCTGGCGAGCTTGAAACATTCTTGGACGTCTTTCCTCTGCTCCTTCAGTGCAGGAGTCCACCAAGGGGGTCTGGTTCTCCGTTTGCTGACTGTAGGTCTGCATGAGGCTTTGAACGCTTCTGTTAGGTGGGACGTGAGTGTCCTTACGGACTTCTCAATGTCATCCACCGAGCAGATGTCCATTGGCGTGGTTATTTTCCGTTTAGCTGTTGTAAGGAACTTTCTCCAGTCAGTGTTCCGAGGGTTCCTATACACACTGCGCGTTTGGTTGTATTCGAACTGCACCTTAAATCGAATGTACTTGTGGTCTGAGAAGGAGGGTTTTTCTAGGACCCTCCATTCAGATACCCGTGTGTTATTCCCTAAGGTCAATGTTAGGTCTAGGACATTGGTAGATGTTGGTCCCACGAATGTGGGTTCTTCTCCAACGTTTTCTATATTTAGATCTACTTGTAAGATAAATTTTAGAAGAAACTCACCCCTGTCGTTGATATCTGGGCTGCCCCAGACTGTATGGTGTGCGTTTGCGTCCGTACCTGTCACGAGAGTTTGCTTCTTCGAGCTCGCCACCGCCGTTAGTTTTTCGAGTTCGGCTGGTGGTGCCTCTCGCTCGTGTGCCATATAGCAGGATGCCATCAGAATAGGCTCATCCTTGCCACCTTCCACGGCAACCACAGTGAGGTCGTCTGTGCTGTAATTAGTCATAAGATAAGCATAGATACCTTTTCTAACCAGAATGGCTGTCCTTGCTCTACTTACCGCGGTGGGGTAAAAAACGTCATAATTTTGTGACTTTAGTCCCGAAACCTTGTTACCCGCCGCAATCCAAGGCTCCTGAACTAAAGCTACGTCGGCGGACTCTTCTTCGAGGGTTAGAAGCAGCTCCGCCGACGCAAGTTTGCTTTTATGCAGATTTATTTGGAGGACCTTTAACAGCGTGTCCGTCCACAGCCTCCGTTGGTCTGGATGGGTCGACTTCCATCGTCGGGTCACCATCCTTCTCCCTTACTGCATCTTTTATTTCGAGGCTGGTGGCTTTCTCGACCATTGCGTCAATGACTAAGTCTTTTTCCACCTCTCCAGCCTCTAGCGTGTGCTCGTTTTTATCCTCGGGGTGGCGTTTTTTGAGGCGTAGGTGCACGTTCCCCACTCCCCATGCCATCGTCCCGAATCTTGGGTACAAAATGTCGTCCGCCTCCTTGTTGATCTGGATGACCATCTGCTGCCCGTTCTTTTCGGGCTTAGCAATATGGAGTATCTTCCAGTCTCCGGTTGGCACATCTGGGTTCTGATATTGGAGGAGTTTTAATGCTCGCTCCGGTGGTACAACCCGTGGGAAGAGCACCTTCGCCTTCGGGACGGACGGGATACAAGTCCTGTCAACAAACTCCAGCTGGGCGTTCTCCCGCAGGTTCCCCATATCAGCCACCGTACTCGTGACCCACTTGAGGGTGAGATCGTCCTTGCACTTGAGGATTTTGACTCCGAATAGCCAACCTGCCCCGTCGAAAGCAACAGCGGGTTGGGCTACGGCGTCGTCCATCCTCTTATAAATTGCCTCGAACAGCTCTCCTTCGACCTTCTTCCACTGCTCGGGCGTCATTTTACCGTTGGGGTCGCTCTTGTCCACGAGGGCTACGGTCAGGTGCCGTTTTGCCACGTCGCTTGCAGACTCCTCTAATTGTTTCTTGGGGTGGGGGTGAGTCTGGTCATGCGGTCGTGAGCGCAGCCTTTTGCTGGCCGGAGCTTCTGCCGAAGCTACCCTGACCTGCTCGGTCGAGCGCTGACGTTTAGTCGTCAGGCTTTCTTCGACCTTCGCCGCCTTGGCCAGCTCAGCTGATCGCTGACATTTGATGGCCAGACTCTCCTCCACCTTGTTTGCAAATTTGTCGGAGTTAGCCTGCATGGACTTCCTCTCCGCAAAGTGCTTGCGACCTTCTTCAATCTTTTGCTCGGCCCATGTCAACTTGCTTTTGTCCTCTGGGGATAAGCTGTCGCTGTTGCCGAGCCGCGCTTTTATTTTAAGAGCTGCCTTGTATTGGGCCTTTGCTCGCATGCCCTCCTTGGTTCGTTTGGGTCCTACCTTACGCGAGGTACTGATACCTTCCTGAGTGGGGGAGAACAGCAGCTTTTCTTCGGCCTCTGTCGTTATAGAACCTCCGTGTGATTCGCAGTCCGAGTCTATTTCTACTGCGGTACCGCGCCACACTTTGGTTGTCGAATCCGTGGCAGTAGGTTTTGCACTGTCTTGGCCTGCTCCAATCTCGACAGAGTTTTTTGTGTGACCGCTGGCGACACGTAGAGGGGATTTCTCCCCACCGTGCCCGCCGGTGGTAGCAGTCACGCTTCCCACCGACGTTTGGGCTGACATCCCAGCCCCTGTTCGATCCTTAGAAACTTCCATCGTGAACAATTATTTCAGGGGTCCAACCCATAGCGTTTTATGCCTTCCGCCAGGCACCTCTAACCATGGTCCAGTCTCAGTATCTTCGATGTTACCATCGGAGAATACTGTACCAGAACCTTAGCTAGGTACTGCATGACCTAAGGTGTAGAACGTGCAATTGACACTAGGTACTACCCATTCTTCTCTAAGGTACATACAGTGCCCATTGCCCGGCCGACACCCTCGGGGAGGGTTCAGTTAGAGGATTTTTGTCGACCGCAAATTACTATATTAATTTGTAATAATTAATATAAAACTACAAATTACTATATTAATTTGTAATAAAATTTTTCGAAATACAAATTACTCAAGTAATTTGTAATAAAATTTTTAGAAATACAAATTACTATATTAATTTGTAATAAAATTTTTCGAAACACAAATTACAAATGACATAGAGAATACAGTGGTAAGGTAGATGCCTCTACTACCTAATACCATACTCATTGCACCGTAATTCAGTGTTTGTTTGTCATTTCAATATTTAAACAAAAAGTCGCGATATCTCGCGAACGGCAAGAGATACGGCAAAAATAACGAAATTTCACGGGGGTATTCGGGGGTAGTGTACTATCCCTCCACCACCCAATGCCGTACTTATTGCACCGTAATTGAGTAATTTGTATTTCGAAAAATTTCATTACAAATTAATATAGTAATTTGTAATTTTATTTTAATTATTACAAATTAATATAGTAATTTGTATTTCGAAAAATTGTATTACAAATTACTTGAGTAATTTGTATTTCGAAAAATTTTATTACAAATTACTTGAGTAATTTGTATTTCGAAAATTGTATTACAAATTAATATAGTAATTTGTATTTCGAAAAATTTTATTACAAATTACTTGAGTAATTTGTAATTTTACTCGTAATTATTACGAAAAGTAATATTAATGCCGATCCCTGATATATTGTCCTTCTAAATGATAGCGATTAATAATTTTTTGGAGACAAAAAAAAAATTGGGGTGGCTGAGTTGATATGGAATATCCCATATGTATGTTTCTTCCTTATAGGCGTCTAAGCCACAGAACCAATATTCATACAATCTTCACAGTATGTTTATATCGATCAGAAAAGAGTCATAGGCTAAGTCCCAAGTCTGTGAAATTATTGACGCTATTAACTTGAAATTTGGCTTGTAGGTTAGGTAAATAAAGACAGATATTTCGCTGGTTCAGGACTGGTTCCGAACCCACTGAACCGGAACAATGGAAGTTCAAAGACATATCTCAGAAATCAACTTTTTTCCAAATTCATCTAAATTCATAAGGTTGACTGCTTTCAATGGCTGTCAAACACAAACTTGAGAACGCAGATGGCTCAAAAACACAAACTTGAGAACGCAGATGGCTGACAATTGGACAGTAGTCTAATAACAGCTGGTAGTTGACAGAAGTCTTATTTGCAAAGCTTACCAACAATTGAAAAACTGTAAAACGCCCAGAGGCAAGAAAACCCTCCAAAGATAGCCACCACCTTTCGGTTCACTAAAATTCTGTATTTAAGTGTTTGAAAAATGCAAAACAAAAATAATAATAATAAACAATCAAGGTTCCTCCTTTGCATACCCTTTTTTTTTTTTTTGTTTTAAGCACGAAAAAAGGATTTCAAATTTTAACGAATTTTGGGCTTTTTATGCACGCCTTGCCGCACATAAAAGAAGACGTTCGCCTCATTTGTGCAAGACAACACCAAACACTTCGGGGACACACAAAAACATGTTTATATATAAAAATAAATTTGCTTATGTTTATTTTGATGTGTGGTGGCCAAAAGGCGTGAAATTTTCGTACGTTGAGCACTTTGCATAAAATGACATGTAAGAGGCCCAAAAGAAAAAAAAAAGGTTTTATATCAAATTGAAAGACAGCCCCAGCCTCAAAATTCAATGTGCAAAGAGCAACTAAAACCCTGCACACGCACACACAGGCATACACTCACGTTTTCAATAAGGGGCTAAACTCAAAATGCATGAGTTGTCGTTGTTGTCATCATCATCGTCATCATCATGGCAACCAGGAATCAAGCTCTAAATAATTTAGCAACCCGGAGCGCACAATAAAATTTTGAACCGAAACCGAAATGTCATACGCATGCATTTGCATATGATTTAAATACCCTGGGCCGGGGATGCAGTGCAATGGAACAGGAATTCATTTGCAAATGCTGCCCAGTGGCAAATTATCCATGTGGTGGAAATTTATGGCATAATTTGTACACTTTTCCAGTACGTAATTTGTATTATTGCAAATTTTGGTTGGCGCTGACAAAATTGCATTGCCTACTTTCAGGCGGACAAATTTATAGAAATCAAATGAAATTTGATGATTTGCAAATGTGCTTTCATTGCACATTTTATGGTTGGTTGTGTTGGAGTTTATGGATATTACTTACTATTGTTAAGCACTTGAACCAGCATAAATGTTCATTAGACAACAGCTGCCGCTTTTCACCAGACAATGGCAAATTGAATTTGTCCAACCCAATTGAGTGCTGATATGTGGGTGTGTGTGTGTGTGTACCATAATTGCCATATCATTTAAATTTAAATTGAGAATCTGTGGCAACAAATATCAAGAATTTATTCATCAGCAAATTAATTCAGCAAAATTTATACTAATTTATTTCTCGTTTATTTTAAAGATTACTTTGTGTGTAACACACAGAAGAAAGCTTTGAAAATCAATTGTATTGTATATAAACAAAAGATTTAAACATAATTTAAGTATTATTAGGGCCGTTTTCATATCTTGCCGCTGCAGGCTACTTAAGCAGGTTTTTATGCATTTCGCTTTCATATCTTGATGTTTGTGAAAACGTGCCATACAAGTGGGTCACACTTTTAAAGCGAGTGGCAAGTGCGTGCAGAAAATATCGGACATGTGGCCAGTGTGAGCAGAAATAGACAATGTACGATTTTGATTGCCAAATTGTTTAGTCGTTTATGGTGCAATGGAAAGCGTATTTGCCTTCCTTGAGGGAGGGCCTGGGTTCGACTCTACCTTAGAACTTCAAATAAAATGTTTTTCTTTATGTTTAAAAATCCTATCAGTCAACTTGGTATCAAAAACTTAAAAATGAAGTCAGGCGTTGTCTCTAAATGAAGTGCATAAGAAGGGGTGCAAGACGCAAGTGAAATAAGCGTTTAATAAAAAATCTCAAAAGTTTATCGACATCATCAAAGTATTGTCCAACCACAGACCTGTGCTGCATAACCCATAACTGATCTTTAAGTGTCTAGAAACATAATCGACATTAGATTTTTCCATTAACAGTTAGAGCCTGCCTAATAACAGGATCCCTGCGACTCACCCTCCAGGCGGCCCTGCACTCAGAAAAAATGGGGTTCTAAAAGGCAGCACAAATTTATTACTTTTATACCCAATTCGTTCTTATTTTTTCCGTTCTCAAAAGTATAAAATTCTCAGCAATAAACTTTTTCCGTTCCAATAATAAGACCGGATGGTTCTTAAAAGAGAAACGCCCGGTCTCAATAAAAGTACTGTTTCGGTACATTAAGAACGGACTCGGACCAGACTCCTTATGCGCACCCCTCCTAAAACTATTTAGCTCGATGATTTTCCCAGCATTAAACATTAAAAGGGGCCTAAGTCGGATATATCATACTTCAGAGGAATCTGTTTGAAATGCTCATTACTTTGCAATTACAGCACTCTTGTCGCTCTTTAATCTCCCAATCATGGCCTTCTGAAAAAGAGCTCTGTAACTACAAACCTACTGGAGTTTACCTTAATGGTTAATATGGGATTTGTTAACAAGCGGCAAACTCAAATTATTTATATAGATTTCAGCAGAGCGTTGGACTCTGGCAACCATAAGCTTCTCCTAACTAAACTTAACTTACTTAGCTTTCCTCCGATAATTCTAAAATTGATTAAATCGAATTTACTAACTCGGACTCAACGAATTTGTTTTAGTGGATCAATTTCTAAGATATTCTAGTATCCCTCAGGGAAGTCATTTGAGTGCGTTTCTTCTTAATCTTTTTATTAATGATATCCCACATATTTTGTCTTACTCATATGCACTGATTTATGCAGATGGCCTAAAACTCTGTATGTCTTATAATGATCCTATATCAAGAATCGTCCTTAATATTGGGAAGTGTAAGTGTACGACTTTTCATCGTACACTACCTTACATTTTCGACTATACTATTAACGACTCGTCTCTCGAACGCATTCTTTAGGTTGATAACTTGGGTAAACTATTCGTTTCAAATTAAGCTTTTATAGTCACATTTCTCTTATCACAAACAAAGCCAAGGGCGTCGTCCTTGGTTTTATTTTATAAATTGACATTTCGAAACGCTCCATGTAAATATCATGTTAAATACAAGGGTAAAAGTAGGCTACGTTAATTATCAAGAAATACATCATTGATCAGGGAGCAAGTTCTTCTGCTGAACACATATATTGGGCGCGTCAGCTTAATAAAACTGCTATTATTATTTAACATTCTTTTAGGGGGTCTTGTTAAATTAAATGACAAGTTACAAAAGCGAAGTTACAAAATTTCATGTAACTATCAAATTAAACATAAGAAAAAAGAAGGCTACGTAAATTACAAAGAAATAAATCATTGATTAGGGAGCAAGTGCTTCTGCTGAACACGGCCATTGACTCCAGTGCTCTGCTCAACTTAATTAGTTTAAGTGTTCCTTCACGGGCCACAATGAAATTCACTCCAATTTATCTACATCCATGTCTCTCAATATACACTCATTACGAACCCTTCCGTAACCTGTGCCTGAACTACAACAAGTATTACCACCTTTTCTCTGGTTACTCTTCTACTTTAGATAAAAGAAAAAAATTATTGTCCCATCTTAATAGTTCTCTGTAAGTTTCACATCACTTTGTAAAACTATAATACTCCTTTTTAATATATTTATCCTAGGTTGGTATATACAGTTTAACAGCCCATTGTCGAACTATAATCAATAAAAAATAAAATAAAATTCTCAGAAATGAAATAACAAATTTATAGAGAGATAGAAGACTGGAAGCGAGAACGAGCTTAGCATATATATGGACGGTTCGAAGATGAAAGAAGCCACAGGAGTGGGAATCTTCTCAGAAGTATTGGCGACACTAATTTCCTTACGCCAGAGCAGAGATCTATGAAGTCTGACTGATATACACCTTGGATGAAACACCAAGGTCAGTGATATTAAAGCTCTGTCGTCAGGTGCTAACAATAGTATTCTAGTCCGCAGTACAGTGACTGCCCTGAACTCTCGTCTAGCCACTCAATGCGCAAGGAACGTATCAGCGCAGCCTGCACACAAGAAGACACAAGGAGAAACGGACATACAAACACCTCTTCAGGACAGAAGTACAAAGGCAAACCTAGAACTAAAGCAGAACGACAATGGGACATCGCAGCCGGCTGTAACATCTTCTGAACCCTCTGGCCAAAATTCACGCCCAAAGGAACCTCCAAACTCCAACACTTTAGCAAGAACAGAATTATGACTATTACTACGTCTAAGTACAATTAAAAAAATCATGATTTTCACCCCTCTAAGTATGCTATGATTATGAAAAGAAAATTTTAAGGGAAAAAATTATTTTTTAGTAGCCTTAACACTAATTATTTTTGTGTACATTTAACTGATCCGACAATCTGAGTAAATGCACAGTGTGGATTATATATGATGCTCTCATAACCGACTTTAAATTATCTCGTTCAAATAAATAGTTCAAAGAAAAAATAACATTGCATACTTTGCGGGACAAAAAGCAAGTCTTAATGGTGCACACACCATAGTACCTCGCAACGACTTCAGTTGTAGCTGTCTGGCAGGATCACTTTATTAACTCTTCAAAATGGTTTTCATGGACATTCATAGAGATTTTTGTGTAGAACCGACCTCCTTATAAGACACCAGAAAAGCCTCTATGTGAACTCTACCTAGTTAGTCTTATTTATTAACATGATCTTTTCTAAACAAGCGCTTTTGACTTGGTTTAAAAAGGCAACCTAATTCTCCTCCCTAGTGAAAAAAGTTACACCAAAATTTTCTGCTATCAATTTACAAATTCATTGACATTGGCTGAATCATTGTGCCCGCAAAATCTTGGCCCTTACAATTCTGCAGTGATTAGGACGACTGAAATAATTCTCTATTCCACTTGGTTTCCTAGCTCTTACCCATCAACGTAATACGCCTATCACCAACTTCTCCTCCCCCCTCTTCAAGCATTTCGGTGTGCAAAAAAATTACATGGCAAAAAAAGCCTCGTTAGTTAACCGAAGTGGAAATTTTTTAGAGCATAAAATGTAACTGAGCCATGGCCTCACGATTCGCAGTTCAGCTAACAGATAAGAAAATTTATGACTACATTTTTGCTTGTTATCTTAAACCACTTTAAAATATGCAGTTTTCCCTCAATTCATTTCCCAGCAATGTAATTAAAATGCGACACTCACAACAACGGGAGACACAAATGGACACAATTGCAAAGCGAACGAATGTCAAAAGTCAGAGGCTTCTGTCTGGACTGTCTATCGAGGCCGCAAATTGACAGGAGCGGCAGTAGAAGGATGAGTGTGAGTTTCATGGACATGGACATACAATAATTTACTACGTAATAGACACGACTCTAGAGCCGGACCCAGCTCAGACATATGCTAGACAAGCTCTACGCACATACATACAGATGGATGTATGTATGTCGTGCTGTCCAGTTGCAGTCCATGGTCTTGTTCATTAACACAAACATAAGCTGGCCAGACATGTGAATGATGGAGAGAAGCTTCATCATAAAATGGTTCCAACTAGAGATGTGCGTGCAACTAAGGGGAACACATATCATTGGCATTTCTAGTGCCTGCCACTTCAGCATTGTGTGTGTGTGTGAGTGTTTATATATATGGAAATTTGTGCAGCAAATTAGTAGCAAAGTTGCTCCTCCTGCTGGCAAATATCCGTTTGCCGGAAATTGCAATGAGACACGTGATCATGCACCGAGGCGTCTCTTCCTTCATATACCTCCTGGCACATCCGCCCGCCAGACATATAAATCTTCATTTTGGCTCGAAAGTTTTTGCTGCGCTCTCTCCTAAACTCAACTCGACTCGACTGAGGCCACAAAAACTTCACTCAGACAGCACGGCAAATTAACAGCTGCTGTGGTCGTTTGATACTCCTCAACCTCAGGTGATTTACGGCCAAGTATTGCCGGGAACATCGTCTGCATATTAATATGTGACCCGGCATTTTACTTTCTCCCAGTGAAACTTACACTTAAATCCAAGCAGCCAGCAAGCAGCTTTTTGGCCAGACATTCCTGACGACTTGCCTGTCGCTTTTATTGTTGTCCTGACGGCCAATTTGTGACGAGTGAATGCATCTAATAAAGCAAATTATATTTTATATATATTTAAATAATATTCAACAGAGCGTTAAATGTCTCGAGAGGGCAGGGCGCACCCAAGTTGACTTTGACTAGTTTGCAAACGTGACGACGGCCATGGCCTTTCGAATTGTTGCTGCAAAGTATGCTACAATTATTTGCATCAACAAAACATACAACAAACAGCATTTCATTGGTGCACCACACCAAAATGGTGGAAACGGTATTTAAGTTCCAGTCGCACAGTGGCTCGTTTGGCCGATTTAGCGTTGCAAAAATCAAATTTTGACGTTCGAATTTTTTGATCAAAATAATTTATTTCAATAAAGGAAACTACAGATAGCCAGAAAAACTTTGATTTTTGGAATTTGATCGATTACGTTAGATTTTACAGTGGTTCGAACTTGAATAATTTTTTAAACATTTGAGTTTGTGAATTTTTTGGTTTCAAATGTCAACTTTGGGAGCTTATAAAAACCAAACGGATATTCCGATTTGAATTTGGTTGATTTTATTCAAAAGATGGATCAATTCTTAATTGATACATTGATTGCATTTACCAATTTTTATTATTTCAAATATGGATGTTGGAACTCAGGTTTTGGGTGGACACTATTTTTGGGTCAATTTTGTACCATTAATAGTCTCGGAAAAAAAGGTTCGCTCGTCGCCATGAATTTGAAGCATGAAAATTATGTGGTAGCTAATAATTAATGTATTGTAAAAGTTGCAGATGCGTATCCCTGCGTAAGTAGACGCTGCAATGATATTACCAAGTAACGTGCAGGTAAAGCAGGCCAATCTCAGTCGAAAATAAAAGAGGAAAAAATGTTCCGATTGGATTTCAATGCTTCTTGACTATGATTAAAGGAAAAGTCTTGAGCGATATCACAATGCCAAATCAAAATTGGCATGTGCTATCAGCAAGAGGAAGCAAAAGGACTTTCAGCGGTTTGAGACATCGGAAACGGACGAGCATAATTGTGAATACGGCATTTCTCCATTGCATGCAAGGATCTTACGTATGGAGTTCATGCTTAAATGGGAATATACTCTTTCACAACAAAGAGGCGACTCTGATGACAGTGTCAACACAAAACCAAGGGAAATTATACGATAACCGGATACGATCGGGCTAAAAGTCGACTACCCCAAGCAGGGCTATTGAAACACAAATGATGGAAATAACGATGAGGCAACTGCTCAGATAACAGAAATTCATCGGGATGTCATCAAAAGGTTTTTTGATTTCATGCAAATATCGAAAATATGCTAAGGAGACAAGAAATCTTTTATGTACAAAATATCCGAAAAAAAAACTATCTCCTACTGTTCATAAAATATTAGATCATGGTGAGCAGATAATACAACGACAACTATTATCGATAGGAGAGTTGTCAGAAAAAGCCCAAGAATCTAAAAACTTGGACTACAAAAGGTATAGATATGAGAACACGTGCAAAATATATCGACATCAAGAAAACACGGACCTTTTCAACATGTTGTCGGCCACCTCTGATCCCCGTTTCTCATCTCTCAGACACATCAGAACACTCGACGAATTAACTGAGGAATGTTCACCAGAAATGTTATATCTATTAAGTACCAATGATATGAATACCTATATTGACATGTTTAAAGAAAATTAAAAATTCCAATGTTAGAACTAATTTTTTATGAAAATAAATTATTTTAAGTAATTTCAAATTATATTTTTATTACATTTAGTTAATTGTAGTTAGTTTTAAAACATAATTTTCAATAAATCGTTAAAAAAAAAATAAAATGTTTTGCAACCCTAAATCGGCGAAACGAGCCACTGTGAGTCGGTGAGCCAAGTTAAGGTTTAATACACAAATTTATTATATTGTAAATCGGGATTTACACCAACCAAAGTTTATAAATTTTCTCCTAAAGCCTTTGTTTTTAGGTAAATGGTGTCCACGTTATCTCTTTCCAATAAACCAATTCAGTTGCATTAACTTTCATGCAATTTTTTTATACACTTGAAAAGTGTATATTAATTTTGCCCAGAAGTTTGTAACGCATAGAAAAGCTGAAAGCTGAGTTCAATTCCGTCTGTCCGTCTGTCCGTCCGTCCGTCTGTCCGTCTGTCTGTCTGTTTCTACGCGAACTAGTCCCTCAGTTTTAAAGCTATCGACCTGAAATTTTGCACAGAGTCTTCTTTTTACTGCACGCAACTAATATGTCGGAACCGGCAGGATCGGATGACTATATCTTATAGCTGCCATAGGAACGATCGGTCGGAAAATAAGTCTTAGTGAGAAAAACTTTTTGGTTTTTCTTTGCAGCGTTACCAATCTTGGTATATATTAGTTTCATATGCTTTCACATAATACTAGACAAATTTATTAAAATCGGATGACTATAGCATATAGCTATAGAAATGGTCGGTCAAAAAACTAGTTGTAGTGAGAAAAACTTTTTTTTTCGATCGTAGCGTCACCAATCTTGGGATATATTAGTTTTATATGCTTCCAAATAATTCTGGAAACATTTATCAAAATCGAATGTCTATAGCATATAGCTGCAATATGACCGATCGGTCGGAAAATGAGTTCTACTAAGAACATTTTTTTTATGGTAGCTCAATGATTTGATGCTCAATGATTTTGAACCTATAAATATCTGATATATATATCCTATATATATTCTACAGTTGGAGTAAACTTTTGCAAATTTCGGCACAGTCGAAGTTAGCTTTGTCTTCTAGTTACTCTTATGTTGGGAAATTATAGATTGATTTATGCGGTACTCATGAGAAATAGAACTAAACCTTCTTCAAACATGAAGAACAAAGCTGTTTAAATTCAATCACGGACATTCTTAAAATTAGGTTGGGTTTACACTGCTCGAAGCATTAGACTTGATAGTCTAGTATGCCTTTATGTTGTCTTGTTTTTAATGTCAAATGACAAGCTATTCACAATAAAAACAAGACAACATCTTAATGTTGTCTAGTATGCCTTTGCATACTTGACTATAAAGTCTAGTATGCTTCAAGCAGTGTAACCCCAGCCTTATACATATAAACGTATAAATCTACGATATTATTCCGCTTATTTTTAAAAATAACTTAAGATTTCTGTTGATCAGCTGCAGCTTTCAATCAATCAAGGAAAAATCGTTAGCATTTTTATTGTCGCCTGTACAGCAATTTGTGTGTGTGTGTGTGTGTTGTAGCATGTACCAGAACATGAAGGCAAAATAAAAGTGCACTTGAAATTGTTAAGGGCCTGCTCTTTCTGTCTCTCCCTTTTCTCCCCCCTCTCCACTTCCGCATATGCCTGTTTAAACTTTTTTGTCAAGCTTCCTTTTGTTTTGCATTTTAGCAGTTCTGTTCTTTTTTCCTCTCTTTCTTTCTCTCTCTTTCATTCGTTTTACCAAAGGCATTTCAAAAATGTGCAGCACAAAAACTTTTGTTGACCGATGTCGACATCGTTTGTGTATATTTGGTGCGGGGTGAGGGGTATTAAGCCACATGGCATAAAGAGCGACAGTCCGCAGGACATTTTATATTTAATTTACAGTGTGACCGCACTTGGTGTGCGTGTGTGTCTGTGTCCGTGTGTGTGTGAGTGCATTTAATAGAGTCGAATGCGGTAGTGGGTTTGGGGCCTCATGCATGATTTCACATTCATGCAACATTCATGGCATTGATTTCCATTGTGTGTAGTTAAAATCACTAAATGTTTTTGCGTTTAGCCACACAGTCAGATATTAATTTCTAATTGCATTTGGTTGTTCCATTATTTTTTTTTGAGTACATAAATTGTTTAATAGAAATGGCTTTAAATAAAGTTTTAAATAGGCTTTTCTTGGGCACCCAATTTGCGAGGATTAGCGTGGACGAAGTCTCAATCACAGTTGCCAACTGAATGAGAGATTCAAAATTTTATAAAAGGAAGGAAAGGAAACAAAATTTATAGCAGAACTGCGAGTACTCTAGGATTGAAAAACATTTTTATTGTGAAATTAAAACGGATTTCCGCCGTACAATAATTTTTGCACCGTTTTATAAGCGAGGCTCATGTCATGCTTTTTTGTAAATCTGTTAATTCTATGCACATTTTCCTTTCGATCGGTATACACTATCTCAGAGTATATACTTTTATATACACATACATATAAAATAAGCCAAAGTGCGCTTTTCAATTATTTTTTTCTTTCCTTTTTTTTGCCCCCACTTGATACTGGCATTTTTTGTTTGTTTTTATTTTTGAAAGCAATGCTGACTGGCTGGCTCTGGTCCAGGGCCATTCAATGTGCAGTCGTCCACACTTTTATTGCTTTAATTGCGCATTGAAGCGCAACACACACACACACACACCCATTGGACACATGTTGCTAATGAAGTTCTCTAACAACATTTCTCTCATGTCAGATCATAAGCTGTTAATCTGCGAGGCCAGACGAGTTCTGCCTTCTCCCTTTCCACTTATTCGATTTATATATTTTTTTTCCCTCAATAACTGGGAGGGAAAATTACCACATCAATCTGTCATTTTCGCCAACAGGCCTCAGTTACCGAACAGACTGCCAATTCTCTATTTCTCTTTTTCCGAGATAAGTTAATGAAAATGGATTTTCAGTTTTGATATATGAAAAAAAAGTCCTAAGTGAGGCAGATGTTGTTTGTAGTTTATTTATTTGTGGTTAATGTCGTTTATACTGCCAGAGGGAGAGTAAACTGAGAATTGATTTACATGATAAGTAGATCAGTTCGGAAACTAATTTGTTTATTTAATTCTTGTACATATTTTTTAAGAATCTGATTGAATAAGTTATTAGCAAATGTTTCGCCGAAGAAACTTACTGTATGAAAAGACTAAGCTGAATGGTTTCGAAGGGAATGCACCAGAATCAATGAAGTAGCTACTGGAGGGCTAAACTGAGCCCATCCCAAGGGCCCCTTGGTCTTCGACCGACACACCTCAAATTCTGTAAATAATTTGCTAGATCTGCTTTCAATATTCACTGGCGAATCGGACACCACTTTAAAAGAACCAAATCCAAATCCGACTAGATGGTTCAGTAATGACAATACGATATCTAAGTCGTGTTTTTGAGATATTCAAAGAATTATCAATAATTGCTCTCACAATTTCTAGTAAAAATGAGCATAGTCAAGCAGTAAGTATTAAACAAAAATGCAAAGTTTCGAGCTTTTATTCCTTTTGCGAAATCATGCATCGTGTATTGAATGACTTAAATTATGCAATTAAAACTTTTTAGGCTAGTATAGCTTAAACGGATACATACTTCGTTTATGCACAAATAAAAAATCATGACTTTTACCCACCAAAGTATGCTACGTTTTTTAATAACATTTTTTGTATACCTTTAAATGGTCCGACAATCTGAGTGAATTCACAATGTATGGTGCTGCCATAACTGACTATAAATTATCTCGTGCAAATAAATAATTCTTAAACAAAAAAAGGTTGCTTACTTTGAGAGGCAAAAATGCATGAATTTTTAATAGAATAAACATAGAAATGAAAGCTAAGATGTAAATATAATGAAACGATTCGAGTGAAAGTGTTTGAAAATAAAGAAAAACGAAAAAAAAAAATAGAATGCTAAATACCCTTGCAGTTTTTGAAAGGCGCTACCATTGATAACAAAAAAGTTTTTCCACTAGAACTAGTTTTTAGACCGATCGTGGCATCTATGGCAGCTATATGCTATAGTCATCCGATTTTGATAAATTTTTCACGAATGGGGTAAAAGCATATGAAACTAATATATACTAAGATTGGTGATGCTACGGTGGAAAACAAAAAAGTTTTTCTCACTAGAACTTGTTTTCGGACCGACCGTTTATATGGCAGCTATATGCTATAGTCATCCGATTTTGATAAATTTTTTCAGAATTGTGTGGAAGCTTATAAAACTTATAGATACCACGATTGGTGACGCTACGATAAAAAACAAAAAAGTTTTTCCCACTAGAACTAGTTTTTGACCGATCGTTCCTATGGCAGCTATATGATATAGTCATCCGATCCGGCCGATTCCGACAAATGTGCAGCGTATTTGTATTTAAAGACTTTATGCAAAGTTTGGTCAAGATAGCTTTAAAACTGAGGGAGGAGATAGAATAGAAACAGACGGACAGACGGACGGACAGACGGACAGACGGACAGACGGAAATGAACTCAGCTCGTCTTGCTGATCAAGAATATATATACTTTATGTGGTCGCAAATGCTTCCTTCACTGCGTTACAAACATCGTGACAATTCTAATATACCCTCTGCAAGGGTATAAAAAAAGGGTCTACCCCTTGTAGGGGTTTTTAACATTCTATTAAATTCAATATGCTTAAAATTAATTTGTAGACCTTTTCAAATTCACATAAAATGATCAAAAGGTCGGGAAAATCCCGAAAAATTCGATATGAAAAAAATTATTTTTTATCCAATTGACTTCACACTCGGTTTGTAGGGATAGCATACAAAATAATTAAAATTTTGATTTTCTGATGTTGGAAAATCCACCCACAAAGAAAATGACCGGAAAATGGTGCATAGAAAAAACTATTATTCACCCGATTGACTTCAAACTCGATTTGTAATGATTTTCACAATAAGTAGACATGGGATTTTCCGATGTTAAGAAAGCCGCCAACAGGTCGGAGATATGCCCGGAAAATTACATAAGAAAAATATGTATTTCATCCGATTGACTTAAAAACCTGTTTAAGGATAATACGCAAAATAATAAGACATGTGATTTTCTGATATTTGGAAAATCCGCTCGAAAAACTATTTTTTTCCGATTGACTTCAAACTCGGTTTGTAAACACATTATAGAAATGCACATTAATGCACTGCACAATCGAACAAAAACACAAAACAACAACAATTGTGTCATTAAATTATTATTTCACATTTTATTTATTTCGATTTTGAATTCCTTAGCAGACGCACTAAAATTTGTGAGTTTCTCGAAAACTCAAAAAAACGAGAAGGCAAAGCTAACTTCGACTGTGCCGAAGTTTTAATACACTTGAAAAACTTTACTTCAACTGATTTAACCGGTAAAATATATATAGGATATAGATATCAGATATTTAAAATTATGAAATCATTGATAATAAAAATTTAATACCATAAAAAAACTTTTCTTAGTAAAACACATTTTCCGACCGATCGGTCCTATGGCAGCTATATGCTATAGTCATCCGATTTTGATAATTTTTTTCAAAATTATGTGAAAGCATATAAAACTAATATATACCAAGATTGGGGACGCTACGATAAAAAACAAAAAAGTTTTTCTCACTAAAAGTGGTTTTTTGACCGACCGTTTATATGGCAGCTATATGCTATAGTCATCCGATTTTGATCAATTTTTTCAGAATTGTGTGGAAACATATAAAAAAAATATATACTACGATTGGAGCCGCTACGATGAAAATCAAAAAAGTTTTTCTCACAATGACTTATTTTTCGACCGATCGTTCCTATGGCAGCTATATGCTATAGTGATCCGATTTTGATACATTTTTCCAGAATTATGTGGAAGCATATAAAACTAACATATACCAAGATTGGGGACGCTACGATTTAAAACAAAAAAGTTTTTCTAACTAGAACTTGTTCTTAGACCGATCGTTCCTATGGCAGCTATATGATATAGTCATCCGATCCGGCCGGTTCCGACATATTAGTTGCGTGCAGTAAAAAGAAGACTCTGTGCAAAATTTCAGCTCGATAGCTTTAAAACTGAGAGACTAGTTCGCGTAGAAACAGACGGACAGACGGACAGACGGACGGACGGACAAGCGGAAATGAACTCAGCTTGTTGTCCTGATCAAGAATATATATAGTTTATGGGGTCGGAAATGAATATTTCTATGCGTTACAAACTTCTGGGCAAAATTAATATACACTTTTCAAGTGTATAAAAAAAAGAAGAACAAGAAGCTGACTTTCACTGGCCGGTAAGAAATTAGTGTTGCCAGATAGTTGAATTTGTTTTTGTTTTTATCTAATACTTGAAAAAATTGCAGTTTATGCCTAAAACAAAAGGCGAAGACCCCCTTGTGCAGAGTCTCCGACAACTACAGGAATAACACACTGGATGGGTTATACGTCTGTAAAAGACTTTGGTATAAAATGGAGACTCCTACCGCTTAGTATTTACTGGTTAAAAATAACAGTCATCAGACGCTTTTATATTTACGTAGGGTTTCTACAAATAAGGTTCAGGTGCAAAGAGCAGTTTGCCTGCAATCTACCCCACAGGAAACCTTGTGCTTAGTTATAAGTCTGAAGCGTGCAGGAGCAAGAATCCCAGTGGCTATAGTATCACTGTAGTATGCTTCATTAGGCAGTTTGATTCAAAGATAATAGAAGTCACCACAGGGCAACTCATCTGAAAAAACACTCCTTACATTCGATGAAACCCCAAGAAACATATTAATTCTTGTCGACAGTCAAGCGGCTATTAAGGCTCTGTCATCGTTGGCCACCAAAAGCAAGCTTCTCTGCAACACACCAAATCAAGCAGCACTTAATCACTCCCATCTATCAGCCAACCGACCATTTTGGCTTTACAGTTCACGAGGGGGAGGACGAGTGCATAGGGAATTAATAGCGCTACCATGTGAAACGCAATGCAACAGCTATACAAAGACAACTTCAGGACATTCTGTTGTGAAACCAGGTCCAAGGTTCCAAGAGTTCTCTGGCCTAAATATAAACCAATCCTAGTAACCACTTCAGCGAGGATAAAACAATGATAAGGCTCTTTGAATCGACTTCGCCAGGTATGAGCCTAAAGTTAACCTAACCTTAGATGGAGTTATTATTGAATAATAAATCCGGGGTATACTAGGAATTGATTCAGCAATAAATTTGACAAAAGATTAATAATTTCAAGTATGTTAATTTAAGCAATTATTTCGACTGCCTAAAAGTAGGCATCACCATTTCTTTAGGCAGCCCCTGAAACGGAAACGCATTAATAATATCCTAAGCAAATACAAATACAAACAAATAACTAAATACACACACTCAGAAACAAACAAATGCAATTTGAGCCACATGTCAAAGCAAACAAACAACCAACAACGTCAATGTCAACAAACAACTGGGAGGGAGGTTTTCCATTGGGGGTGGCATTGCAGTGGGTGCGCCAGTCGCATTGCTATTTGTTATGTTTACGCCTGGATTGTGTTGAAAAATAAACAGCACCCATTGATGTCCAATGACGTCTAAACCAGCCACGTGTGTGTGTGTGTGTGTTTAATTAAACTTGTTGTCGAAGGCATTTATCAGATGCAGACAGGACAATGCAGTGCGCCAGGTGCTAAAAAAAAAACAACACCCACACACACACAGACACACAGCTTGAACCTAGACAAAGGGAGCAGCTTGCTACATGTTTTACTGTTAATGGACTTTCAATATTTGCCGGAAGTTATGCCAGCTTGATTTACGTCCTTTCCTTTCCTTTGCCCTTCCTTAATTATGGAATGGCTGCAAAAAATATCAAACATGTAAAATAAAATCGGAAAATAGACTCGTAAAAAATTAAGTAGAAATTTCTTACTTACATCAAATAAATTCGGAATTTACGTCTTTTGGGTCATAAACTTTTGCACTCACACAAAAATCAAAGTAAGCACCTAAGCGGCTTATGCAAAAGACAATCGAAATGTATTTTCGCTCCTCCACTCGTTCGTTTTTTTTATATTTTATATCTACTTTATTTTACACTTGCCAATAGGCAAAAGTGTTAAGCAAAATTTGTCTGTCGTTTATTGAGTGTAGCGAACGGAGTGAGCTATGAATAAAACAGCAGACAAAAGTAAAAGCAAAAGTTTAAATTACTTTCCATCGGAGTTTTTTCTGCCGTAATGTTATTTTTCTTGTTTTTTTTTCTTTTTTTTTGGGCTGTAAAAGTTTTGTGCGCCACAAAAAAGATTAATGCTTAACGCATGAAGCAAAAGGGTAAAGTATTCAAAGTGAATAAATACTTTAATGAAGTCATATAAGACGGAATTAATGGGGGGCTATCAAGTTGATGAAAATCGAAAATTTCAAAAAAATCATGTTAAACTTTTATGATTTGTACGTGTAATTGATAATAGAAATAAAGAATTCATGGTATTATATGGTCTTCAAATCACACATCAAAAGCCTTGAGCTCAATGAGAAGATTTGCTCCAGCAGACACAATCCCTGAGAGTTAGAAAAATACTTATCTAGTGGTTATAATCATCCATCATTAATTAAGGCAAGTCGTACGCATACATAAGAACTTTTACCTATATACACTCCTCGCCACTTGAATAGGACACCACCTTATGACTGTTTTATATTGTCCACTGCTCCCAAGTCAAGCAAGCTAGAGACTTAATTTTTTTTTAATTCAAAGTTAATTTATTTTTACAATATCTCCAGAAAACTTAACGCCAAAGTTAAAAAAGTATTACCTAAAAATTGAACTAGTTCTAACTAGAGGTGGAGAACTATCGATAGCACTATCGGCACAATCGATGGTTATGCGCTATCGAGTCGCCATCGATAGTAGCCCTGCACTATCGATAGTTTTAGATAGTTTTACAATCCTCTAAAAAAACTTGCTAAAAACTTAAAAACGTTATTTACCAAATCTAAATCTATTGAACGGTTTTCGAAGCAAAGTCTTGCCGTGAAGGAAAAATGTATACTTGCTCAGGAGCCTTAATTATCTTTTAGTTGGTAGCAAAAAACCCCACCAATGTGTAAAAGATTACATTTCATTCTTGTAAGAATAATGAAACCAGATGATGATATATCTGATGTTTGGTTCGGTTCAGTGGTTCATGGTTAATATATAATTCGAAAACGGGATCAGCCGTGAGAACTTTCAAAAATACAATATTTGTTATTTAGGCAGATATCATGTACCGCGCATAAAATCCATTATTGCATTGGCAAGCTGATTTGATTAGAAATGTACTTATTATATAAAGACAAATGTAAAGGCTTTGTCCATAAGTTCAAATAATGTCATAACAAGCAGAAATGTACTATATACCATAGTATTTCGAAAACAGTGCGTATCAACTGGATTTCGGTCCATCCTCTGAACAAGAAGATTGCGTACTAATCATTGTATAATCGTTAAATAGATAAATTAAAAGTACTGCAATGCTAAAATTTTATGAATGAGGAAACACTATGAGGAAACACAAACAACACATTAGAAAAAAGTTTAAATTCACAAGTGCAATATCGTCTTTATATCATTAAACTCATCGATAAACTAAACCGAACCGATCCGTTTTTAAAGGCGGTTTTCGGTTCGGTTCAGCATTTTTGGAAGAACTCCGGTTCGGTTCTTCACAAAAAAGTTGTTCGGTACTATTTGGTTCGGTTCGGTTCGGTTCAGAACCGATTTGAATCCCTAATATTAATATTTAAGAACATTCAAAAAATACTGACTTTACTCCAGATAAAACTTCTGTTTGAAAATATGTTACTTGTTTCCCTTATTATATCATTCATTCAAATTCTTTTTTCGAATTGCGGGGGAGGCGGGGGCGTGGCAAAAAATAAAAAATAATCTTGATCTGCCTGCAAGTATAACGAGATTATGTTCCATACAGTTCAAACCTCTATCTCTTACCATCTCTGAGATGTGTGCGCTCATACGGACAGACGGACTGATCAAGAATATATATACTTTATAGGGTCGGAGATGCTTCCTTCTGACTGACAAATTCAATATACTCTTTATACCTTCGGTACATATTTTTTGATAAATTTAATTAAAGCCATTTTTGAACAGACATCGATCTAATCATGTTTTGGAACTCCGAAGTGGATATTTTGGGCCACTAAACCATAACATGTCCCGATTAATTTATATCCTTGTCTCAAAAATTATTCTCATCATGAACCTTTTCGTAAATTCTGCCTTAATTAAAATAGATACTACCATCTTTTCTCATTAAACTTTTCTTTGTTAGATGTAAGGAATAATCTGTAGTCTAATCTTAATTCTTAACTATTCACTGTAAAGCTTGACTGCACTTTGTTGAACTATAAACTAACAATAAACAGCTTTTTGAAGCTCCTCAGTCGAGTTGAGCTTTCTTACGCCACTCACGACTAGTCCTAGACACGTGCATGGCTGCATTATCCTGCTGAAAGTTGGCCTCAGGGTCCGAAAAGCGCTCTAAACATTCTCTTAAGTTTTCATGCATTAAGTTAAAATAGTCATCCGAGTGCATGCGACCGGTAATCTTGCATAGCGGAGTTCGATTGTTAAAAGCTTAAAGAGATCCAACCACGACTCATGAGTTATGACAATCTTATCGACTCTTATGTTGTCATGTTTTCATTGTGAACAGTTTGTCATTTGACATTAATAACAAAACAACATAAGGGTTTCTACAAGATAATCATGTCTCATGCGTCGATCAGTTTAAACTCAGCCTTATTCATTTATAAACAGCATAGTGTTAAATTTTGTTTGCCTAAATTGTTGATTCATTTGTTTTACTCAAAATTTGCACAACACTGTTGTTCTTTTATCTAAGCATTAAGTCGATGATTAAAGAAAGCCTCAAAAATGTCTACTTCAAATACTTCGATTATTTTCTATTTCTGCATGAAAACTCATAGAATTTGTCTTTTGAAGTTGGTCTTTTCACTTCACACACATACTCAAAAGACTGAGGGAATAGATAAACAAAACTCAACCAGATACACATGCAAAGCCGCACACAAAGCTACTTGTTTAGTCATTTTTTTTTTTTGTTTGTACTTTGAAAGTTCATTCGTTTGTAAATAATTTTAAGCTAGCGGCAAAATCGATACTTCACTTAAGATTTTTGCATATAAATTTATAAGCAAGGACCATGGCGCGCTTTAGCACATTTTGTCAAGTGGCGCAAAAGTTTGAGACGGAGACCAAAAGTTATAAATATGAGCATCGTATGCGAATGATGATAATAATGCAGGCAGCTGGAAAAAAGGGGAAGTTTTGCTATTAAAGTTTTTCATCAGCGCCTATTTGACGAGCACTCCAGTTGGTCGGCCTAAAACCCATTTGGTAGGACAAATATTTGTCGGGCAATTAAATGTTTACTGTTTTTATATGTTTAGCTGGGATAGTTTGGGGTTGCGGGCTCAACACAACTTGTGTGTGTGTGTGTGTGTGTGTATATTTATTATTACCTTTTATTATGGCTAGCCTAAAATTAATCATACGCCTCGTTGCCGCAATGCAAACAAATTTGGCAAAACAGCAAAGCGGTCGACAATACCGCAAATTCAACAAAAAGGATGGGCCCAGGCAAAGGCAAACCAAGGCAAGGCAAGGCATGGCTTAATGTGCAATATGCAAGGATGCTAATTGTTAGAGATGGAAGTCGCTAATTTACAAGGCCATGCTCAGTTCTGGGAAGTTTCTGACACTGATGGTATCTGGAATCAGTTTTTCGACTTAATGCATACTTAACACACAACCATAGCTTGGGATAACCTCCTTAAGCATTTTTGAAAGAAAGATGTACACTCGGAAAAAAAAGTGTCATTCGAAGTTTAAGTATATCCGTGATTGAGCTAAGACTGCTTTGTTCTTAAAATTTAAAGATAGTTTCTTTTCTTTCTTGAACTACGCACGAATCAGTCTTAATTTTATAAACATAAGAGCAAGAATAATAATATTTTAACAGGATCTATGTTATTTCAAGCGACAGCTTCTATGTAATCAAAAAAACGAACAAGAAATGAGAATTTTGTTTCCAGCTTAGGCAATTCCGAACTCAGTCAGACTTTCAAATCGTTTGTACTTAAGTTTCCCTCTATATAAGTTCGGAATTCAACGCTTTTTTCTAAGTATATATAGATTTTATCGCATTCAGGAAATTTTTAAATTTTTAAAAATCCATTTTCATTCTGAAAGAGTTCAGCTCCGAAAAAATTTCGGTGGATACTGGAGGATATATCTGAAGATTTTATGTTAACTTGCTGAGCAAAGGCAATTACCAAGGGTGCAAGCACCAGCAGTTTTGTAGGTTCTAACGCGTCGTAAAGCTTAAAGTTCAGTCTGCTGGCTGGCTTTTAAAATTATCGAACCCAAGGCTCTTGTACGAGCCTTGGTTCATGAGATATGATTCGGTTCTAGACCGGCTTGCAGCCTTGCTTAGAATTATATGTCTACACTTATTAAAGACCAAACATTTTGTCGAATATCAAGAGATTCTGTTCTAAATCAGAGGCCTCGACATAGACTTAAAACCTTTTTTAAAGAAAACAAGCACGAAAGTCGGTTAAGACAGTGCTTGCCAAAGTTTGTATATAACTTTTAAGTGTGTGGTCACACAAACCTTTAACTTTAGTACAGAGTAGAGGTGCGCACGTGATGTGTACTTAAACGTGTCACGGTGTGTCACGACGTCGTGAAAAAATACTGAATTTCGTTTCATATCCGTGATTCTTGCGGAATTCATGAATGTTAGAGTAAAACATGGTTAATAAAAGTCACGAAATATTCACGAAAGTTTTGTTTTATTATATTTGATTAATAACATTAGAGGGATTCCTGAAACTGATTTGCTTTTGATTTTGTGCTACTCCATATAAAAGGAGTAGTGTGGCCATCCAACTAACATAAAAGTGACCGTATTGTCTGAATGTTTCATGTTCACCCTGCGCGTTTTTTACTAGCTACTCCATGCAAAGAGAGCAGCGTGGCCATCCAACTAAAATACAAGTGACCGTATTATCTGAATATTGCATGGTCACACTGCGCGTTTTATATGGAGCAGCTGCGAACAGCTGTTTCACGAAATCAAAAACAAAAAAAAAATGAATTAAAGACTCTCGACGTAAAAATTCGGGGGTGGTTGATCGTGCGGGATCATTCGTGACCCCTTCTTTAATCGTGCATAAATCGTGCGTGTCGAAAAATGCTTGAAAAGTTGTGTGCGTGAATCGTGCGTCGACAGATTTTTATTTCGTGAATCGTGCGTTACGTGATGGAAAAATCGCACCTCTAATACATAGTTAAAAAAATCCAGAGCATCAAAGCTGGTTATACTCTTAAGCGTATACATAGAAATGTTGTACGAGCAGGAAGACACATTGTGTGCTCAGTTCTCAGCGAACAATTCTTACAAAAAATTGTTGTAGATATTAATGTAGATGTGGATACAGCGCCCTTGCTTTCAATTTAATTTCAATTCCAAGAATTTACAATATCTAGAAGCGACAACTCATACAATACATTTTATATAAACTATTTTTTGTTGTTTTCTCGAAAAAAAAAACTTGAAAAATATTGTTTTCCAACTCTAATTTGTTTGGCTATATGCAAATATAATCTGTTCCCCCTTTCACTCTCCTACTGCTTTGTCGATTTACACCTGAAGCCATGATGCATTGAGGTTAACTTTTGTCTCCTTTACTCACACTCTGCTTATTGCTCTGTCTCTATAACATGCAAATTAATTAACAGCATTCGTTGCCCTCATAGTAAATTAATAATTTAAGCAGACATTACGCATACGCAGCGTAAAAACCTGTCGAGCCACGACTCATTTTAATTACCACATAACAAGGCAGCTGCAAACCACGCAAACAAATGGCAACTGGGAATTGCAAAACTGGGAAACTGAAGGAAACTGGGGGAACCTGGCAAAATGTGGCGCACATTTTAAATGCCACAAAATGGTACAAATGTGTCGTTATGTGCATGTGTGTGTGCCGTTTTATGACATTGGCAATTTGCACAAATTTTCATAAATATAAATTGGCCTTAAATGTTAAAATAAAACAATTAAAATCCGCGTCCATAAACCAAATTTGTGTACTCTGTGTGTCAGGCTGATGGGTCCTAACAATTTTATGGATTTTAATCATTTAATATTAAATTCGATTAGAGCTGTAAAAATGAGCAAAGCGACTACTAGAATATTAATATGAAGTTGGAAAATATTGGAATATATTAATTTATATAGAAACCTTCCAAAGCTGCATTAAATAGGCGATCATTCGAAACTTAAATGACATTAATATAAATGTAAGTTCTTTAAGTCCAAAAATCACTGAAAATATAACCGTGTATTTTGCAAAGATCCAATAATTATGAACAATGATTTGAAACCAGGGAATCAAACCGGAACTGTATATCGATAAGAACCGACTTAAACTTAAAACCAAAACCGGAACCGACATTATATATATTTAAAAACCGGTATTCGCGAATAAATATTTATTGAATTAGACTAAAAAGAAACAACTCGACTGACTTAAAAACTTTGACTGGAAACTCGGTTTGAAAGCTAAGTATGCTTAATAATTAGACATGTGGTTTGAATTGCTATCCGAATATGTTTTGTTTCAAATAACACATTCATTTAAGCAAAGATTAAAAAAATACACCACCACGAGGTCTATGCTTATTATTTCATCTCTCTTGATATTAAAAACGAGAAGGCAAAGCTAACTTCGACTGTGCCGAAGTTTAAATACACTTGAAAAAGTTAACTCCAACTGATTTAACCGGTAAAAAATATATAGAATATAGATATCAAATATTTTAAACTTTTTAATATTTAATAATAAAATAAAATAAAATTTGATACCATAAAAAAAAACTTTTCTTAGTAAAACACATTTTCCGACCGATCGGTTCTATGGCAGCTATATGCTATAGTCATCCGATTTTGATAAATTTTTTCGAACTTATGTAAACAAATATAAAACTGATATATACCAAGATTGGAGACGCTATGATAGAAAACAAAAAAGTTTTTCTCACTAGAAGTAGTTTTTTGACCGACCGTTTATATGGCAGCTATATGCTATAGTCATCCGATTTTGATAAATTTTTTCCAAATTGTGTGGAAACATATAAAACTAATATATACTACGATTGGTGACGCTACGATGGAAAATAAAAAAGTTTTTCTCACTAAGACTTATTTTTCGACCGATCGTTCCTATGGCAGCTATAAGATATAGTCATCCGATCCGGCCGGTTCCGACATATTAGTTGCGTGCAGTAAAAAGAAGACTCTGTTCAAAATTTCAGCTCGATAGCTTTAAAACTGAGGGACTAGTTTGCGTAGAAACAGACAGACAGACGGACAGACAGACGGACGGACAAGCGGAAATGAGCTCGGCTCGTCGTCCTGATCAAGAATATATATAGTTTATAGGGTCGGAAATGAATATTTCTATGCGTTACAAACTTCTGGGCAAAATTAATATACACTTTTCAAGTGTATAATAAATTTTGGCTATTGATATTTGAGTTGGGAGACATTGGGCGTGTTCAGCAGAAGAACTTGCTCCCTGATTAATGGTATATTTCTGGGTAATTCAATAAGCCTACTTTTCCTTTTGAATTTAATATAATATTTAGATGGTGCTTTTCCAAATGTCAATTTAACAAGACCACTCAAAACAAATTCCAAATAATAAAAGCAGTTTTGTTAAGCTAATCAGTGATCAAGTTTCTCTGCTGAACGCGCCCAATGTGTTTTATCCAAGGTCGACAAATTTCGAGCGGGGTTAAGGGTGGATAATTTAAGAACCTATCTGTTTAAAAATCGGCTTGTAAGTTTTATGGATTGTAAAATGGACGTAAAAATAATGCATAAATAATTTTCCAAATTCGGATAACCTTGGTCGGAAAAAAGAGGGAGTGGTTGGTATTGCTCTCGTAAAACCATATCTTTAAGCTGATCGTTGTTAGCTTTTTGCGCCAAATAAATGAACAAAAAATTATATAATTTTGGAAATCCCATCACGAAGGTAACAAACAAATAAAAAGTTTTTAAATTGAGCCCCCACTGCCGCCGCTCGTGTTTAGAAGAAAGCGGAATACCCCCTGTGCCTGGGTATTTGAGAGAAGTGAAAAATAATAATTCACTACATTATATTATAGAAATGCATTGGATCATATTGGGAACAAAAGGTACCACAAAATACGAACGAGTTGTTCACAGAATACTTTTGGCTGGAGACAAAGCACTTTAATACCCTTTTTGATCGCTTGCAAGGAACAACGAAAAAGGACTCAAACTTCCGGAAGGCCGTTTCATTCCACAGTGGGAAAGCTATTTTAAGTGTCTTCGATAATGGTCAGTTAAATCCTTTAATAGTTTACCTGGGAGGTATGACGGATTTTGCCCAGTGAATTCCTGACCCAGGAGAAGGTAGAGGAATGAAATAAAAATAAATTATAATATTAAATAATATAATATAATATTTTGATATTAATCAATTTTTTTAACATTTTCACTTCAGATTTTAGATTCAGATTCAGTAGGCAGATCGTCGTGGTTACACTGTAGCCCGCTTCATTGAGCAACTGGCACGCTCCCAACCAAAGAAATCTTGCTTTATGATGGACGACGTTCATTTGAGCTTTAAGGAAGCTTTGGTCTTCAGTCGAAAGGAAGCCCGGTCTACAGCGTGGCGATTGTGTGGCCCTGCTGATAGAGATATGTGTTGAGTATCCCTGAATTTGGCTGGGTCTCTCCCAGCTGGTTGTAATAACGGCTCTCATTAATTCCCATTTACGTGGAGAAACGCTATTGCACTTCGAACGTGTGGCCAAGGCCTTGATTGTGGGCAGTGAACTGGTGGCCTTAATTGTTGCTGGACAGCTGCAGGAACTGCCCATCTGAAATTTGACATGCCAGACTAAATATTAGTGGGCTATAAGGCACAATCATTTTTTTTGCTATATCAGCGCACTCTAGCGGTCAAGAAGATTACTTTTCACCCCACCTAGTACCACCTTTTGTATGGGATCGAAAAGTTGTAATCTATACAAATTTTTCATTAACATTTTTGTCATATCCAAGGTGGTTACTTTTCCCCCCATGTAGTAAGTATGAAGCAAATCTGTTTCTAGATTCCATCGATTTTTTTCTCCCATAATAAATTCACTTGGGATTGAGCAATCGGTTTCAGCTTGTAACTGTGGCAATATTTCTCAACGTTATTTAATTCAATTACATCACACGAACAGCGACTTCAAAGTCGGAACAGGTTCAAACTGTTTCGCAATCTTTCATCATAGTACCAAACTTCACACCAAACTTCGATTGGAAATACGGTCCTTTTCATGTCATCGCAGTAAACTGGTTGTTTTATTTTTTTAAAAGCTAAAATTTTTTTCGCAGTAGGCTTTTAATATTTCTACATTATAAAAAGAGCAGCCGGTCAATGAAATATTCATTTTATTTCCAGCTCTGCCTGGTGGAGGACTTACTCCCTTGACTCTCTTAATTTGTTTCATTTTTTTTTACTTCTTGACTTGGTGGTTAATTTTATTTCTTTATCTTTTGTTAGTATTTCGTTTTATCAATTCACGTAGATAATCATAATTCGGCGTCTCATTGAATTTGAGATCAATCCTGAATATTTTAACCAGCGGGTTCAGTTATTTTTGATACAAATAATATATAATAGCTGCTACCCGATGCTTCTTTCGTTATTCACAGAAATTCCACACATATCCAAGAGACTGCGTAACATTCTCCAATGTAGCATTTATTATTTTCACTTATTACAAGCATTATTTTTTCTTTGAGCTTATTGCTTCATTAAGTAAATCTTGGTTTTAATGAATATGAAGAAAACAAAACCATTTGTCTGACAAAATTATATTGCAAGAACAGCATTTTCATATTTCTAGTTAAATTTATTTCTAGATTGAACTTTAAATCAGGGTTCTCAAAGTTCTGTACTAAGTTCCTTACTTACGTTACTTGCTGTGTTAGGTAATTTCGTTTTGTATGCGAACCCTGGTTCAAGACAGATGAAGATAAAATATCATTTTTAAACAAGTTATTAAATAAGTTAGTTGTCGTGAATACCCTAATTAAAGAAAATCATGGAATTTGGCTTAAAGATGTGAGGGGATCTAAAAACAAAACATTTCTTAACAGTGATTAGAGCTGAATTATAGTTTGTTTTATTTTTATTTTTAAACTAAATGGCACTCAAATTTTTTAAAAGTTTTTTTTATCCACAATTTGGATAAGTTTTCTATGGTTTTTTACGAATTGTTCTTTATGTTCATCTCTTGTTAGCCTTTTTTTTAAGCCTTCCACCATCTGTACCGAGCTTTTTGAGAAATCATTAACCACGCCCAAACTGTTCACTTTATACATGTTTTTTTAGATTTTTTCTTCTCCAGACCTCAACGAGCGATTTGTGGTCCACGCTGCTTCTAATTTATGTGCTACTAGGGAAGCACTCTCATTTATAGTGATATTCCATATTCTCGTTCCGAAGAGAAGCGAGGACAAGACGGACCTCTTCGTTGGCATTGCGCTTGCTTTGTTAACTTCTAAATTTAGTTTCTCAACTTTTATTCGTTATTAACTTTTATGACAAGTTTGCTTGAAATTCAATTGACAACGCTTGAAATGTAGTAAAGATTATTTTGAGCAAAACTTCTGTTCGACTAAGGGAATCGTTAAATCCATTTCGCAGTGCCTAAAAGATAAACGAAAATTGTTTGGTTTTTATAAAAATTCTTTGCAAATTAAAACCTTCATTTTCATATGGTGAGAGTTAGGTTTTCCTATCTAATGTACAATTATTTTTGTAATATCTACACAGATTATGTGTGTATTCTGCATTTATTTCTTCTATTAAGCAAACCAGTGTCTTCCTACATATCTGCGACAAGCCAGGGATTTGAAAATTTTAAGGGACTCTGAAATCCAGTGAGCTGTTACGCCCAAAAAACTTCGTTTTTTTGACGACCATATATCAGGGACCGTAAATAACGATTATTTTTTTTTTTCATCAAAAAAATCATTCGCTCATAATCACTCTATGAGAGTGGAAAATATACCAATCAAATCCCAGATGGCATATCTGTCCATTTGCACCATGATTTACAAATTTCTGAATTTTTTTGATAACTCTCAAAAATAACGATTAATTTTTAACATATTTTTAAAACTCAAGAAATAACGATTAATTTTTGATCATCAAAATAAAAATCACAAATAAGAGTTATTTACGGATTTTAAAATAAAACTCAAAAATACCGATTATTAATGAATTAAAAAAATAAAAATCTTAAATAAGAGTTATTGAAGGATTTTTAAATATAACACATGAAATAACTATTATTTTTTGAGCATTAAAATAAAAATCTGAAATAAGAGTTATTTTATGATTTTTAAATTAAACTTACAAAAAACTGATTATTTTTTGAGTAAAAAAATATAAATCTAATATAAGAGTTATTTAATGATTTTTAAAAAAATCTAAATAAATAACGATTATTTTTTGATCAAAAAAAAATAAAAATCTAAAATAAAAATTATTATATGATTTTTATTTTTTTCCTCAAAATAAAAATCAAAATCAAATAACAGCTTTTTGATTAGAAGATGTATGTGGCCATCATTGCATATGGGTATAAACTGAAGGTACAGCTACCACTCAAGCCAATTTTAAAGAAAAAAATAGATTGGTGCGTCGTATTTTCATTTTTGTTGTGTGGGTGGGGGATGTTTCGATTGTGTGGAAGCAGATAAACTAAAACCGTTACGCTAGATGAAAAAAGAATTTTTGTTTGGGGTTTTTGTGTTTAGTTCGGTTTTGGGTGTGTTTACAAGAAATTTTTGTAAATATAAAAAATGAGTTTTCATTATTGATTTTTAAAATAAAATATTTTTTTGTTATATTTTAATCCTTACTCTTATTTAAGATTTTTATTTTTGAATCCATAAAACGGTATTTCTTGAGTTTTTTTTAAAATCAAAATAGCATATCAATTTTTTTTGATGTTAAAAAGTTCTGAGTTTTAAAAAAAAGTATTTTAGATTAAAAAACAAATTTTCATATTTATATAAACGTACGTCTCTATACAAAGTAGTATATGATCTATCATTTTTCTAAACGGCATCTTTTTATAATCAATATATTAGTGCTGGCGGTTCATAATAAGCGATCTTTTCAATCTCAGGACTAAAGTTTGAAGAAAGAACTTGCCAGCTACGGGATCATGGCATTAACAAAGAATTTCGAAATATTTGCATCAAATTCATTTTGGCTAACGCTCTGTTCAGTCATATCATTCTTGACCTTTTTTGCGGCGCAATACATTTTATAATTATTTACTGTCTCAGCGCCATGCTTGCGTTTTAGGTGGCTTAAAAAAATTAGAGCTCGAGCTCAAGCTTCCCTTGTTTGCACGTTGCTGGGCAAGCACTTTAGCATATTGCCAAGGCAACGTCTAGATTTTTGTCCAAACTCAGAAGCTTAAAAAGTACCATCTAATATTGTAAACGTCCTTCTATTTTTTAAGAATGTAGGTCTTTAATTATATGTAAATGGCATGAAATATTAATTTTATACTTACAAACGTGCTTTTTATTAAGAATATACTCTTGTTTTCAGTAGTCTCAGTTTAGTAAAAACAAAACTCAACAAAACAATGTAAAACACACAATGACAAATACATACTTCTACAAAAACATTTTTTATTCGAAACAATTTTTCATTTTGTAGACGAATAGTTTATTCGAACAGTTACTTGTAGAATAATTTTATCTAGATAACAAATAATTTTATTCGGATAATTATTCGAATGATCGTTATTTATATAAAATTATTTACAAATAAAAATTTATGAATAACGATTTATTAAAAATAATTATCTAGATAATTCGTTATTCGAATAATGCCAACTCTGACACAGAATAATATAGGAAACTCCACCACTCACATCAAAATGTGTTCTATTTTATTGATATCTTATATTGCGGCATTGCGAAGGGCGGCGGATGATATGCTCGTATAGTATTATACAAATATATGAAAACTACCAAATGAACCAGCGCGCTTCGCTTCGCCACCATCAGGATAGGATCGGATTGATTCTTTAATAATCGAATTTCACACACATCGGCTTAAATATTACATTTAGATCGGCTCGAAAACAAAGTTTGTACATGAACCCCACTATGTCCTTCCCCATTTCCCGACCTTTTGAGTAAAATTTCCTAAATTCCATTTCCATTTTTTTTGGCGCATAAAGAAAGCACACTGAATTTCATACAGATCGGCAAATAAATAGCGTATTGCCATGAACCCACCCATGCCACCATTTTCCGACCTTGGAGGCGGATTTATTAAATCGTGCTTACAAAGCGGATTTCAAGTCACTCATGAGAAAAATAATTTTTTCAATGGACTTCGAAGCATTTTCCCACTGTGAGGGAGGTTTTTGCAAAATCTAAAAATAACTAATTGAATTATTTTGCGTATTATGCTCACAAACCGAGTTTAAACTCAATCGAATGAACATTTTTTTTCCATACACAATTGTCCGGCCACTTTCGTTGTGGGCAGAATTTCTATTACCAGAAAATCACATGTTAAATTATTTTTCATACTCTTATTACAAACCGATTTTGAAGCCAATTGGATCAGAAAATGTTAATTTCATATTGCATTTTCCTATCTTATGGGCCGATTTTCCAACATCGGAAAATCGCATGTCTAATTGTTTTGCTCACTATCCTTAAAAACCGAGTTTTAAGTCAATCGGATGATAAATAGTTTTTCTCTTTAGAGTTTTCCAGGCAATTTCCTTTAGGGTGAATTTTCCACAAAAGAAATATCATATGGCTAATTATTTTGTATACTATCCTTACAATCAGAGTTTGAAGCCAATGGGATAAAAAATAGCTATTTCCATATAGAGTTTTCCGGGCATATCCCGATTTTTCGAGAGGATTTTCCAACATCGGAACCTCTCATGTCTAATTATTTTGTTTACTATCCTTACAAACATGGTTTGCACTCAACCGGACGAAAGATAGATTTTTAAATTAAGAATTTTTTGGGAATTATCCTTGTGGGTGGATTCACACGACTAATTATTTTGTATACTATTGATACAAACCTAGTTTGAAGTCAATCGGACGAAAAATAATTTTTTCTCTTGGAATTTCCCGGAAATTTCCCGACTTTTCGGACGGATTGCTTACCATCCTTACAAACCGAATTTGAAGCCAATCGTATAAAAAATAGTTTTATTCATGAAAAATTTTCCGACCATTTTCCTTGTGATCGGATATTCCGAAATCGGGAAAATAGGTGTCGAATTATTTCGCTTACTTTACTTACAAACCAAATTTCAAGTTAATCGGATGAAAAACAAAATTTTCTTCATATAAGCTTTTCCGGGAGTTTTTAAACCCCCGCCCTAGTGCCCACTTTAAACTTATATGGAAACTTCTGTGAAAGTTTCAGCTTGCTATCTTTTACTGATCAGGCTCTGCGTAGATTGCCAGTCAGTCAGTGAGAACAAACTCTTTTATATATAGAGAGAAAGAGAAGAGTTGGCAGAGGTTTAAAGAGAGCTGAGCGAGGCTGTACAAAGAGCTGGCTTTGTTACTGTAGCTTTTGTATGTCTTTTTCTGTTTCCATCTCACTCTGTCGATTAAGAGTTCGCTTAAGGGAAAATATGCTACTTTACTCTTTTACGAAGTAGCCGAACATGTTTACTTAAGGCAGAAGTCTGGTAACTTAAGATTATTTTCATGACTTCTTTGGACGGTGTTTTTTTTTATAGGATAATAAAAATGAATTATCTTGAATATTTAGAAAGTTTTTATTTACATATTGAAAAAAAAATAAAAATTATTTGAACAAATTTAATAGTTTATTACTATTATTATTGTCACTCGAAGTTGGAACCTCAAAAAAAATGCACGTGGGTAGCCCGGGTGATTTTGGCTCTTGATGTTATCTGAAATCAAATATTCTTGATTATTCTTAGTCTATAGACATGTCATTCTAGTCGGAACTACTGAAGTTAAATTTCAAGGGTAAATAACAAAATGGCGGACTTTGAAAAAAAAGTCCTTTTATTTTAGCAAAGAAGGGGTTGTAAAATAAAAAGTTAGGGGTGAAAAAAATTCTCGTTAGTACCGACGAGAACCATAAGTGTGTAGAACAGCCTGTTAAAATTTGAAAGCAATCGGTTCAGTAGAAAAAAAGTTAGGACCCGGGCCGACCAAAAAAACAATGTTTTGAGAAAAACGCGTTTAAAGTGCAACAACCTTAAAGGTTGGACTCCGAGGCGCTCTAGGAAACTCGTTATAACTCCCGAAATATTTCGAATTTCGAACTTTCAAATTATGCAAAACAAAAATTTTCGATTTTTTGAACCCAAGTTAACAGACTACTACCCTAAAGAGTCTAGCGTTTTAGCGGCATTTCTATCACAAGTGTCGCTACTCTGGGACTCTGTACATTTCACACAAAATTGCACAAATGGCATTTAATAGTTTGAGTGCGCACTGCTGGTTAATGTCACATCATAAATGATATCAATATGGGCGTAGTCCAAATGCAAAATTCAAGGTTTAGTTGGCTGGAGCTGTAACAATGAGCCGTTAGCTTTGTGTGCAGCAGGATAGTTTGCTTTGACACTTTGACATTGACAATGATGTATGTACAATGTACATTGGACATATATATATACTTTGTGCAGAAATTACTTGGGTGGATTGGGTGTGACTATCGATCTGGTTAAACACAAACAAAACCGGGAGGAAATTTAAATTGTTTAAGAATTCCCCGAGCTAAAAATTATATGTCAATCAGCCAAGACAAAAAAATATAAGTTATAAATAAGTACCATATTTATGTTTCCATATTCTTGTCAAAAATCTACCGAGCTCATATTATGCCTCGGAGTGTTCGTTTTCTGACCCACCAGATCCGTTATATATATAATATCGTATAATTATACAATTAAACGATGAATCAGAATTTCAATATAAATACAAATAAATTATATATAATCTAAATCAATTAATAGAAAATTTGACAACTTGAACTTTCACTAGGCCAGTATTTTTTGATCTTAAAAAAAAATGAAAATATTGTTTTGCACTTCGAGAAATAATCATTAAATTGCCTAACAAAAGTCCAATGTGTCAATTTGATGAGTACCTTGTTTAATAATAAACCAACAACTCTCTCCGGCTGCCCATTCATCGCGTTGGAGGGAGGGGTCATTGCGTGTACGCCTCTCGCATAATCAATTATGCGTCTGCAGTGCGCCCAATATTCTGTAAACTTGGCAATTTATTTGCACCGGAAACTCAACATAAATCAAACTAATTTCTCCTGGGATTTTTCAACACAACGTTTTCACGTGTCTCCCTGACGCCCTCCTTTTGCACTGCTGTCTGCTGTTTGGTTGGTCACGTGTTTGTTTTGGATGGGGGGCATCAGGGCAAATTGAATTTGTCGCTCCATGTTGCATAATTTAAGGCGCATTGTGCGTCTAATTGGCCAAATAACAAACAAAAAAAATCTTGAGTGGCGGCTTAACTACACAAGATAAATATCGTTGGCAAGCCGCAAATCTTCCCTTTAATTTATAAGTTAATATTTTTAAACAAAACTAGAATAATGTTTGAATTTGGTGTCGCTTGCCTTGGTAACTTAAAAACAAATCTTCTGTCACTTTTTATATTTGTCAGTCATAGGGTCATCCCTCAACCCAAATGACAGGCAAATGTGACAAAAAAAAAGCGATATATTAAAGTGGTTTTTAATCATTTTTTCACTTCCCTCTGTGTGTGTGTGTGTGTGGAAAATAAATTACCAAAACGCTTTTCAGCGCTTAAATCCTGTGAATGTGAAATGTGAGCTTAGGAGACAGCTGAGAGAGTTTATTAAAAACGAGAGGAGCAAGCCACCCACCAAAAAAAAAGATGAAAAATGCCTGGCCTAGCGCATAAAGCAGTATTGTTTGCTCACATATACGCTTAATGCAGATTTATGTTTTTAATAAAAAGCTCACACCCACACACATACACTAACGCTTGTTTAAGCCGCCAAGTGGGTAACCCATTATGTATATGTCTGGTTTCGTAGCATTTTTCTTGTTTATTAATTATGTCATATTTTTGGAACGAAAATAGTCATCATTATCATTATCATCATCTACAGCATTATTATCTAACCGAAACGAATGCAATCTCGTCTTGCCAACTTCGCAGACTTTCCACCGCAACAACAAACATTTTCAATTTGCCAACAACGTCAGGTGCCGCGAGCATTGAAACCAAAAACAAGGTGATGTGGCCTGATGACGAGGACAAGCTCGAGAACGACGACGACGACGTTGTTGGCATTTTGGTTGTTGTTGTTGCTTTTGATGAGGAAATTGTTTTCAAAATAAAAAAAAAAAAAAAACCATCAGAGCCAACAGACCATGGTTCAGGCGAAAGGGTTCTAAGAGGTTGATATATTGGAACGTATGTACCAATCAATCTTATTATTATAAATTTAATTTACTATTATACTTTTAAAATTTTCAATCAATTTTGAGCATAAAGCGCGGAACAGAAATCACATTTTGTTATCATCATGTAATTATCGCACGGTACATTGCTTCATTTACTGTAACGTTGCAATTTTCATTTTTTGAACAAGATCGGTCCAATGATGCCGCCGGCCCGCAAACAGCACCAAACAGTGCATTGTTCAGGGTGCATTGACAGCTCTTGAAGTGCCTCTGGCTGCTCCCCAGACCAAATTCGACAATTCTGTTTCTTGGCGTACCCATTAAGCCAAAAATGAGCTTTTCGATATAAATAGTGGATCTTTATTAAACTTTTGTAAGGCCCATTTAGCAAACAAACGACGTTGTGGAAGGTCGATGGCTTCAGTTTTTGCACCAGCTGTATTTCCTTAGGTTCCAAGGTCCTTACGTAAAATATTCCAGGTGGTCGATTAACAAAAGCCCAATTGTTGAGAACAGAGTCGTGTAAAATGGACGAAAGCGGAAAAGGGAGCAGGCCTGAATATTCTAAAATTGGTCGATTCTGGAGGATTCTTTTGGCTTTGTTAAAAAAAAAAAAATAGCTGTTAAAGCTTAACTTAGGTTCGAAAAGTTTTACCAAATCGTCGATTTTATAGATACGAACGTTTTCCCCGTTGTGCATGGTGTATTCGTATATACACGGCTTGATTCGGTAGAAATTAATACCTTTACAGTTATTTTTATTATTTTTGTCCAAATGCTAAGAGATCTTATGTAATTTTGCAAAAGATGCTGAGAAACTGGATCGTCAAAAGAGGCACATTAATAGCTTAAAGTCATAAAAGTAGGAAAGCACTTTAGGCAAATTGTTAATAACAAATAATAAAGTCGGTCAAGCACGTCTGTAATATACTCTGAACATGTTTGTATATAATTGATAATTTTAATGTGTGGGGCCACAAACTGTGCAAGTGCTGCCCATCACGATTACGGCCAGTGCTGCCCAGCATAATTATTTGTTTTGCTAATAATTCGAATATCGTTCATCTGATCTGGAAACGGTGTATGGTGGATCGATAAGTAATGAGGATTTAAATATATGCCCCAAAGGTTTAATCTATCTTTAAAATTGTGGGAGATTTGAGATTTTTTTTAAGTCTGGGGGTGGCAACTCTACTTTCGTTTATCTGATTTCAAAATGTTGAATTGGTGCTCGATAAGTAAAGATGAGTAGAATATATGTCTTGAAGGTTCGAATAACCTAACTCTAAAATTGTGGAAGATATGAGGTTTTATCAAATATCGGGGGAGGCAGGGGGTGTGGCAAAAATCCAAAATAAACTTGATCTACCTGCAAGTATAAGAATTATGTGTTCCATACTTTTTAAAGCTCCAGCTCTTACCATCTTTGAGATCTCTTCTTTCATACAAACGGATAGACGGACATGTCTATATCGACTCGGCTGCTGATGCTGATCAAGAAAATATATACTTTATTGGGTCGAAAATGCTTCATTTGGCTGTTTTGCAAGAAACCCAATATACTCTTACTATCTACGGTAAAGAGTATAAAATGGATGAATAACAATGGACCGTGATGAATCCCTGCGGATCCCCAGAAGAACCGAAAACGATTTCTGGCACAGCTGACATAAGTCGCACTTGCTGGGATCGATGAACTAGAAAATAATAAAGGATGAAAGTCACACTAAGGGCCGTTTTCTCATCTTCGTGTTTTTGAAATCAAGATGAAAATCAAGATGAAGAATATTGCCTAAATGTATATTGCTTAAACGGGAATATGAAAATATTAATGAGCGCTGTCCCACTTGAAAAGAATTTGTAGATTTCTAAATAAATATATAAGAAAATAGAAAATAATATAAAGCTTCAAATAAATTCAAAATGTTAAATCTTTTAAACTTTCTTATTGGATGGAGGATACAGCCTTCGAGTTCCTTGTAAGCGTCTAAGAATTTTGGATTTGATTACTATAAAAAAACTATAAATAATGCTTTAAAGGGGCTTATAACAAAAGTCCCTCTTTAGTACCTATTTCTTTGCCTAGGTACTGTAATTCCCTTTTACCTTACCTAGGTATAGTTTTTGGCATAAATTATGTACCTTACCTAGGTAAAAATAATGAGTACCTTTAAAATCACTGAGTATATAGTACAAAAACACCTGTTTTCATTCGAACCTTTTAGCGGAAAGCATGTTCCGTTGTGTACCGCAAAAGGATCTGAAATGACGATTCAGTTGGATTTCCTTATTTCCATTCTTTAAGTAATCGAAGATCCCCGTCTCTAGAAAAAAACGTTTCTAGCTACGCCACTGTCGGCCATCTACATACTCTAATAAAGTAGAGATGTGCGAGGGTTGACTGGTATATTTTTTACTAAACCTTTTTTGCCTTTTTTGGCTAATGAATATTGAAACCTTAAAAAATATGAAGAGATCTTAATAAACTTTGAGTAATGAAATGGTTTGCTTGATCATTTTAATAAATGGATGGAACGGACTGTTAGATTGACAACAACGAAATTAGTCTACTTCTAAAACATTTATTAACTTTAATCAACATTTAAAGCCAACCTCGTTTTAAATGTGATGCAAATGCGCGACTTGCGTTAAATTCAGCGTAAGTGAAAATACCAACAAGCATAACACATGGCCGGGAAACTGCTGCAACATGATCATCATCACCTTCAGCTTCCTTCATCATAATCAGCATCTAGGTAAGTGGGGGAAATTGTTTTTCAGCTGCAGCTGATGCTTTTGTTTCCCTCCCACCCCACCCCCTCTTACTCAAGACGGTTTATAGCAATGCAGGACCTGAGGTTGAAAGCTGCGCCAGGCAGTCGGTTCCATGGTCTGTAGTACACGCAAATAGCGTAAAAACTCCTGATAGCTAAATTCATGCTGTGTGGCATTTGGTTCTGGTTGATGATACTTGGCTTGATCGTGACAAATAAATTTCCTGGGCACTGGCTGTTCCATATTGAACATGCGATAGATTTCGTTATAGGCCTGCGATTCGTCACTGTAGTGCATCAATGTCTGGGAAAAGCTATGGAAAGGGACATGATTAAGATTCACTTCTCACAAATGTAATTAAAAAGGAACCGATTTTTGCCTCTCGTCTTGCCTACCTTATATCATTAAGAGCCTGTTGGAATTCGGGCAATTCGATAATGCGATTCACCACTCCCTCGCCCATGGGTCGTGCTTGCAGTTGCTTTAGAAACTTGTAGGGTAACCAGACCAGTCGCACTGCATCCATTACTCGCGCCACATGCGGCTGACGGGCTGGCCAATCATGGGCCAGCCAACGAATTGCCGCATAAAATATCTCCTTCTCGCTATTCACGGCCAGCTCATCGGAGCCAAGCAGAGAACACACACTTTCCACATGCAGCTGTACAAACTCCTTGCTGGCCACAAGAGGTAGAAAGAAACGACTGATCCGCTGCAGCATTAGCGTGTCCATCCGATGCAAGCCAACCATAAATTGTGACTCATGAGCCACCAAAAACGCTTGATCCTCGTTAAAATCATCTATTCGATCCAGACAATACCAAATCTGTTTCATCAGATCCTCTATGTGCAAATAGCTGGCAGCAGCGAGCATTTTCACTATGTGCACTCGATCTATTAGCGGTTTCTGCTGCATCATCCAGTTATAGGCACGAACAAAACCCTCCGGCGGCACACGATCCTCTGGCAGCTTTAGTTCTAGTTCATTCTGTGCCTGCCAGGCCAGTTCCGTGTAGGAGGCGAGCAACAGGCGATGGCATTTGAATTCATGCTCACCTATTCTCACTAGAAGATCGGTATGCACGTTAGGGGACCAAAAATCAAGTAATCTTTCCACCACTGAATCACTCTTGGTAAGATCCATGTTTTTGGGAGCTGGGGGCGGAATTTGATTCCCACCACGAAAGTCGACTAGACTTAAAAGCGGTATTTGGGGCTCTAGTGGCAGCTCGTCCTCTTCACCATTTGAATTTATAGCCAACATTTTCAGTTTTTCTTTGAATGAAACTTAAAATTTTGTAAATAAAAATTTCATTAATAAATGAAATCAACATATTTAACATAGCCTACTTTAAGCTGGATTTATTGAGAAATGACCTGGTCTTAATTCAGCTAGCATAATTAATCTGAGGTTAATTATTAAAATTATTGAAATTAAGTCAAGTCTTTATTCAACGGAAACTTGTTATTAAAAGGGTATAGCATACAACTTGAAGAGGAAAGCAAAGTCTGGTGATGAAAGGCCTTAAAAATAACTGCTGTAAAATGTTGAGCCTTAGTTAAGTCTTCGGAAGGGACGTGATGCAGAAATTAATTGTCAACTTCCAATTTTTTTTTTATAACCGCATAATTTTTATGCAGTGCTTTAAAAATAAATTCCTTAATTTTCATATAATTTCATTTAATAAGAAATATGCAAGGCTTCAGAATTTCGGGGCGGTACTTAAATTCCGCGGATCACAAATTAACCTGCGGGACGTAATTGATTTTAAGACTAAAGTCGTTAACTGAAAGAAAGTTACAAATTTAAAACGGAATCGGAACGGAATCCAATTGGATTCGGGTCGGGATAGAAGTTTCTTTTCAACGAAAATTTTCTAATACAGATCGAAGTTTAAAGTTAAATTATGGGCAAATTGTAAACTTTGAAGGCTCCGCAACACTATTTAAACTTAAAATATCCTATTTTGGCTTTTCATAAAATTTGCAAAATCGTATGGAAAAAGTACACCCCAAAAACTTAACTCTCACCATCCTCAATGATTGCTTTTTGGAAGAAAATAATGGATAAAAAACAAAAAAATTTAATGGCATATAAGTTTTTATTTTATTACTTGTAGGACTCTAGCGCCTCATCGAATTTTCGTCACATGATAACTTGGCATTTTTGATCGATGCACAAAGGAGAGAGGAGCGATGCAATTGAGATGGCCTGCGGTTAAAAATCAATATGTTAATAGGAAATTATATAAAAACTTTATAATTTTGCGAGTTATACTAGGGTAATTCTACTCATCATTACTTATCGAGAACCCATACATCGTTTTCCAACCAGATGAATGATAGTCGAAAGAGTTGCCACCCCAGATTTTGAAAAAACCGTACACTTTAAAGTTATCAGTTACATACAAACTGGTACGGAGTATAATACAGTCGGGCTTGACCGACTTTGTTACTTGTTCAATTTGGTTTTTTGTTATTTATTTTAATTAATAAAAGTTAAAAACGTTAACAAAAATGTTGGATTTCGAATGCTTTTCGAAAAGCTGTGGTGCAATTTCTATTCTTTCTAAAGCCAGGCAGTTTATCATTAAATAGCGAGCTTTTGATCATTATCTGACGAATTTGATCTGCCATTAAGTGCTACAAAATCTTAGACAAATATGGTAGTATTGCAATCGGTCTATAATTGTTGTCATGTTTTAGGATGGGAACTGTCTTAGCATTACTTCCACATTACTGGGTACACGGAGGTTGTTAAGAGGTATTAAGAGGAGTTAAAGGGTTTTTAGGGTTAAGTTCGTCCAGTCCAACATCATTAGATATAATTCTAAGATCACATTCAAGAACATCACATTGACTAACTCATATAAAGTTAAAACTACTATCACAATCGATGTATGGTAAACTGTTCAGGTACATATTATGGACGACGTCCGGAATTTCGTCTAAAATAACATATTCATTGTTGAGTATATTAGTTTATTTTTATCTTTGTTTAAAAAAAATCACAAGATTATCTGGGATAATTTATTTTAAAGCTTAGGAATACAACTAAACGATAAAATCAAGAGGATTCAAACAAACATTAAGGTTGCTCAAAAATCAAGCCTTAATATTGTCAAAATAAGAACTTTTACCAACTATAGGCTTAAATTACAAAAAATCCAGACGTTATGGAGCATTTTGGTAAATAGATTCGTGTTAAGTACTCGAAAATCTTTTAGAATAACGACCACCCATTCAATAAACTGAAAAAAGTTTAATTTTGTTGATTTATAATCAAGTATAGTAAGCCAGTATATTTTTAGTTGTGTGGAGGAAAGTTTAATTATTACTACGTTTATGCACAAATTAAAAATCATGATTTTTGCTCTTTAAGTATGCTATGTTTAATAATTATGAAAAATATTTTTTTGTTTAAGCATGCACCGACAAGCTGAGTGAATGCACAATGTGGATTATGTATAATGCTGCTATAAATAAATAAAAAATTAAAAAAAAAATAAAGTTTGTATACTTTGTGGAGCAAAAAATCATGATTTCTTAATAGCATAATCGTAGTACATGTCAAATCGTAGTACATGTCAAATTATGTCACCAAACCATTCTAGGCCAATGAAATAAGTCTGACCCTATCTCTGGAGTCTGGCCTGACTATCTACCGTCAGTTAATATTTGGATTTCATGGAAAGTGTCAGCAACAGGTGGGATAGTAAAACTCTTTGCAATGTTGTGGTTTGTTTCAAGCTTTAAACTTTTCTCACACACAGACAAAGGATAAGTACGCGTGTGTGTTTATGTGTATGTGTGCTTTTACAATCCTATTAAAGTCTCAGACAATCTAATCAACGACAGTCAGCAGCTCAAAAACCGCGTATCCAGCACACGGGCTAAATGTTGCCAAAAGGACGCCGCCAGAAGAGGAGGAAGAAGTGAAAGGTGGAAGTTGAATTGCTGACAGCTCCCATTCTAACCATTTGCCGTACAACTAAACACGCAGATAGACAACACAGATAGGCAGCAGCAGCAACAACAACAACAACAACAATCGCATTAACAGGCAAAATGTCCACTAAAATCTACGCCCACTTGCCGCACTCGTCCGTCCGTCCATGTTGCGGGCAGGGGCGACGCCATTGTCTGACTCTTGTCATGGGCTGATTGTTGGTCTGCGTCAGTTTAATTTGAATACACTTAAGTGTGTTGCGGTGCGCCAGTAGTCCTAGGACCACGTCACAAGAATTTCCAATTGAAAATCACTTCAAGTTTAATTTGATTGCCGGCTGCTTCTGTGGCGACAAGTGGAAGGAAGTTTCGACATTTGCACAGACTGAGAGATCTTACTCTTGATTTTAATCACATTTCGTTGTTTTGCATTAATATTGATGGGGAAAACTGGTTACTTTTCTGCATACAATTCATTTTGCCTACAGCCGAAAAGTAGGCAATGTTCTTGACTTGGCCGGATAAAGTTTCATTACTTGATTATTTCAACTTTTCAAGTATAAAAGAATAAAATGGAATCCATGTAAAACCCAGAAGAAAAGTAACTGGAATGCGCAAGCCAGACGCATGAACGGGGAGTTGAGAATGTAATGCAATCAGGGTGGACACACGAAATACAATCAAGTAGAAAATGGACCTGGGTATACCCTTATTTAAGCAGAACTTCAAGAATGCAACTGGGTTGGCCTTCTGGAAAATCGAGTGTTTGTTCGCCACGTTTCAGTGTTTCGTTGTGAGTAATTGTGAATATTCTGTTTATGTTATATCAACCAAATAAAAGTAAGTTTCCTTATGCTCCAACAGGGTAAGCGTATGAAATCAGCAACTAAAATTGGATTTTCATTATTTACAGCATATTACACACAGAACGGCAAATGTTTTGGTCCGTCCATTTGGCTGCTTTAAAGGCAGGTCGTATATTGATAGGCATACCCCAAAGGATGGAGTTTGTTTGACTGCAACGTGACGTATACGCAACAACAAATAAACCACACACACTCACACACGAATAAAAAAGTGAAGCTGCGTGGAGACAGACAGCCCAGGATAGGCAGGCTGGCTGGATGGACCCTTTGGGCTAGGAAATTAATTAAATTAAGTCAACGAAAAGTGAAACGCCAGACACACACACTCATACTTGTTGTATTATGCTGTTGCTATCCTGGCAGCAGGAAGCATTTTTGCCCGCAGGACACAGTCTTTGACATTCGTCGTTTTTGATGCCGCCTTTCGCGATAAGCTCGCTTCGTTATAATCCTAATTAAATATTTAGGTTTACTCTATGGCTGTATTTACTTTGGCTCTCCCCCATCCTTTTATTATCCTTCTCTTTCTCTCTTTTTACTCTTTTATTTATCCTGATAAGCGACTGACTGGTTAGGTTATGCTTGGCAAGGGTTAATTGCAATTCAACTTATGACAATTGCCAGCAAATTTGAAAAGTAAAGCCAAACATGAAATCTGATTGCAGATATTAACTGAAGCTTCATTAGTGTGGCAGCCGTACAAATGTCAAGAATTGTTGCAAAGGGAAATCGCTGCGAAAAAAGCAGAAAAAATTTAGAAAATTATAAAAACTTTTGTCTTGGTAAGAAAAACTTTATAGAAGGTATACTAATTTTGTCCTGATGCGTGAAGCGTAAAAAAGGTGTACAAAAAAAATAACGTGAAGGCGAAGCTTTCCTGATGGTGCTGAAATTTTAATACACTTGCAAAAACGTGTTCCAACTGTTTTTACCGAAAGATTATAAATTTTAAATATTTTTAAATTCAGAACTATTGAGAATCTGGTTGATTACTTTTAAATTTGATCACGTTACCATCAAAAACCAGAAATCTCTCTTTGTAAGACCAATTTTCTGTATATATATCGTCATACGATTTGAACCATATTTTGTGGAACTTTCTGGAAGCATATAACATTCAAAGTTCCTGAGTTTTTTCACTCAGATCTATTTTCTGACACATAGTTCCTATGGCAGCTATGGGATAGCATATAAGTATCCGATCCTGGTTGGAAGCATATAGTTTTCATAATTACCTACTGGTTCCGAACTAGAGCGAACCGGTTAATAGGTGTTTCAGAACCATATAAGGTGTGCGGAATGAAATACGAACATTTTCCCAAGGGCGCGTACAAAGTTGTAAGAAAGACAACCACAAAACGAATTATAGAATAAGTAACGAATAAGTAAGCATTGCTCCAAAAATGAGCTCTCTCGATAACGCACAGTATCAATAATGTCATTGACTGCAGTGGAGCGACGAAATTTAATTTGCACATATTGCGCAAACAACCCAAAGCAGCCGAAAAATAAAATATTCCATTATTTTTCGGCTTTTGGATTTAAGAAAACCTTTATTTATAAAGTAATATCGGATATAAAGAATGGAAAAAGAATGCAGAGAAAACCAGGTTCCGGAAAAAAATGCAAATTACAGCAAAGTGAAGTGAGAGCCAAATTAAAGGCTGATATTGTCGGTCGCACGGCCAAATCATATCGTGCTCTGGCCAAAAAATATAAAGTGAGCGACAAAACTGTAAAAAAATATATTAAAGACATGAACGTAATAAGATGTGCAAAAAAAACGGTTCCTACTGTTTCTGAGCAGCAAAGAGAAACCATAAAAAAACGCCTAAGAGCACTTTCCAAAAACTTGTTCTCTTCAAAGTCGTCAACAGTTTGTGTTATGGACGACGAGACCTATTTTACTGTAGAGGGCCATGAGTGGACACCTAAATATTATTTTAAGCTTCCTAATGTTGAACCACCTGAAAACATCACTCAAATCACAAAAACAAAATATCCTAAAAAGGTTTTATTGTGGCTGGCCATAAGTGAACGTGGCATTAGCAAGCCCGTCTTTTTCAAGGCGGGATTAGCGGTGAATACGGAGATTTACAAAGACCATTGCCTTCCTGAGCTTAAGAAATTTATTGATAAGCATCATAAGAATGATAATACAGTCTTTTGGCCTGACTTAGCGCCTGCTCATTATGGCAAAAAAACGCTGGAGGCTCTTGACATATTAAATATACAATATGTACCCAAGACGCAAAACCCTCCCAATGTGCCCCAATTAAGGCCAATAGAAAAATTTTGGGCCAATTTGAAAAGAAAGGTGTACGGAAAAGGGTATAAGCCCAAAAACATGAATTGCTTAATTATAAAAATTAAAAGGGAGCTTGCAAAGATCAATACAAGTGGAATACAGGAGGCGATACGCAAGGTTCCTCATAATATAAGGAAGGCCGATCGCTGTGGTCATGAGTTTTTTTTGTAAAAATACCTTAAAGTGTGAATAAAAACATTTAATTAAAGGAGGCTTCTCCGACAGCAAATATATTTTCTACTGCTCTAACTGCATCTGTTCGTTTTTCATTCCGCTTACCTTATAAAAAAATTTTAAGTGCATGCATTGTAAATTTGGACTGTAGATTGGTAATATATAGTTGGACATTTTAATAGTTCAAGACCAGTTACGAACCAGATTGAGCCGGTTCAAACGTGTTTCAGAGCTTTATCACAGAAATTATTTAAGCTTATCAAAATTTTGTGTGTATGTTCGAACATTTAAATAGCCTGATTCCATTGCACTATAGGAAATATTTTTATAATTAAATTAATTAATAACTTTAAAAGTAAGCAAGATTTTGGCATCTGTTTTTTTGCTTTAGGTTTTTTTTTTGCTTAATTTGAGAAAAAATGAGTGGCAGCATTAAAAACGAGTCGTAAGTTGAAGTCGGCCCTGCTCGACTTCGATATACCCGTTACTCAGGGTAGTTGCCCAAATTGTGGGAGATATGAGGAATTTTTCAAATTGCGGGGGCGGGGAACTTTTCTATCGTTCATCTGATCGAAAAATGATGTATGGCGGATCGATAGGTAATGATGATTAAAATATATGTCTAGAAGGTTCGAACAATCTATTTTCAAAATTGTGCGAGATACGAGGTTTTTTCATATTGCGGGGGCGGGAGGGGGCGTGGCAAAAATTTGAAAAAAACTTGATCTGCGTGCAGAAGATACAAGTCTACACTGAAAAAATGGTAGCTCTAGCTTTTATAGATCCTGAGATCTAGGTGTTCATACAGACGGACAGACAGACAGACAGACAGACAGACAGACGGACAGACGGACATGTCTATATCGACTCGGCTATTGATGCTGATCAAGAATATATATACTTTATGGGGTCGGAGATGCTTCCTTCTGCCTGTTACATACATTTGCACGAACTTAGTATACCCTTTTTACTCTACGAGTAACGGGTATAAAAATAAATTTAAAAAAAATTAAATAATTCAATAAGAATATTGTTTTAAACCCCGCCTTTCGTTTTTGCATCAGAAACAACGATGTTTGATGGCCTAAATACTTGATTTCATCATAAATATAGCATACTTAAAAGGGCTACTATGCATCAGCCTAGTAATAGAATGTTACTTAAAAAATGCTGTAAGGTCAGCTTGCCGTCTTTACAGGCAACTGAACTTGAATTGACAAGACACTCACATTATCTTCTTCAGATATTGAAAGCTCTGCAGCTTGTTTTCTCCAACCACTAATGCTCTTAAGCGCACATGACAATCCGGGCAGACCGAAATGCGTTATTTAATGTCGAGGAATTATTTTTCTTTCAGCCTGTCCACATTTTTTGCTCAAAAAGTTACATTTCTGCTATTTCGACTCCAAATGTATGCAACATAGCCTGGATTCCTCTTTCAAATACTTTTCAGATCCGTCTAAAGGGCTTTTGCAACCCTGCTATGAAGCACTTAAAAAAAAAACATCCTCTTTGTCAGTTCGACCTTTTTTTCAAGTAGCAAACAAGTCGGCATCGATATAAATGAGGTTATGTCATAAAAAATAAAATTGCGCAAAAAGTGCGCAAAAGTTCACATTCAGATAAAGTGCATAGGATGCAGAATTGATGACTCTATAAACTACAAAAAGTCTCAGACCAAGCAAACTCCAACATTTTTTTGTAGGCCTTTGCCAAGTTAAATTTTGTTGTTATTGAATAACCGCGATTACAAGGACAACACGATCAATTTCTACAGACGAAATATACAAGCACAAGGTACAATCCACACTGATGAGATTCCTTCAAAAATATTTCACCAAAATTTTCGTTTTTTATTACTTTTTAACAATTCAAAATCGCAGCAGAAATATTCTCATTTAACACCCATCTGTCATTCGTTAACATATTGTGACTGTAACAGCTGTCATTTTACCATGTCTGCATTCTGTTAACATTTCTGGAATGTAACATTGAGGATTGATGAATTTATGAACACTTTTGAAAAAGGACTTCTACCTGTAAAATTTAAATTCCCTATAGTGCATTGACACATGCCTACACTCCAAACCAATAGAATAGAACAACCCTTATGTCTGTTTTTTATTGACCACTGCTTACAATCCAAGCATGCTAGAGACTTAATTTTTTTTAAATTAAAGTTTATTTAACTGTTGCAATATATCCAGAAGAAAGACTTTGCGACAAAGTTTTAAGTATTAACAAAAAATGATTTACCAAAAACCAAACAAATTTGGGGTCCTAATTTTGCGCCACTTGGCTAATGCATATAACGAAAAAGCTATGAAAGGGAATTCTGAACACAAATTATGCTAAAGTCCAAGGTAATTGAAGTATTTTAGATTTTTTTTTAAAAGTTTTAAAAGTGCTCCAAAACTTCACACATTTGGTTTGGAAGGGATTCATTCAAATTGCCCAAATAATTTTTAGAAATCGAGTTTTAAGCTGATCCTATGGCTTTGATTAGTTCGGGGTAACTGAATATTGTTTTCCTGATCCATATACTTGACGTGTCAACTCCAGACATTTTCGATGATGTGCAAATGCGGTGAGTAAATCGGCTAGCTTAATAGCTTCACATTACGGCAAGAGCCATATAAAGATATATATGTTTTAACAACCCGGGCTGTATGTATTGGCGCATTATCAGGATTGTGAATCCTCGGCAGAGGTATGAAAGTATGGAAACGCCTTTTTCAATATACCACTGTAAGACAACGCATTCATTGTAATTCCCAAACATTTTTATTTTCGGTGCTTTAATACGAATTGCTCCCCCACACCATCACAATTCCAATTTTGATATGTAGTCGGTTCAAATAATGAGTTTCTGTTCGAAGATCATGGAATTAGAAGCTATAGCCTTCAGGACGATCGAAATTAAATATGTATTCGTCAGAATTTATTCGTTGAAGTGCAGGTCATGTGTGGGAGACAAAAACTGAGGCGTTGTGCCTTTCGAGCTGGGTTAAGTGGTGACTTCTTCATGATTTCTTATCTGTTTATATGCTAAGCACTCGAAATAACGCGACGCATAGTTGTGAAACTGCCTTTAACACCAAATTTTATTCTGATTTTTGACAAAGGGTCGAGAAAATTTAACGTTTTTCTTAATATAAGTCACCTTTCTCTATAAGTAAGCGCACTGTGTGTACGGCCTTTTAAGTTTTTCCACTCATTTATTCAAAATACGGTTATAACAAGTCGGCTTCTCAAAGATCTTTGATCAAAGATCGGCCAGCGTTATTATAGGCTTCATTTGGTTAATTTTCCGCCTCGTTTAAGGCTATTTTTTGACCCATTTTACTTTTTTTTTAAATTTAATTAACTAAAACGACTTAGATACACTGAAACTTTACTCAACTGTTTAACCGTAAAATATATAGAATATAGATATCGATATTAAAATTTCTAAAACATTGATAATAAAAATTTGATACCATAAAAAACTTTTCTTAGTAAAACACTTTTCGACCGATCGGTCCTATGGCAGCTATATGCTATAGTCATCCGATTTTGATCATTTTTTCAAAATTATGTGAAAGCATATAAAACTAATATACCAAGATTGGGGACGCTACGATAAAAACAAAGTTTTCTCACTAGAGTAGTTTTATGGCCGACCGTTTATATGGCAGCTATATGCTATAGTCATCCGATTTTGATAAATTTTTCAGATTTGTGTGGAAACAAATAAAACAAATATACTACGATTTGAGACGCTACGATGGAAATCAAAAAAGTTTTTCTCCAAAGACTTATTTTTCGACCGATCGTTCCTATGGCAGCTATATGCTATGTGATCCGATTTTGATACATTTTCCAGAATTATGTGGAAGCATATAAAACTAACATATACCAAGATTAGTGACGATACGATGGAAAACAAAAAAGTTTTTTTAACTAGAACTAGTTCTTAGACCGATCGTTCCTATGGCAGCTATATGATATAGTCATCCGATCCGGCCGGTTCCGACATATTGTTGCCTGTAAAGAAAAAAATTTCAGCTCGATAGTTAAAATGAGGGACTAGTTCGCTTCTTAAGTTTGTAGAGTGGTCGGAATGAATATTTCTATGCGTTACAAACTTCTGGGAAATTAATATACACTTTTCAAGTGTATAAAGATCGATCAAAGAAAATATGAGTCCACGTATTTCTGATGAATATTGCTACACTAAGAAAATCAAGTAACTTTTTTTTGGGTATTCTTGTTAAATCTTATATAATTTTATGAAAAATAGCTAAATTTGTTTTCAAAATAATTGATTTAAGGCACTCCCCACAAAAAGTTCAAATCTACATATGTGCATAATTGTCTTCAATGAAGCCCATTTGAAAGTAATTCTATATTTAACTATCACAGTGCAACAAGAATATAAAGATGACTTATAATCAGGGTGTCAAACCTGCACTCAAAAAAATGTTCTACCTAGATTTTAGGAAATTGTGTGCCTGAAATGAAAAAATGGACTAAAATTGAACTATTTAGGTAATTTTTTACCTTAACAGCTCAAATCTAGACTATAACATAAACATTTAGGCAAAAAAAATTAGGCTCTGCTAAGCCTAAAGTTAAGGACCATTTTCCTAAAGACATGCGTAGATTATTGCTTCTTATTTGGTTAAAACACATGAATAGATATTGATATTTCATGTAGATGCAATATATATAATCGACCCTAGGTCCAATGTTTGACAATAAGAAGTATTATGTGTAATCAAGGTGGAAAACCAAGTAGGCTTTGAAATGAAACTTGGCATTTCAAAGGTTCGACTTGGAAAATATAAATACAAATTTGTTTAGTTGTAATTGAACTGCTAGAGTGAGCACATCTGAAAAATAAATAAAATAATGAAAAAGTTACGAAATAACGGGTATTATTGTATTAAGAAATTGAAAGTCTTGGCTCTTACAATCTATTTAATATTGATGAATTAGTTAACCCACCAATTCATATATATATAGTGTATCAGATAAGACATATGTTAAACCCAACTTATTTTAAGAACTCTATATATAAATTTAAATAATAAATGTGTTTATATAAATATAAAACTGAATAAAAACTAATTAAATATGCAATTTTTGTAAAAAAAAATGTGTTGTTATTGAAGATTTTCTACCATAATAAGGACTTAAAATACCTCGAATTTAAGGTAATTTCTTTATCCTAGTTTTAGCACTTTTCATACCCAAAAATTGATGCTTTAAGTACCATTCTTACCTTAATCCAAGCAAAAATAGTACATAAAAAATAATATATATATTACCTCAATTCTACGACTTATCATGCATTAAAAATTAGGCCATTTGTACCTAAATTTTTAGACATAAAATAACCTAAGCTTTTGTGCAACTCTTACCTTAATCCAAGCAAATAAAGCACCTAAAAAATTGTATATATATTACCTCAATTCTAGGACATATCATGCCTTAAAATTTAGGCAATTTGTACCTCAAATTTAACCCATAAAGTGCCTAAACGTTTTAGGGTTGTAATTACCTAAAATTTAGGATCCCATGACCTTGGCGCCTTTTTTAGGTAATTATTCCTAAATTTTTAGGCAATTTTTTGACTTTTTAGGCAATATTTTTTTTTGAGTGTGTCCTCAGCAAAAACTTTCAAATGTTAGGTTAAGGGACCATCTAGTATATACTAAAATTTTCAATAAAAATAACAGTTCCATCATAATTGTTTGTATCTAATGTATTTTGGTTCAATAATTTCCAAATATTTATTTATCCTTTATTTTTGCATTTAAAAAGGAATCGAATTTATAATTGGACCAAATGGACAGCAGGGTTAAATTGTGATCGGTAAAGTTATTTCATACAGTGTATTTAACATTCCATCAGATATCAAAAGTTCTACTTGCTCTTCCAGTTACACAAGTATTATTAGGACATCTGTTTTGGGGGGGTAAAATTTATTATATTTAATTTTCCTTCTTTATAACTACATTCTGTTGTGTAGGTTACTACTGGTTCTATTATATCTTCGTATTAAAGGATTTTTAAATTATACCGGTACATACCGGTACGTACCGGTATACCGAAATAAAAACCAAGGTACCGATACGAAACCGAATACCGAAATAAACTAGAACCTTAACAAAACCTTTTACCGAAACATTAGTTTTGGTACGTACCAGAACCGGTACCGGAACTGAAATTCGATTCGGTATGATTCCCTGCTTATAATTAATGCGATATTCACAACGGGTTGAAAAATAATTTTTTGATTTAAGACTTAAGAGAAGAACTTAACTTAGGCTGCGTTCACACTATTTAACGCATGAGACATGATAATCGAGTAGGCCTTCATGTTGTCTTGTTTTCAATGTAAAATGACAAGCTATTCAGAATGAAAACAAGAAAACACAAGGGCCTACTAGATTATCATGTCTCATGAGTCGAACAGTGTGAACCCAGCCTAATACTATTACATTATTTACGCAGATAAGCTAAAACTCGAAGTCGAAACTTTTGGATTATTTACTATTACATTATTTACGCAGATAAGCTAAAACTCGAAGTCGAAACTTTTGGATTGTTCTGTATGGCAGCAGCTACAGCAGCGATAGTTTCCTCCATGGTAAGATCTTCTTGCGACTGTCGGATGCTCGGCATAACATTTTGGAAGCCTTTTTATGGTCTATGTGCTAGCAGAATCTTTTTCAAAAGTGCTCCCTTTCTCTCTCTCTCTCTCTAGCGGAGGACAATTCAACTCTCAATTATTCATTTTTTGATAAATCTGAAGATCAATCTATAGTATAAATAAAATTAAAAAGATTACTCATATAGAAAAAACGTAACATGGCTGTAAATTTATTCAGCTTTCTAAATGGTCAGCGTCATTTAACAATCTGTGTGCAATTAAAGTGCCATAATTTGTGTCTGCCCTTGGTTAAAGGAAACCCTTTTATTTCTCTGCCCCTGAAAATGTTGGAGGCGTCAGGCGGCGTTGGCGGCTAAAAACTGCAATGTCATTGTTGCGACACAGCCAGAGGTTGAACAAAAAAGCATGTGGCTAGTAATTCATTACCCAGACTCTACCACCAACAATTGCACATGGCGCTTGTCCGGCCAATGCCATTTAATGTGCAAACAAAAGGCGTTGGGCTACGAATAATACAAAAAGAGAAGAAAAAAAACACCACATAGACCACGGAAAATAAAAAGAGTTTACCAATGTTATGAAGTATTTGTAAAGTGCAGACGGCGCACAATGGCCGGGCAACAAAACAAAAAAAAAATATGACAACGAAAACTGCGCTCTATGCTAAAAGTTAAAATAACCAACGATAATTAATGGAATGACAACATAAAGCAGGCAACAATTTCAATGTCCCAGACATTTGTTCTGATTGGTGTGGAGTGCGGCTATTTAACTCAGGGAATGAGACAGTCAGATGAATCGGAAGCCAGAGTTGTCACTACGAGAGAGGGATAAAAAGAGAGGAAATTGCATTGTTACACGCTTAAATTCATTTTCGAATTTATTAAGTGCGAAATATTTCTGGGAATGGGCACTGAGGCTCAGCACTTTGGGGCTTTTAATTAAAGTAGACATACAACATTAATTAAAATTATTACATGGTGGAAAATAAAAACTCTTTTTTATTCGATGTTCCCATTTTCACTTTCACAAATTTGAAATTTCAACCTTGTCTGAAAAATGTTGCTCATTTGCCAATTGTCTAAAGTTTTGCCATACTTAAGCTGTATTAACTTTGTTCCAGTAAATTAACCGAAAACTATTGATTTTTCTAAACATTTTTCGCATTTAGCTTGTTTTATAGTTTTTATTTTTTCTGTTCAAGAGTTGAAAGTTCAAATTACTGCGCATAGTTGCGGTCAATTGTTAGTGTAAAATGCCCCCAAAACAATTAGAAACCACAATTGCCGGCTTGCTCCTGCAACGAGCAACTTTTCATTTTTACTGGCACTTACGGGTGGACCGGCTGCAGTTGCTCCCTTTCTGTGCAAATGCATTTCGAGGTTAATGCTCGCAGGCAAAACGAAACTTCAACCCATCCGGTCTTGCTATCTCATTCGCTCTCGTTTCGGTTTATAAACTTGCCCTCAAAACATGCTGCCTGACAGTACATTTGGTGAAATTTTCTTTTTCCTCAACTTTGCAGCCAACCGTTGGCAATGGTGCCCACCTCTCTGCCAACTCTGCCGCCTTCAGTGTCAAGTGAGGCGAATATAATGCGATTTTAATACAGATTTTTGCCAGGTCCCCAATGGCAAAGTCTGAGTTCTGTCATGTGGTACATATGTATAGACGAGTATATATATCATTTATAAGCCTTTTAACTGCTCATTTGTTATATACAAACAAAGGACAAGAGAGAGAGAGAGCAGTAAGAATTTGCTGCATTTAAGCTGCTTAACTGATTGTTCGAATGCCCCAATCAATTGAAGAACCTACTAATTAGTACAGTCGGAAAAAAATGCCATCCAGTATTTAGGTATGACCGTGATTAAATTAAGATCGATTTGTTCTTCAAATTTTAACATTATATTGGTAATTTTTTTATATTTTTTAAATATTAAATCAGAAGAGGAAATAACAATCTAATTGAAGTATTCGGAATGATGTTATTTTAAGATTAACTGAATTTATAATCCCGAAACAAACTTGATATGAGAATTTCGTTCTCAGATTTCGAAAATCTGAACTTAGTTAGCTTTTGAGATCGTTTCCCCTGTTTAAGTACGGAATTCTTGATTTTTTTTCTGAGTGTAGTTTCTTCTATTTAGCCACTAAACAAAGACAGGATTAGGCATAGTGTTGAGACTGTCAGCACGCCGTTATCTCTTATTCATAATAAGCGCGGCTACTTATTTTAGATTTTAAGTCGGGGCTACTGAAAGTGTGACCATCGTTTATTGACGAAAAAGAAAAGTTTATTCGATTTTCTATCGAAAATAATTTTTCTTTAGATATAGGTTGGCAGATGAATGATGCTACATTAATAAACTTAGAAAACCTTTTTATACCCTTGCAGAGGATATATTAAAATTTTATTAGATCGAAGCTCTTTAACGGACGTTTGGCTGGGGAACTAAAACGAGAAACATTTTTATTTTGATTTCTTTGCGACAGCTTCTTTGCGAGAGATTTTCTTTGTTTCGGTGTTGTGTATTTATTTGTACTGATATTCGTTTGCATTGAATAAGCACAAGCAAACGCAACCATGCACACACATACACATACAGGGATCTCTCATGCTAGCAAGGTGGGTGGGTGGTGAGTGGTGCTATGCAGTTCGTTTAGTTAAGGCTCTCTGAGCACTCACAAATTCTCTTACGCTCTTCTTGCTTTTATATATGCGCTCGCGCTTGAACGTTTGTGGGCGACTGGAGGGGGTGTGGCTTCTTGGATGTGCTTTTTGTATGAATTCTAAAAAAAATTAACGGGAGTATCCGCTCAATTCGATGTGCGATCAGGGATCTGGGATCAGGGATGTGGGATCTTGGATCTGGAATCAGGGATCTGGGATCTTGGAGCAGGGATCTGGGACCCGGGATTTAGAATCTGGGAGCAGGAATCTGTGATTGGGGCTCTGGAATCAGGGATCTGGGATCAAGGATGTGGGATAAGGGATCTGAGATTTGGGATCAGGAATCTGGAATCAGAAATCTGGGTACAGGTATGTGAGACATCTGGGATCAAGGATGTGGGATCAGGGATCTGCCATCATGGATCTGGGAACAGGGATATGGGATCAGGTATCTGGGACTGGTGAAGGTACACTATTTTCCAACACTGTGTTATATAAAATAATAATAATAAAATAATTTTATATTCCTATGCAAGAGTTATTATTTTGATTCAGATTTTTCTTCGTAAAGAGCTTCGCTCGTTACGTGTGTTTCACGATACACACTCCTTTTCTTAAAAAAGTTGAGACGATTCATTTCAATCACTTTTAAGCTTTTTAAACTCTTAGTTGTAAATTTATTATTTTGAACCTATGAAAAGGAATTTTTGCTTTGCTTAAAAAACTATATTTAAAACAAAAATACTCCAGGGTTTCAATGAGAAAAAATGTCCATTTTGAAAAATTTGAAAAGTGGCAAAAATACCAACCACCCAAAAAGTAGGCAACATAAATATGTACAAACAATCATAGGAATTGCGTATACGCATGTTTTCATACGCATATTGAACGACACCTAAAAATAGGTAACAAAAATGAAGTATATGTGAAGCCATTTCTCACTAGTCCTGTATTCGTTCGCATTTTATTCGCCATCCTACAAGTAGACAACACACATTTATATTAAGACATTTCTCATTTGTTATGTTCCCATACGATTGTTAAGAAACGATTTGCTGACCTATAAGAAAAAAACCAACAACAATAACAAAAAAGATATAACATATAAGCGTCATGTTTCAAGGCTTCGGCTGCCTACGCCACGCCCCCCGATAGAAGTCTAATAAATCACCTTGTACAACATTTTTCGCCTCACAAGAGAATTTGATTCATGGCATTCCCGAGTATAACTCAATTTCTGTGATTGCGGCAAACAACAAAAAATTAACCTTTTGTATCCATTTAACCTTTTCATTTATCAATGCCCCCCAAAATGACAACACAATCCGAACGCCACACACATTAATTTAATTTTCCCCATTTCAAATGCTAGAGAGACACTTTCTGTCCACATCACAGAATCATCAAACATCAAACAATGACCTGCCTCTTGTCTCTGTCTCAACCTCAACCTGAGCCTGTTCCTGTTTCTGTGTCGTGTATGTGCTGACATTTATCTTGATCGACCTCTCAGTTGACACTTTTTGCACCGCAGCAAAATTCAATTTGCTTTATTGATAACACACAATGGACGCACAATAAGTGTGAAATGCGCTGCGATCACCGAATCGAAATAGTTATACACTTGCCTTGTACTCCCCGGGAATAAAGTGCAGTATAAAATTTAAGTAAGAAAACTCAACTTTTTTAATCAATTTAGCATATTTTTGATTGGATTTATCTATCAGCTGGAGCGTTTGCAGAAATGTTTTCTCAAATTTGCACTTGTCCCATTAAATTTCTCTGAGCCTTTGCCTCCGTATTTAAGTAGATGCGCACTCGTACACATTTCTGTCCCTACGGATAGAAGAACAATTTGCTTGATTAATATTTTTAAATGAAAATGCGCGCGTTAATCGCAAACACTTGATCACTGATCAGTTCTTATTATTTAGCATTTGATATTTGGAAAAGCTTCATGGAGGGAGTAAGTTTTTCTGCTGAACACGGCCATTGTAGTCGGCCCTTCTCTACTTCTCAAAATTCGCTTTCATGTTCCGACTAGGTGCCATGATTCCATTTAATGTGGGGACTCATAGGACCAACTATTCGTTTAATAAACCAACGTAAGTTTCGCAGAGCAAACAAAAGGAATTGCTTTCGGAAAGATTCAATTCGTGCACACAGAGTAATGGATTGAGTTTTCCAAACGCATGAGCCAAACTCCAGAATCGGCCTCACGAGCGATGTAAATAAAAGTTTAGTTATGTAAGGATCTTTGAACTTCTTAGACCAGCGCTTAACAAATACCAGCACACTCAAAGACAAAGGATTCAACCATCTCCAGCTGGTGCGAGTCTAAGAAATAAGTGCGTAGAAGTAAAGGTCTGCAATGGTCACTATTTAATTGTCCCATATTATAAGAGCACCACATAAAAATTTTATTTAAATCAATCAGTAGCATACCAGTATCATCAGGTGAGTTGTGACATAAAAAGATTATCCGCTTACAAAAGTGCACGGAAATGTTTAAGAATATAAGGAAGATCATTTATAAATAACACAAAGAGAATGGGGGCAACAGAATGACTTCACAAAAACTGGACTAGAAATAGAATTATTAAAAATTACTTTTTTAACTTCTGGCCTTAAAATAGGATGTGATCCGTAACGGAAAGCCCACCAATCGCAATTTTAAAATTAATAAAGTGTGAGAAACATTGTCAAATGCTTTACTAAAATCTGTTAAAATAACATCCGTTTTGTGGTAAATTCAAGTAAGTTTGTACACAGAAAAAAAAACTGTGCCATTCGGGCTCAACTCAACACCAAACGGGCTCAATAATAGGTTGATCTCGGAATGGCTTAAACTAAGCCCTAGTCGGGCTAGTCGCCCGATAAAAGTTTAAACGAGAGCGTAAGTTGAAGTCGGCCCTGCTCGACTTCGATATACCCGTTACTCAGGGTTAGGTTTATTTAAGAATATTTTATTAGATCACATTATGCCAAAATTGTGGAGATATGAGTTTTTTTTCTCCAAATTGAGGGGGTGGCAACTCTACTATAGCTTATCTGATCCCGAAATGATGTATGGCGGATCGATAAGTAATGATGATTAAAATATATGTCTAGAAGGTTCGAACAATCTATTTCCAAAATTGTGGGAGATATGAGGTATTTTTCAAATTGCGGGGGCGTGAACTTTTCTATCGTTCATCTGATCAAGAAATGATGTATGGCGGATCGGTAGGTAATGATGTTTTAACAATGTATTTTATAAATTGTGGGAGATATGAGGTATTTTTCAAATTGCGGGGGCGGCAACTCTTCTATCGTTCGTCTGATCGGAAAATGATGTATGGCGGATCGATAGGTAATGATGATTATAATATTTGTCTAGAAGGTCCGAACAATCTATTTTTAAAATTGTGGGAGATATGAGGTTTTTTTCATATTGCGGGGGCGGGAGGGGGCGTGGCAAAAATTTTAAACAAACTTGATCTGCCTGCAGACAATACAAGTCTACACTGAAAAAATGGTAGCTCTAGCTCTTATAGTCTCTGAGATCTAGGCGTTCATACGGACGGACGGACGGACGGACGGACGGACAGACGGACAGACGGACGGACGGACAGACGGACATGTCTATATCGACTCGGCTATTGATGCTGATCAAGAATATATATACTTTATGGGGTCGGAGATGCTTCCTTCTGCCTGTTACATACATTTGCACGAACTTAGTATACCCTTTTTACTCTACGAGTAACGGGTATGAAAACTTAGAACGCCTGCCCGAGAAGAGATTTTTTTTTTATAACTTTGCATATATGTATATTAATATTGTATATTTTGGATTCATTAAAGTCTTTTTAATCTGAAGGAAACATATATAAATTAATAAGAACTTACTTTAACTTGCCTTGTCTGGGAATCGAACTCGGGACCTCGGGACTGAAAGCACAAGAACGTCTGCGTCCCTGCGCACTCGACCGCATCGCGCTTGCGAGACTTGGCGCCCAATGACATAGAAGAGCGTTTGCTCCTCAAGAAAAATGAGAGAAGCCAAGAGAGCGAATTTGCTATTGCTCTCAGCTTGCTCGCTCTCTCAATCGACATTTAAGCCCGAATCGGATCAAAAACAATCCCAATAAGGATCAATCACGGATTATCAATCCTAATTGGTCTTAAAATTTCAATCCTTCCGTCGGGTTAAAATCAAGCTTTTTAGGCTTAAAAATAGCCCGGCATTTTTTTTTTCTGTGTAGTATTCGATCTGTGTTTAACGAAACCATGCTGAAAAGGTAAAATGAGAGATGAACAGGAATGTTGGAGCTGGGATGTTATTAATTTTTCGAAAAGTTTTAGAATGGCAGAGAGATTTAGCAATTTTCGATCGAGATCCCTTTTTAGTGATTGCCTCCAATTCATAGGAAATATTGATTGCTCAAGCGATTTTGAAAAAAGATTTAAAATTGAATAGGCAAGAAAATTGCTTTAAAATACATGAGGGAACATCGTCTGGACCAGGAGAGAGATTAGATTTTATGGAAAGCAGACCATTAAAACCATATGATTTAGGAGGGGTGGACATTGTATAGAGTCAAAGAAATGAATCGGATATGGATTGCCATAGCAAGAAGGAGACGACAAGTAGGTTGATTGAAAAATCTAGCAAATATATTGGAAATATCGTCATTAGACGAAGCAACAATATTCTCAAAGTGTAAAGAAGATGGAAAAAAGGTGGTTCGACGCTTTGTATTGACAAAGTGATAAATGAGCTTTGCACAGCTCCTTGGCACATTTTTCGTAGAGCAGCTAGTGGACTCCAGTGGGATACAAATATCGAAGATATTATTCAATTTCGAATAAAGCATCGTTTAAGGTCCGCTTTAGGTGCTGACAAAACCTCGGGTATACTGAGTCTTGTGATGGAATCCGAGAGACAAAAGGAAGATTAAAAACACCGATAGCAACCTGACAGAGTCACGACAAGATTAAGAGATAAAGCTTAATGAATGCTTTAAATATGTTGGCTCGTCGGATGACGGAGGAACATATGAACAACTTACAAAGACGTTAGAATTATCATAGCCCAGAGAGACGCAGATAAATTTTATATAATTTGTTTTAGTTATATAAAAGATAGCTCTGGAAAGATCCTGCTGAACTGCTATTATAACACCACCTCCATTACGAGTGGAACGGTCAATTCTAAGAATGCAATAGGAATCACACAGAATCTCGCTATTTAGAATATTGGGTGAAGCCAAGTTTTTGTAAAAATCAATATGTCAGCATCGAGAGAAAACTATGTAAGTAGAGGGATTGGAGTTTACATCTATTTTTGATCAATACTGTTGGGGTTTAAGTGTATCTGGTGAACATTTATATTTTAAATGTGGAATTTTTAGATTTTGACTAAATTAATGTACCCTCTGTAAGAGCATCTAGTACAAATTGCAGACGTTTTTTAGAAATTGAACAAAAAATGACCAAACATTTTTGTTTCTTTTTTTTACTTTGTTTGTCTGCTTTGGCCTTTATTGGCATTGTTGCGGTCAGCCAATATATCACAGCCTTTGTGATAATTTATGGTTTCTTGTGGAATTTTCATTTATGACCCAGACATTTGAAACGAATTATTTAGCTAATTTGAGAAAGAGATTTCAGTTCATTTTGTACTTGATGCATAAAATTACACTGAAGCTGATGAAATTAAACATTTAAAGGATTTCGCAATTGCAACTGTAAAGGATGCCTTCGGCTAGTCACGTTCTTGTCCTGTCAGCATTGTGTCTGGGCAAAAACCGCAGACGATGACGTTGGGCAAATTGTTGGCCCAACACAAAGTTTATTTAATTTTTTTTATTCGGTTTAGGGAGATCTACGTGCCCCTTTTTGACTTTGTTGATTAAAACAAATTGCGCGCTGTTTCAAGAGCGAAGGCAGACGCCAGACAAAGCGAATGTAGGGGCTGAGTAATGAAATTGCCCGAATTCTTAATCATTTGCTTACAATTTTGTAAGTTTAGTGGAAACTGAAAAAAGGCTGAGTTCTTTTATTTAAGCAGCTTATAAAAATGCCAAATGAAAAATGAGTTAAAGCCATCAGCATTTATCAAGAACCCTCCACCCCCTCCCAACTCCCAAGTACCCCAAAATGAAATGGCACAGACAACCAGAAAAAGAGAGAGAGAAAGAGATAAAGAAGAAAAAACAGCAAGAAAAGCAAACACAAAACTTAATGCCAAGGCGGAAATGTGACACGTTAGACTTGAATGCTCAGTTGGATGAACGTTTCCGGTTGCCACAAAAATTAATTTCATTAATGCACGGAAAGTGGAGAAGCAATTACGCAGCGCCCAGAGTGCTCTTCACTCGCTTTAAGTGAATGAATTTTAATCAACATCGGAACACACAAATGTACTTCGGCAATCAATTGCTATTCGAAATGTTTTTTCAGCTGCGATAGCCGCGTTAGGAACGCATCCCGCTCGGTGCGCCTCCGTTCGAGTTGATCCAGTGGTATTATGTCCTCACACTGTCGTGCTATCTCATTCAAAGTCTCCACTTCGTTGCGAGTATCCGGCGTAGTTCCATATGTGGCACTAACTGCTGAAATTTCACCACCAAAACGCTGAAAATAATCTTTTACGCCGCCCGGTGCATTCAGATGGGCGGTCTCCAGTGAACCCAGCAGGGCATAGCGTAATCCCAGTCCCTGGCTCAGAACACGATCCACATCGGCCACGCTCAGTATGCCGGAGCCCACAAGACGCCACACTTCATTGAGAATGGCATACTGTATGCGATTGGTGGCAAATCCTTGAATCTCTCGTTTCAATGTAACCGGACGTTGTCCTATGGTTAGCATGAGGGCATGGGTGCGCTCTATGACCTCTGGAGAAGTCCAGGGAGCAGGCACTATCTCTACCAAAGGTATGAAATAGGGTGGATTAAGAGGATGGGCCACCAGCATCTGAAATTCAAAATCGAAAGTGAAACAGTGAAAATGGAACGCGGAAAGCAGAATAAGAAGTTAATGGGCGCGTTCAGCAGAGACACTTGATCACTGATCAGCTTCATACAACTGCTCTTATTAGCATACTTTTAGGGGGTTGTGTTAAATTGACATTTTGAAAAGCTTCATGTAAATATCACATTAAACACTAGAGGAAAAATTAGACTACGTAAAATACCAAGAAATATATCAGTGATCAGGGAGCAAGTTCTTCTGCTATATTTATAAAACGCTGCTCACCTGCTGCTGCCTCTTCAGATCCCTGCTGTACAGCGAAGGCATAAAAGTGCTCGTTGAACTGGCCACCACAGTCTTCTCCTCCAATATCTCATCCAACTGTCCATATAGCTTTTTCTTCAATTCCAATTGCTCGGGTACACATTCCTGTATGTGCACCGCATTTTGCACCAACTCCTCCAATTTGTTTGTCACACTGATCAATGCGAACTGCTCGCTGGCCTTCAGTTGGCCACGCAATGAACCCTTCTCCTCCAGTTGTTGCAACTCTTTGTTGAGCTCCTGTAGAGCGGTGTCCAATTGGTTATCCAGAATGTCAAAGAGCTGAACACGATAACCGGCGCCAGTGAAAAGCATCGCCCAGGCTCTGCCAATCAGGCCGCTGCCCACGATGCCAATCTTCTGCTGGTTCATTTTGTACTGCCTGACGACAGACACAATCGCAGTGGCCAGACAGCGGCTGCGAGAGATTTATTGCTTGCAGTTCAAGTTCATTTAATATACACATAATTAAAGTGCCATTATAATTGATAATGACTTGTTTGTTTAATTTAATTATATTATTTTATATGAAAATGCCAAGCGGAAGGGTTAGTCAACATTTGAGCTATAAATGCGTTTCCTTCTTTACTGATAAGAAGTCTTGATTGTTAACATTTGGTCAAGATAAATACAAATTGTGACGTTTTTATAACATACTAGCTATAAACCCGGCGCCGTTTGATTCACAATATTATACAAGTAAGAAAGTTGGTCAAGCCCAACTGTAATATACTCTTTACCTGTTTGTATATACTACGGCAGTCGCCAGGTAATTATTTGTTTGCTTATAAGAATATCTTGACGGAAACGATGTATGGGGGCTCGACGAAGATGAGTGAATATATGTCTAGAAGGTTCGAAAACTCCAAATCGCGGATTTTGAGGTGTTTTTCAAATCGGGGGTGGCAACTCTACTAGGTTCACGACGGAAAACGAGTATTGGGGCTGATAAGAGGTAGAAAAGCTAGAAGGTGAAATACTCCAAAACGGGGAGAGGTTTTTCAAAGAAAATAAATGGAAAAGATTTCATACTATTAATGAGATTTCGCCAACGGGTGAGACCGGACTGGTCAGAAAAAAACGTTTTACCGTTATGAGACAGTTAGTCCGCATTTACACGATGAAGTTTCCTTCATGAAGTTCTTCACGAAGTTTTTGTTTGTGGGGAAGAGGTGAAGAGGGGCAGCAAAGCTTCATGACCTACCGTGGCATGAAGGTTTTCGATAATTCTCCTTTGCTTTGTGCAGATTGAACTGAATATTGTGGGCGAAATCGAACTTTATGAAGCAAACTTCTTCATGTAAATGCGCATGAAGTTTTGAAGATACTTCAAAACGAAATCGATGAGAGCTTCATGAAGCAAACTTCATCGTGTAAACACGGACTTAATGATCAAGTTTTAATCGCGGAAAAATCGAACTCTATTTATCCGTAGGATTTAGGTTCATAGCTTCATTTTTTGCTCAGATATTCCTCTGAACCAATATTAAATCGTTCCTTGCAATATTTGATTAGGTTGAGATATAGGCATTTCCTGAGAACAAATGTACGGTAAGAATCGCTTATTTTTTGTTTATTGCTGGCGATCTATAAGATATATTCTCCTCATGAAAATAGTGGCACATAGCGTTTGTAGAGTCACTTCCAAACAAGGTATTAAGTTTGCTCAGTTCACTTTGGTAATGAAGAAATGGCTGTTTAAAGTGTTTAAAGTTTGAAATCAACACACACTTTCTTTATTTTCAGCTATTTTGGAGTGTAATCAAAAAATAGTTAAGTCATTAAGAAAAGAGGACTATTCAACCATTCTAAAGCAGTTTTGGTGAGCTCCGTGGAGTGGTTCGTTCGTCGATAATGTTTGATTACTATAAACAGGGCTGGAATAGGGAACATTGTTCACCCTATTGACTACACTGGAAAACTTAACAGCACCTTCCCCTCTTTGACGACACTAAATCTATTATTTGAACAGTTATGGCGGAAGACAGCGGACTATACTGTTACCACGGTAAAAATTTTGCGATTATGCGGATTATGTTTTTTTTTAAATGGGCCCTAAGTACCACTTTAGGCCGTACTGTAGCTCCTCACAAAATATATAAGAAGTGTCTTCGCAATCGCGCATTTCAAAGTTGCTGGCCATTTGTTAAATTCTTTAGATCAGCTGTGCAAAATTAATCAATAGCACGTATCCAACAGCGCCGCAAATAATATCCGTTCGACTAAAGAATATGACCAATCAATGCAAATTTTTATTTTAATAATTCAATTTCTCGAAACCTAAGGAAGACTGCGGGTCGCTACCTGATATTTTAATCGAATTTCGTTAAGATTTACCAAAATCTTTCAATATGCGATCAATGGGCCACACTTTTGATAGAACATTTTGAATATCGTTCGTACATTACATAATTCGACATAATTCAACGATATATTTTAAACCAATTTTTTTCCAGCTTCAAGAGAAAAAAAAGTTGTGTTTGCAAAGTTGGTTGCAATTAAAATGTTTTATTTTTCTCGTTAAATTAAAAAACTCTATTTTTCGTTGCGTACGTTACACGATTTAAACATGCTAATAAATGACAAGAAAATAGAGTTTTAAAATGTGTTTTACCGTTAGAGTCTACAAAATTTGTTAAATTAAAAGTTGGTATAGGTAGGGAGTACCTTAGCTCAGTATAAAGCAAATTTTATGGCCACTTAAAAATAACATTTTTTGGAGTTACAAAATTTTTGATCAAAGTAAATGAAGATTTTTGTTGATATTGAGACTTAGGATGGTCGTAGAGAAATTTCCCTTGCATATTCTTAAAGGTAAGTATGTGGTCTATTTGATCTATATTTATACACTTGCTAAGTGTATACACCCAGAGAAATCTAGCACGATTAGGCAAGACTGAAATCGGCTTCAATTTAGTTTTTTTTCGTCTTGAATTTTCAAGAAGAAATCTGCTTGAAATTGAGAAGACTTGTGCGCTCGATTTGAGTTTGGTAGCAAGAGAGGTGAGGCGTTTAAAACGAGAGCATTTCGTTCTCTCGCTCTCTGGCAACTTTGTTCTAAAATGCTTACATTCAAGAAGATCTATTCTTGAATTGGAGAATAAATCATGCTTGAAATAAAGCCGACTAAATTTAAAACCGAGCAGATCGAGCTTCAAAATTCTTGCTTAATTTCAGTATTTTCTTTTTGGATCCAAGAAGATTCTGTCTTGCCGAACTTCTGACACGAAATCTGCTTGATATCAAGCACGATCTGCTCGCTTCAATATTCATTTCCGACCCCATAAACAATATATATATTCTTGATCAGGACGACGAGCCTAGATCAATTCCGTCTGTCTGTTTCTACGCGAACTAGTCCCTCAGTTTCAAAGCTATCGAGCTGATTTTGCACAGAGTCTTCTTTATACTGCACGCAACTAATATGTCGGAACCGGCCGGATCGGTTGACTATATCATATAGCTGCCATAGGAGCGATCGGTCAAAAAACTAGTTCTAGTGAGAACAACTTTTTTGTTTTTCATCGTAGCGTTACCAATCTTGGTATATATTAGTTTCAAATGCTTCTACTTAAATCTGGAAAAACTTATCAAAATCGGATGACGATAGCATATAGCTGTAATAGGACCGATCGGTCGGAAAATGTGTTTTACTAAGAAAAGTTATTTTTTATGGTAACGTGATCAAATTTTGATTCTCAATGATTTTGAATTTATAAATATCTGATATATCCTATGTATATTCTACCGGTTAAATCAGTTGGAATGAACTTTTGCAAGTGTATTAAAACTTCGGCACAGTCGAAGTTAGTTTTGCCTTCTCGTTTTTAATACTTTTGTCAAAAAAAACGATATCGGATATTTTACTAACGCGATATATCGTATATCGAATATTTTTATAGGATATTTTTGACGATATTTTTTTGCTTTGTTGATTATTGAATTATTATCAACCTTGTCCTTGAGCCAGTTAACAATCATTTGATAAATATCAAAAAAGGTCACTTAAAACCATTATATCTATATATATAAAAGAGTTCAACCTGACTGATTGGTGACCGTCGCACAGCCCAAACCGTAAGAGATAGCAAGCTGAATTTTTTACTCCGAAAGTGAGTACTAAGGCGGGGTTTTGGAAAATTCCGCCGGGAAATGTGGAAAATTCGCGGAAAACTTTTGTATGAAACTTTTTTGTTTATCATCCGATCAGCTCCAAACTAATTTTAAAAAAACCGCAATAAAAATTCATCAACAACTGCATACCAGTTTTCCGCAAAATTAACCCACTACACCCCAATGGGTTAAAAATCAATTAATTGCCCGAAAGTATACTTTCCAAACGATTAGCTCCAAATTTATTTTCAAAACTACACATTCAAGAATATGACTTTTACATTTTGGAAAAACCTACCGGAAAATGGCCGGAAAAAAGTTGTTGTTCAAAACTCACATGTTTATCATTCGATTAGCTCCAAGCTTATTGGCAAGCTCTAAATTGCAAAAATATTATCTACGCGTTTTTCTCAGTGTGGAAATCCGGAAAATAGCCGGAAAATGATATATGGAAAAAACTGTTTTTTTCCGATTGATTTCAAACTCGGAAAATACATACAATACAATAACACATTATGGAAAATAATTAGACATATGATTATTCGGTGGTGGAATTTCTGCCCCCGGTTCGGAAAATGGAGGGAGTGGTTAAGTTCATCGACAATGGTTATTTGTGAGCCGGTTGAAATGATATTCGTTTTGCTGGCTTTATTTACCGAATAATGGAATAATTTTTTATTTTGCGAAAATTTATTGCAAAGGTCGGAATATGAGTGCGGGTTCATGGCAAACCGTTATATTTCAGCAGTTCTGTATTTAATTTAGTTTGAAAGTTCTATGGGTCAATTAAATAGGATTTTTTTTTAGCTTTGCGCAAATGCACCCTCAAATTCGGGTAATGGGTGTCAGGGTAGTTTAAAAGCCAATTTTTATTTCTAAACCGAACTGAAAATGGAAAATTCACACCAAAATGAATAAAATTTATTTTCTTAGCTCTACGGGCCAAATAAATAAAAATTTTAATATCATAATATCCAGCCAAGTTCGGAAAACTGGAGGTTTAATGTCAAAGCTGATTTTTTCACCTCTAGGAGGGATTTTGGAGTAATCCGTTCTATTTGAGACGAATATTGATATAATAAGCTGCAAATAATTTTCCAGTTCGGCTATACAAAGCTATGGCGAAGCGAAGCGCGCCGGGTCCTATGCTAGTCCTATATATATATATTCTTTTGGGAATCATCACAATCATCAAGAGTCCCACCGGCTAAAGATGAATATTTCGAAGGATTGCTTTTTACTGACCATAATATTGTCAAGCAATCTCAACGGTCACTAGATGCTCCGGGAAATAAAGTATTCGTCGCTAAACCTGGAGCAAAATACATATATTTGTCAAACTAATGCGCGTTCTCTATATTTTTTTGGGATTGGGAGCTCTGATCTGTAGATTTTGAGCGCAGACAGAATCTAGTTTTAAATATGCTTCAAATGACACTCCAATTACCCCAAAAGACCTGTTTTTCCTTAAGAAAAAGCTTTTTTGTTAAAATTATCGAAATAACGATCACATCGATTATTTTGTCAACAAAGTATCAATACCGAAATTATACTTTCCAATATCGGTGAAAAATATCGATATAGATATTTATCAAATATGCGACATCCCTAGTTGGAATGTCCCAAAATTTAGGACCCCATGGCCTTTGCTCTTATTTTAGGTAATTCCTCCTAAATTTTGGGCAATTTTCTGCCTTTTTTATACAGACTGAATTTGTAAGGAATATTGCCTAAGGTTTGTGCTGTTTAGGTAAAGTTTTACCTAAATAATTAAAATACAGTCCATATTTCGTTTTAAGCTCACAATTTACTTAAATTAAGGAAGAACATTTTATTGAGGGCAGGTATTTTTATACATTTGAAAAGTGTATATTAATTTTTCCCAGAAGTTTGTAACGCATAGAAATATTCATTTCCGACCACATAAACTATATATATTCTTGATCAGGACGACGAGCTGAGTTCAATTCACAGCACAGAAGTTCATTTTTTTAAGTATAGCCCCATTTTTCATACTCTCTTTCCTTTTGAGATAAATTAGCTCTCCCACAAAGCGGCGAAAAAAAACAGCAGTCAATTTTTGTGCATATATGTATGTATGTGCATACCGTTTTCGCATGTTCCCGTTATTCATAACTAGGTGCTTTCTGCGAAAATGTATATTGCCTACTCTTAGGGCTCCTTAAAAATATCTATGCTTGTGTCTACAATGAACAGTGTATGATTTTTAACGCATCCTACAAGTAGGCAGCATATATTTTCTCATACATTTTGAAAACCATGAAGATGAGAAAACGGCCCTAAATCTTATCAAATACACTGTGGAACAATATAAATATTGCAAGTATGGTTAAATTTATGTAGTTTGATCTTTAAGTGTACACTTTCGTTTTCCCTATCAATACGTGCAGAGACGCGCCGGCGGGTGTCGTGGTATGTAATACTTTTATGCATATTTTTCGCACATTTTTCTGACATTGTAAGTGGCTGCGGCTGCCAGGCAATAAATTATTGAATAAGCACTGCCAAACAACAACCAGAGAAACAGACAGAGATCGAGTGGAGAATGCACAGAGAAAAAGAGAGAGAGAAGAGTTCTCCGCGTTTTCATATGTAAACCACATTAATCATACGCCCCGTTTGCGTTTTCATTTACGCCACTGACACATGTACGAGAGGAGCCAGAACAAACGAAATAACAGCAAGAGACGATACTGTTAGGCAGCAGGTTAAATCATCCATGAAATGCCATCTGCACTATGCAATAATAAAAAATACATATATATATATATATTCCCCCGTATTCCCTGCTCATATTTCACTTCATTGCATTTAAATGCTGGTTAATAAAAATGGAAATCAATACCAAAGAAAATGTTGGGAAAAGCGTTTACGCTCACAATTGGTCATTTCCTTTAAAAGGGACAGCGGGGAAAGCCAAATCTGAATTGGTTGTTAACTTATGTGGCCAGGACCAAAAAAAAAAAAAAAACCGTGTCAATCAAATGCGGTTAACTGTCACAGCACCCAAAAGCAAAAAAGTTGAACAAAAAAAAAATGTAAAATCAAATGTACCAAAAAAAACATACTACAAAAACCCAAAATCAATTAATTTTATTGGCTCCTCTGTGTGCTGTGCCAGTTTGACAAAACTGAAATGTCATTGTGGTGGGGGGAAAAAAAAACATTCCAACCAAAACGAATGCTGCATAAACTCGTTCATTTGGTTGCTGGGTGGGTTCACTTCAGGTTAAGAAAGGGTATAACCTTTGACATTTTTATTAGGTTTGTCAGCTAAGTTAGAAATTTAAGAGATGCAAAGAAAGGAATGGTGGACCCTTGCTAAAAGTAGCAAACAATAGGATATTGTAACTAATTTCTGCTGTGTCGAAGTTATATACTTTTAAGCCGCTTTTAAAATCACATCCAGGTCGAAGTAGTCACAAACGTAGCCAATTAAAGGCGAATTTCGGGATAAAATCATTAATTACTTTCAAATTTGGCGGATCTTCAAGCAATTCGAGGACAGAAATGGATTAGCGGAGTGGCTTTAGAGCCATTTTCTAAATTTCCCTTTTTGTAAATCCAGGTGCTTATTGAGAAAATATATGTTGCTTACTTTTAGGACGCTTTCAAAATATCTTTGCATATATCGACGACCACCCACATATGATTTTAACTGCGGCCAAAAATAGGCTACAAATATTTTATCATTAAGCACCTGGAAAAGGGAAACGGAAAAGAAATTCGGCAAGTTAAATTTCTTTAAGCGGATAAGCTAAGATAAGAAATGGATTTTTGGCAGTTTAATACTCTGTACCGAAGAATGAAGATTGAAAGGCAATTTTGGTTTTCAACCGAACCGGTTCGAACCAGGAATTCCAACTTTTCTTTTACTGTGAACCAAACCTCTTGTGAAAAAAAAGCTGATCCTGAACCTGTTCCATACCAAAACTTTCGGTTCGGTTCAACAAAAGTTACAAGTCTTAGTCTTAGACCCACAATTGCTCGAAGAAACAATACTTATAAATTAAAATTGAAAATAATTGAGTTCTTATGTTCAAGTAAGCAGAAATTCAGAAAATCTGTAAATGTTTTTTATATTTTTAACAAATAAATAACTCTTTTATACAAATTTCGAAAAACTTGGGACGAACCAAGGTTCGATCCAAAACGCTTGAACCTTAAATTTCTGAACATTAACCATTGGTAAATTTTGGTTCAAACCAGCGAACCGGACCTCGGAAAAAATGATTTGGGTTTGCAGCCCTAACCTTTACACACAAAATTAGTCAGCTGTTCGCCGTCAGTTTCGCTCTTTGAGTTTGTTTTGACTATGTCTGTCTCGCTCTTACCACAGTCTTTTCCTATAGTAGCAAATAATTTGAGTGCAATTCTTATAAGGAATTTAAGACCTTGTAAACTTTATATATTCTTGATCAGCATCAAAAGCCGTTATATCCATGTCCTTCTGTCAATATGAACTATGCCCACAGGCAAATCAACAGATGTCATATTTTTCCACGAGAAAGCTCATTTTTGGCATAATAGGTACGTCAACAAACAGAATCGCCGAATTTGGTCTAAGGAGCAGCCAGACGGAGTTCAATGCTCCCTGAAAAATGCACTGTTTGGTGCGGCTTGTGGGCCGGCGGTATCATTGAACCGTACTTTTTTAAAAATAAGGATAATCGCCACGTTACAGTCAAAGAAGCAAGGTACCGTGCGATAATAACCTATTTGATTTACAATTTTTAAATATCGTATAGTAAGTCTCTGTACCAGCATTTTCAAGGCATGACCTCATTTTCTTAACCTATGATTTTGAAATTAATTATAATGAAGTATTGATCCCCTTTAGAGATTATAAGTATATTGACTTTACTGAACTTGAATTGGACGTAATTGCACTCAAAAAAAAGAAGAACCTAATATTAAGGCTGAGCAGTTCCTAAAACAATAAATTGCCAATAACTCAACACTCATGGCAATTATTTACCTAAACGATGAGAATTTAACCTAAAACGGAAATTTTCAGACAGTTTTTTTATGGCAATACGTCACCAATTTTTATGGTCACGATTCCTAAGCGTTGGTAATGCCAGCTTATCTTTGAATGTGCCAAGTGCTACACTACTACTTCGAACAATAAGCCGCAATCGGGAATGTAAAATTATCCGTGATGTTTATTTGAACTCTTGACATTGCAAAAAATAAAAAAAGGTAAAAAAAAAACAAAAAAAAATTATCTGGTTCCAAGAGGAATTGAACCCACGACCTCGGCATTCTTAGTCAACAGTCTTACACACTAGACCACCACTTCTATTACAAACTGATAGCGTAACATACGGCTGCATTCTTTTAAGTCATTTGGCGCGTTTCGCCTTACGAGGTGCGTGGTCGTGTGAGCTGAGGTGCAGACATTTCTGTGTTCCAATCCCCGAGGTCCCGAGTTCGATACGAAAAAATACTATCACAAACACTGCAGTTAATTTCCTTAAGTCATACCTTACTAGTAGACTCCAAGCGGTTGTTTCTGGTTCATATATGTCCAACTTTACTTTACTGTCCCGTGGCGTCCCACAAGGATCAGTTTTAGGGCCCTTACTGTTTTCTGTCTATGTTAATGACTTGCCGAATATTTTGTCCAATTGTGAAGTTCATTTGTATGCAGATGACGTGCAAATTTATGATAGTCGATCCTTGTCCCAGATTAAAGATTGTGTCTTAGTTTCGAATATTGTGCTCTCCAAAATTGACAATTGGGCTAAAGAGAATGGTTTAGGTTTAAATCCGTCAAAGTCCAAGTGCATTGTCATCCACAAAAAACCTATTGATACTAGTGTGTTGCCATAATTACTTTTGAATAAAACTCCCATTCAATACGAGGAACAGGCAGTTAATCTGGGGACCACGTTTAACAACACATTGTCGTGGAGCAATTATATCTCAAAAGAAACCGGTCGTACTTATGGGCTGCTACGGCAGCTTTCAGTGTCGCAGATGTTCTTGCCTTTTAAAATTAAATTGATAATTGCTAAAATGTTCTTGGTACCCACTCTAAAAAAAAAAAAAAGCTCGATGTATTTGGTTCAATTAGTAATAAGTTTATTTTTCTTCATAAAATTTTAAATTAAATTTGTTTACACCGTAGTGACTAGCACAATCAAAATAAGTAAACTCTGTACTTGTAGTGCTGGGCTAAATTAACAATAAATTACAAATTACAAATATCTATATCCTATATATATTTTACCGGTTAAATCAGTTGGAGTAAACTTTTTCAAATGTATTAAAACTTCGGCACAGGCGAAGTTAGCTTTGCCTTCTCGTTTGTTTTCGATTGTATCATCACCAATCTTGGTACATAATAGTTTTATATGCTTCCACATAATACTGGACATATAATATAGCTGCTAAAGAAGGGGTCGGTCAAAAAAATAATTCTAATGAGAAAAACTTTTTTGTTTTCCATCGTATCGGCGTAGCCGATGTTAGCCTTCTATTATTTTAAATTACAATTATTTTTTTAATTATTCCCGGTTTTCGGCCATACAAAATATCTAGATCGGTTAGAAAAATGGTTTATGTCATGCTTGTTTTCTTGTGGGTATTTCGTGAAGCGCTGAAGGAAAATGAAGTGACGCCAGAGCGGCAAATTGTTGTCCAATTCTCATAAAATGGGATGCATCTTGACCACTTTGGGAACCGCAACTTGTTCATCCTCCACAAAGTATTCCAAATTATTTTTGTTTTGCCTTTTGGTCTTCTTTGAATCCATTTATTTAAATTGTGTGCTGATGAGAATTTAAACATTTTATCAGCTGTTTTTCCAAAAACGATCTGACAGCCCCATGCACATTATCAGAGCGCATTTTCGACGTCTGAATACGACCTCTTAGAATGCTTTTGAGAAAATTTGAAGAGCGCATGCTAAGAGCCAGGTAATAAGATTGGCAGAGAGAATGTTATTGGTGTCTGAGTACCTAGCTTTAGAGCAGAGTTTGTCACCCTATGCTGCCGGAATCCGAACACATTCGGCAATTCACACAGACATGAGCGGAACACATGCCGAGCCCTTCGCAAAGAGAGTAAAAATATCCGCATAACCAATCAGTGGCTGTCAAGCCTTCAACGAGATAGGTAAGAGCCACAGACCAATATATATTGACTTAAATGAATCAGCTGCTTGTTGTCATTTTCGCTCTCTGAGTAATTTCATGACAATATCTGTCTCGCTCTAATCACCGTGTTTCCCTTATGCGTACTATAATTTGAGTAAAGTTTTAACATGTGTACTATCCCCTAACAGCACTCAATTCTGAGAGCCGTCCCAATCTTTGAGTCTATTCTATTATTCATTGCCATTATATTCGCATACCAATACACTCTCACTTTTTCGCCTTGCTCTTCGTGACAGACGCTGCTTTAGAGATAAAAATTTGCACTGACTCTGAAAATGCAGCGATAAAAAGCAATATATAGAGAGCCCAGAAAGCGAAAATGCAGTATAAAGACTCTAAATTTCTAATTCTGTGGCCATTGTATTTTGTATCGTCAAGCTGCTTGCAATGTCTTTGGTGCCCTTCAATAAAGCAAATGGGAGTGTCAAACACAAATATTTTGGAGTAGATGGAAATTACGGAAACGATTCAAGTAAACTTGGAGTTAAGAACAAAGCAACAATTGATTACACAATAAAAATAAAAAGAAAAAACAAAAATGGAGAGGAAGAAATTGAAGAAGCCGTAAAATATCAGTTTGAAGAAAATGTGGATAAAAATGGCAATAAATATATAGTTGGAGGAGGAATTGGTATTTAATGAAGTACGTACAAAGCAGAAATAAAGGAAACAATGCGAATTACATACGTACTTGCAGAGCTGCCTCAACTATTATTATGAAATTTTCCATTTTGATTACTAAAGATAACACCAAATCAGTCAATAATGTTTATACAATCATTTAAAATGCAAATAAATAATTACTTTTTTTTTGGAAATGTTAATCGTAACAATAGATAAGTTTTTAACTATTTAATACGCTGTGGCCGGGGGATACCGCAGGTATTGTATAGATTCGATGAAAAATAAAAAGGAAGCCTACTCATTTTGGCCAGAAAAGGTTGAGTTGGCACGGAATGACGCACCAACACATTAATCCGCCATAGCAGCATTGTACGAATAGGAGATGGGCGCGGAAAAGAAAATTGATCTCCGTCCCAATTCGTATGATGAATTTAAAAGCGTTAAGTCATTTCTATTTTCAGCCGGTGTGGGTAAACGAACCTTTTTTCCCTAATCACGGTAATAGAAAGCTTTTCCACTTTTTCTTAAATCTGGCCGAAATGTACTTTTTTCAGGTAATCCAAAGATACGGCAACCAAAAAAAAAACGACAAAAATCGGTAAGTGTCTATTATATTCCCTTCCTCATGAAAAATTCGGGAATTAATTTTCCTCGATGGACCCCGAATTATAATGAATTTACGTGAAGAAATTAATTGGCGGTCAGCCATGGTTATTCTATAATTGAATTTAAAAGATTCCGTTTTTCTCATGTAAAAAGGGGTTGAATCTTTTTTTAATAAGTTTATCGTTCTTTTTATTTAATTTCGACTATGAAATTACGCTTGACTTCTTCTCTAAACTCTTTTCCATTCCACCAATATTACGTATACTTCAGCAATGTGGAATGGTCGATGAAAAATTAATGTTAATGTGATTGACGTACAAATATAGCATTTCCATACAAAACGCGCAGAGATGCTACGCTTGCATAAGCACAGAGAAATATTATTAGAGGTAACGATTGCTCGGTCACCACAAACTTAACAGCGAAATAATACGCTGTTCTTTGTTATTGTCGCTCTCTGAGTACAGTCGAGACAATGTCCGTCTCGCTCTAACCACCGTGTTTTCCTATATGTGTGATAACCCTTAGCAACATTTTGAAATCGCTGGCAACATTTTAAAAGTATCTACATTGGTCATATCTCTTAACAGCTCCACAAATTGAGAGGCGTCGCAATATTTTTCTCTAATACTCTTGCTCTGTGCCATAAGCGTCCTCCTCAGCTTCCTTCTCCTTGTTGTCGCGTGATTTTTGTTTAATTTTTTTCGCCTGTGGCGCAAATTGTAAGCTTTCAAAAACTATGCAGGACGAGAAGTAATGGAAAAGGATGATGGAAAAAGCGACCATATCACATTGTTGAGCATATGTGAACTAGGCCTTCTGGGAATACCACAATACAAAAAAACGCTCCATGAATTTTATTTTGTGAATTGTGTAATGGCTTGTGCGGGTTGTCAAATTTCCATTTCAAAGTTATTTTTATCCATTGTTTTAACAACGAATTCTATATTCATCAAACTGTCAATCAAGCCATTCACAATTCGCAAACTAAAATTCACATAAGCTGATCTCACTAACAAATTGAATGCAACATAAAAGCTTATACCTTCAAATATAGCACTTTTTCAAAAGCTAGCTAAATCGGAACATATTTTTAGGATTAAAATTTAAATATTCTATTATAAAATAACCATAGCTGACCGCCAATTAATTTCTTCACATAAATTCACTATAATACGCACTCCATCGAGGAAAAATAATTTCCGAATTTTTCGTGAGGAAGGGAATATAATAGACATTTACCCAAAAATCTATTTCCTACCTCAAATCGCCCGTGCCTCCACCAAATCCAAACCTAGATTAAAGAAAGTTTTTACTCCCTTGGGGGTTTTGCCCTTAAATAATAGAACTTCCGTACAACTGAACTGATTTTAATAAGATATTTATATACGAAATCACAGCTTATATCGAGTTGGCTAGAAAGTCATGGCAAATTTTATTATTAAATTTTACGTTGGTTTTATTTTATAAAGAATAAACATGCACCGATTATGTATTGGACGTTTTGATCAAACATCTTGAGGGCAGCTTTAGGATTCCGTGCTCGTAGAACATCTCTTCCTTATCGTAAAAAAAAATAGTTCATAAATGCATTTAAACAGCCTCATCAGAAACGAATGTTTTGTCACTGAAAGAATTTTAAAGAAATCGAAACACATGATAATCAGAACCAGCAACAGGCTCTTCTATCCGCTCTGACCACATCTACAATAGTATTGATTCAGCCGAATCCAAACATATTTTGCGTTTTTGTATTATATTGATCTTTCATTAAAAATCTCTTCTCTCTTCCTCACTGATTCACTAATTGGCAATCTACGCGGAGCCTGAACGGTAAGATATAGAAGACTGACACTTTCGCCGAAGTTTCCATATGTGTTGAAAATAGGCACTAAGGCGGGGTTTTTGATAATTTCACCCTTAAGGGGTGGAAAACTCCAGGAAAAGCTTATATGGGGAATATAATTCGAATTCATCCGATTGACTTGAAATTTCGTTTGTATCGATAGTATGCACAATAATTGGACACCAGTTTTCCCGATTTCAGAAAATCCTTCCACAAGGAAAAGGCCGAAAATTCTTCATGAAAACACCTATTTTTCATTCGATTGGCTTCAAACTCGGTTTGTAAGGACAGTATGCAAAATAATTAGACATGAGATTTTCCGGTGTTAGAAAATCAGCCCGAAAAGATTGGAAATGCCCGGAAAATTCCATATTAAAAAAAATATTTTTTGTCCGATCGGTTATAAACCCGGTTTGCAAAATGCAAAATATTTTTACATTCGATTTTCTAATGCTGGAAAATGCCCGGAAAACTCCTTATTATAAATCAATTTTTCATTCGATTGACTTCAAACTCGGATTGTAAGGGTAGTAAGCAAAATAGTTGGGCATGTAATGTATCGTTGGTGGAAAATTTACCCACAAGGAAAATGCCTGGAAAATTCCATATTTAAAAATCTATTTTTCATCCGAATGATTTCAAACTCGGTTCGTAAGTATAGTATGCACTTGACATGTGTTTTTCTGATGTTGGAAAAACCCCCCACAAGGAAAATGCCCGCACTATGTAAGGATAGTGTGCAAAATAAATAGACATTTCTGATGTTGGAAAATACTCCCGAAAGTTCGGAAAATGCCTGGAAAATTCAATATTAAATAAACTAAATTTCTTCCGATTGACTTCAAATTCGGATAGTGCGCAAAATAATTAGACAAGGGATTTTCCGATGTTGAAAAGCCGCCCGAAAGGTCGGGAAATAACCGGAAAACTCTTTTGAAAAAACTACTTATCATCCGATTGACTTCAACCTCGGAACACATAATGGAAAATACGTTCGGAAAATGGGTTCAACGACAATGACTTTTTGTGTGCCGATCGAACTAAAATGGTTTTGCTTTCGAATAAATGGAAGAATTTGTTTTATTTTCGGGAAATTCACTGCAATCGTCGAAATATGGGTGCGGGGGTGGGTTCATGTCAAACCGTTATATTCGAGCTGTTCTGTATTTAATTTAATTTGAAAGCTCTATGGGCCAATTAAACAGGAAAATAGTTTTTATCTTCCGCAAATGCACCCTCACGGTCAGATAATGGAAAGCGGAAATAGATGAAAAATTAATATTCTCAATTCGGGAAATTCTCTCCAAAATGAATGAAATTCGGGCAAAATTTATCAAAATTTTAGATTTTCTAAAATCCAGCCAAGTTCGGTTAACCGGATGTTTAATGCCATAATTGAGTTTTTCATCTTAAGCCGAGTATTGGAATAATAAGTTACAACTCATTTTCCAGTTCAGCTATACTGATTGGGGCGAAGCGAAGCGCACCGGGTCATATGCTTTAAATAATTACTTTTAACCAGGGACCGTAATTATTATAAGTAAAATTATAAAAAGCACACAAGAATCATTATTTTTATACCCTTGCAGAGGGTATATTAAAATTGTCACGATGTTTGTAACGCAGAGAAGGAAGCATCTTCGACCACATAAAGTATATATATTCTTGATCAGCATGGCGAGCTGAGTTCATTTCCGTCTGTCCGTCCGTCCGTCTGTCCTTCGGTTTCTATGCTATCTCCTCCCTCAGTTTTAAAGCTATATTAACCAAAGTTTGCAAAAAGTCCTTAAATACACATAGGTTGCACATTTGTCGGAATCGGCCGGATCGGATGTCTATATCAATCGGTCCAAAAACTAGTTCTATTGAGAAAAACTTTTTTGTTTTCCCTCAAAGCGTCACTAATATTGGTATATATTAGTTTTATATGCTTCCACATAATTCTAAAAAAAATTTCTCAAAATCGGATGACTATAACATATAGCTGCCATTGAAACCGTCGGTCAAAAAACTAGTTCTAGTGAGAAAAACTTTTTGTTTTCCATCGTAGCGTCACCAATCTTGGTATTTGTTAGTTTTATATGCTTCCACATAATTCTGGACAAATTTATCAAAATCGGATAACTATAGCATACAGCTGCCATAGGATCGATCGGTCTAAAAACTAATTCTAGTGAGAAAAACTTTTTTGTTATCAATGGTAGCGCCTTTCAAAAACAGCAAGGGTATTTAGGGCCTTCTATTTTTTTGATTTGAAAAAATATAATATTGAGTCCCAGATCATATAATTTTTTTTTTCTGTGTTGTACAATATAAAGTACGACATTTTACTGCTTCAAAAACGGTTCCGAATCGGATTGAAGCGGTTTTAATTGGTTGTAAATTGGTATCGGAAATTATTTAAGCCATTAGGTTTAATTATTGGTGTGTTCGCCGATAGTTTTTTATTAATGTACGATCGGTTTCAAACAGACTGCTTCAGTTTAATAAAGTGCTTCAAAACCATTTCACAACGAGAGCTTAAGTTAAAGTCGGCCCTGCTCGACTTCGATATACCCGTTACTCAGGATATCAACATGTCCACATTGTGGGATATATGAGTTTTTTTTTCCAATTTGCGGGGGAAGCAACTCTACTATAGCTCATCTGATCAGGAAATGATGTATGGCTGATCGATAGGTAATTATTAGAAAATATATGTCTAGAGGGTTCAAACAATCTATTTTCAAAATTGTGGGGAGATATGAGGTATTTTTAAAGAAGGTTTGAACAGTTATTTTAGGGGGGGGGGGTGGCAAAATGTGGGAGATATGAGGTTTTTTCAATCGGGGGCGGGGTAGTTTTCTGTGGGAGAGAGGTTTTTTCAATGGGGGGCGGGAGGGGGCGTGGCAAAAATTTGAAACAAACTTGATCTGCGTGCAGACAATACAAGTCTACACTGAAAATTTGGTAGCTCTAGCTCTTATAGTCTCTGAGATTTAGGTGTTCATACAGACGGACGGACGGACGGACGGACGGACAGACGGACATGTCTATATCGACTCGGCTTTTGATGCTGATCAAGAATATATATACTTTATGGGGTCGGAAATGCTTCCTTCTGCCTGTTACATACATTTGCACGAACTTAGTATACCCTTTTTACTCTACGAGTAACGGGTATAAAAAATGATTTAAGCTATAAATTGGAAGAACGGTGTGTATGTTAGTTCCCCTGTTCAAATCTGGTTCGTAATCAAATGTGAACCGGTTCAATGTGGATGAGACCAGAGTATTAAGAGTTCGCTAAACGTTCTCACTTTTTAGCTAAACCTTTATTTTTTAGTGTTTGTCATTGGCCAGCTTTGACTCTATCTCTCTGGCCTGACATTGACAAAAGCGCAAAGGATTAAAAGTTGTACTCGGTGAAAGTACACCACATAGAAACACACACACACATACACACACACCAAATACCAATACACCTTTTTGGAAACCCCCTTGGTAGTTGCTGAGAAATTGAAGTCACGTAGTTTGTGTGCAAATTTTTGTCGCTGGGAATATTTTGTTGTTGGTTGTTGGTTGCCGGTCCCTTTATTTGGTTATGTTGCTAAATTTAATTTTTGTTTAGCAGCCGCACACTCTGATGTTATGCTGATTAAATTTCGGCTGACATTTACGTGATTTCAATGCGTAATTTATACGAAATCCTAGGGTCCATATGGAAAGGAAACTTTTAATTAGTTTAGTGTCACTCGAAAAGTGTTTTCTCTTTCCATTTGAATGGGAAAGATTTTAGTAGGTGCCAAGCTCTATTTACAGATTTCACAGATAACCGGGCAATGTGTGTGCGGGTGTATGGGTGTTAATGTGTGTTTGCACAAATCAAAAGGTTTTGCACTCTCAGATCCTTATCGCTGCAGCATTGCCTGGGCCACACTCGGCCACATCCAATTAACTTGACGATGTCTCCACTCTTGGTTTGGCCATGTCAATGCAACCCCATACCAAAAAAGGTGAAAAGTTGCAGCCGTATCCAATGTGCCAAAGCAGAAAGAACTGGCGTGACTGTCAACAGCGGGAAAAGTTTGTGCGGGCCTTGGATACACTTAACGCAGGGTTGGATCACTGTGGCTCTAATGCTGTAACGGCGACTCCAATAGATCGCATTATACATCTTTTAAACAAAAATTGTCGAATGACAAAACATGGTTTCTGAACTCTTCAACAGCATCTTCTGGCGACGAATATCGTTGACCACGCATTTTTTCCTTGATGTGCGGGAATAAAAAGAAGTCATTGGGTGCCAAGTCAGGGCTGTACGGCGGATGACCCATCAATTCGACGTTTTGGGCGGTCAAAAAGGCGCTGGTGTGAGCTGATGTGTGAGAGCTCGCATTGTCATGGTGCACAATGATCTGTCTTCTCTTGTTCGTTTTTCGAATTTCTGTACCACTCAGAATTGACCGTCCTACGTTGCTCAAGCGGAACAGTCGCCACATGAACAGTTTTACCGAAGAAACAGGCGACCATTTGCTTCGAAGTGCTTCTTCCACGAACGACTTTCGTTGGATTTGGCTAGTCTTCGAAGACCCACACGGTCGATTGCTGTTTTGTTTCTGGCTCATAAGAATAGATCCATGATTCGTCACCTGTGACAATCTTATAAACGCCTTTTGAAACACCGCGATAATATTTATTCAAAATTTCTTTGCACCAATCCACACGAGCCTTTTTTTGAGCGATTGTCAAATTGTGCGGGATCCAACGGGAGCAGACCTTTTTTACGCCCAGGTGTTCATGCAATATCGAATGTATGCTGGTGGAAGAAATGCCTCTATCTCACGGTATGTCACATAACGATCTTGCATTATCGCATTATCAGTTCACGCACGGCATCAATTTTTTCTGGCACAACGACTGTTTTTGGAAGACCTTCACAACCTTCGTCTTCGAACGAGCGTCGCCCACGATTGAATTCATTAAACCAATTTTTCACAGTGCTATAGAATGGTGCTTCATTGCCATACAAAGATTTAAGTTCATCGTTGCACTCTTGTCGTGATAATCCACATCGAAAGTTGTGAAAAATGATTGCACGAAAATTTTCATTTGATTAATCGTTAATCGATATCAAACGTGGTCATACATGAAAGAGTTGTATGGAGCTTTTATCGATAAAATTCACCTTTTTTTTGCGAAAAGGCCAATTGGTCCTAAAATGGCTAGAAGTGACCTAGGCCAGAAACTTAAATAGCAACCCACGTAGTCAAATTTTAGTGTTTTTTGTATTTATTAGAAATTATTTTAATTTTTACTTCGTTTTTGGCCTTGCTCTTAATTTATATCTGGGATTTGGCTTCTATTGAAACTCGTACATTGAGCAAAAAGCGAAGTAAAAATAAAATTTTTTTTAATAAACACGTAAAATCGTCAAATTTGTCTCTTAGCACTTTCACAAAATTGCTCACAAATTCGCTATTTATCCACAGATTTTCGTCATCAATACCTTTTTTTCTTCATAAAAGTACTGAGTGAGTGTAAGGAAAACACAATTTTTTTATTTTAATTTTTAACCATTTACAGATTTTAAAATATCCAATTTTTCACGTTTTTAGGAAACAAAATTTTTTTTAGAAATATTTTTGCTTCTAACTTTCAAACTACTCATCCGATTGGAAAATGTTCTTCGACCAGATTATTGGGAATTGCATACCCTTTTGAGAAATCCCTTGCTTGACTCCATCAAAAGTTTGTAACTCGAGAGAGGGCTTAAAAGGTATTGGTACCTACCAAAAAACTAAAAAAAAGATTCTAACTCTAAAACGTGTTCATACAAAAATTTTTGATTTTCATTTTTTCCAAAAAACATCATTAAAAAATAATGACTTCAATGGGTCTTTTTCGCTGTAAACTAGTGTTATATAAGTATGAAGTGAACCGAACATAACTGCATCATCGGTTTTGTTTCATCAGCTCTTGTTTCCAAGATAATGCGGAAAAACGGATTTTTAGAACATATTGCCCTCACGAATTCTTGTGTTCACAATATGTAAACTTATCTGGATTTATCTGGCATATTAAATAGAGCACATATCAACGCTTCTGTAAAAAATCAAACGCCCAATGTTCGAGCATGCGAAAGGGTCCAAATTGGTCTCTAAAGTCATGGCTATTTTTACAAAATTTATTAAAGATATTTGCCAAAAAATTTTTGTGACCCATGGGAAAATTTTTTTGATTTTTGTATTTTTTTATCATTTCATTTGAATTGGTGTGTATGTGAAAGTCGCTTGTGCGCGGCCAAGCTGCCGACAACGGGGGTGGAAATAATAGGGTCATAAAATTTCTCGATCTGTTGTTTTCGCAATGACCTGCTAACCAATTAACAAACTGCAAATCAATGTAGCTAAGAGTTAACCCCTTTAATGAAGGATTACCTTTATAAGCATCACCTCATACCAAGTATTACAAATACACTCAAGGTTCTCGCGTCATTGAGTACCATTTTCAGGTTCACCGTCGAATCACTCATTAAGTTTTACGAAAGAAGAATTGCTTCGTGGACTATGGCCATTTTCGTACTAGCAATTGCCTCAGAACAGTGGTCGGCAAACAATACTATCACATTATAGCTTACGTACATATTTGTGCGTTCTGCTTGCACGCTGAGTTGACAGTTTAACAGATACCGGTTTTTTTTTTCTTGTCAAAACATTTGCGCAGCAGACGCAACCTGGAGTAAATTTCTATATATAATTCTTACATAAAATTTAGGCAAATTAATCTAAAATGTTGCAGTTTTACATACAACCGGTATTTGCATACAAGCGGTTCGTCTTATAACCCATAATTCAGGGAAGAGTACCGTAACAGGAACCGTTGACCGAAATAAACCGATATTACAATTTTTTGGAACCGAAAACCACACCGGAACTCTAATACCGTTTCGGTTTCTTAGTATTAATTTATGATTATTTTAAATATATATTTCAACTCAGAAAAGAGTCCTACATTTTAGAAATTTTTTAAATTTTTTTATGATTATTTCAAATATATATTTTAACCAGGGAATCAAACCGGTTCTGGTACGCACCAACACTAATGATTCGGTATAAGGTTCTGTTTAGGTTCTAGTTTATTTCGGTATTCGGTTCCGTATCGGTTCCGTATCGGTACCTTGGTTTTTATTTCGGTATACCGGTGCGTACCGGTATGTACCGATAAAATTTGAAAATCCTTTAAACAAAGGGTATAATAGAACGTGTAGCAACCTACAAAACGGAAAGTAGTTATAAATAAGGAAAATTAAACGTAATAAACTTTACCCCAAAAATAATGTCCAAATAACACTTGTATAACTGGAAGAGCAAGAAAAACTTTTGATATATGATGGAATTTTAAATATACTGTAATAACTTTACCAATCACAATTTAACCCTGCTGTTAGGTAAAGTCCATTTGGTCCAATTTTTAATTCGTTTCCTTTGTAAATGCAAAAAAAGGAGAATCCCACAACTACTTTTGACATTAACTGTGTGATTAAAGGATAAATGAATAATATTTGGAAAAATATTTCCAAAAATAAAGGTTCATAAATAACGGTTCTCAAAAAATAATATCGGTTCCGGTTACGGTTCTGGTTCCGAGTTTTAATCGGTTCTTTTCGGTATATGGTTCCGGTTCGGGTACCGGTTTGACACCCTGATTTTCACTCAGAAAAGAGTATTTCATTTTTGAAATTCGGCTTAAAGAATAACCAGAATCAAATTCTCTTTTTATTAAGAAATATAAGATACAGAAAAAAAATTTCTAAAAAGTCGAAAACTTTTCCTTGGTCAATATAAACCCTCTAATTAAATGTAAAGGATGTCTAAGTCTTAAAAAAATCCTAGCTTAGACATGAAGTTTTTTGATTTTAATCAAATTTCGCCCTAAAAAAATTATTTTTTTGTGTTTCAATCTGTTTGTGTATTTTTTCGAGCTGATATATTTTTTTACCAGCGTATTATTACCTATATTATACTATATCTTATAGTATGGGTTCAAATCTATCCAAATCGCTGAAGATCACTGTTTTTAACGGAGGTAAGGCAGATTTTTTAAAGGATTATTTCGAACCATTATTGAGAAATATTTGTCAGCTTTATGAGACATAAGAATAGAGAATTCCGTAATTCTATGTTGGTTTTTTTTTTGAATGTAGGGATACCACTGGATATCCATCATAAAAAAATAACTTATTTTATAAATTTTTTAATATTAAACAAAAGATTATACTTGTACCGGTACGTACCGGTATACCGAAATAAATATTTGAGTACTGTATCGGAACCGAAGTCCGAAATAAACTGAAAACCTTAATAGAACCTTTAACCGAAATTCTCATTTCGGTACGTACCGGAACCGATTAGCTTACTTTTTGCATGTTAGCTACACTTTTGCATGCGCTCAAACCAATTGTCGAAGCACTTTTTCCACTCCGATTGAGACACCTCCAAAACATAGTTTTTGAACTCTTCAACAGCATCTTCTGGCGACGAAAATCGTTGACCACGCATTTTTCCCTTGATGTGCGGGAATAAAAAGAAGTCATTGGGTGCCAAGTCAGGGCTGTACGGCGGATGACCCATCAATTCGACGTTTTGGGCTGTCAAAAAAGCGCTGTGTGAGAGCTCGCATCGTCATGGTGCACAATGATCTGTCTTCTCTTGTTCGTTTTTCGAATTTCTGTACCACTCAGAATTGACCGTCCTACGTTTCTCAAGCGGAACAGTTTTACCGAAGAAACAGGCGACCATTTGCTTCGAAGTGCTTCTTCCACGAACGACTTTCGTTGGATTTGGCTCGTCTTCGAAGACCCACACGGTCGATTGCTGTTTTGTTTCGGGCTCATAAGCATAGATCCATGATTCGTCACCTGTGACGATCTTATAATCGCCTTTTGAAACACCGCAATAATATTTTTTCACGAGCCTTTTTTTGAGCGATTGTTAAATTGTGCGGGATCCAACGAGAACAAACCTTTTCCAGGTGTTCCAGGTGTTCATGCAATATCGAATGTATGCTTTTGGAAGAAATGCCCAAGGATGCCTCTATCTCACGGTATGTCACATGACGATCTTGCATTATCAGTTCAAGCACGTCATCAATGTTTTCTGGCACAACGACTGTTTTAGGACGACCTTCACGACCTTCATCTTCGAGTGAGCGTCGCCCGCCATTGAATTCATTAAACCAATTTTTCACTGTGCAATAGGATGGTGCTTCATCGCCATACAAAGATTTAAGTTCATCGTTGCACTCTTGTCGTGATAATTCATGTCGAAAGTTGTGAAAAATGATTGCACGAAAATTTTCACGAGTTAATTCCGTTTTTCTGCCGATGTAAGTTTTTGATTAATCGTTAATCGATAACTTTTTTTGGGAAAAGGCCAGTTGGTCCTAAAACGGCTAGAAGTGACCAAGGCCAGAAACTTAAATAACAACCCACGTTCTATATAGGCACATACTTTTAATGCGAACTATATCGCCTACATATATTTAATAGTCTTTTTAGTTCTTATCTTGTAAATATTATAAACTTAAAAAAAAAAAGTTGTTTGTTTTTATATTTATCTTTCTTTGGCCAGCGTGGAAGTTGGTGATGGGTAAATATATACAATTCACTGGATCTATTTATTGTAGCTGACATCATACAAAACCGTCCACTGTGAGCCGGATAGTAAGCTTTCGGAATCAATTTAAATTTCCACTTGCCCTTAACCCATTATAGGGTATACCATTGTGCGTTGCTTGAAATCTTTAAAAAATTCTCCTCCTCTCTTTTTTCTTTTTTTTTCATTTGGTTTCTTGGCTGGAAGCCCAATTTAATAGTTTTTCGATTTGTTGAAAAGCAAATGCCAAAGCATAGAAAATAAATTGTCACAAAATGCTGGCCAACCGCAAATGGGCAGGCAAAAGTTTCCTCTTTCACTCGAGAGTTCTTTACAGACGTCGACTCCTTGGCCTTATCTTTATCAATGGAAAAGCGCAGCCATGTCCACTCACATATCGACAGCAAAAAAAGTTCGACGACTTCTTGGCCCAGAGAAGCGCCAGCATCGAGTGGAGTTGTAAATAAAATTTTCAATTGAGTTCATTTGAAAAATGCGTACTCGGTGGGAAGAAAGATAATTATCAACTAACTGACATTTCAAATGCCCCATAAAATCTCATAAAAGTGCATAAAGTGCTTTTTAACAGCCCGTCGTCGTCGTCGTCTGTCGTAACTAGTTGTAAATATGCTGCTCGGCTGCCAGCTCCTCAGGCCCCCGGTCTCATGCTTTTGCTCTTCAACATGCACTCAATGAATGAAATGTGTGCACAATGTTGAAAATAGTTGTGACACCGCCCGGACTACCCCCCAAAACCGGGTGCTTGTTGTTGTTGTCCTTACGGCTGGCGGGGCATGTAGTGCCTCGTACTACAACTTCCGCTTTATGTGGACATGATAAATTGATGCTAAGAAAAGGAGCAACAAAAACGGGCAAGATTTTACATATTTTAAATTTAAATAGTCAAAACATTTAAATAGTATGTGAAGTTAAAAAACAATAGAAAGCTAAAATCAAATCCGCCTATGTTTCTTTATATTTATCCGATATATGTTATAGTCGTCCGATTTTGACCAAGCTTTACAGAATAATATAGATACATATAAAAAATAATAAATACCAAGTTTGGAGACGCTACCTTTGAAAACAAAAAAGTTGTTCTCACTAGAATTAGTTTTTGAACGGATCGTTCATATGGGAGCTATATGCTATAGTCGTCCGATTTTGTCCAAGCCTTACAGAATTATGAAGATATAGTAAATACCATAGTAAATACCAAGTTTGAAGACGCTACCTTTGAAAACAAAAAAGTTTTTCTCATTAGAACTAGTTTTTGAACGGATCATTCCTATGGCAGCTATATGCTATAGTAGTCCGATTTTGACCAAACTTTCCAGAATTGTGTAGATGCATATTGATATAATAAATACCAAGTTTGGAGACGCTAACAAAGAAAACAAAAAAGTTTTGTTCACTGGAACGAGTTATTGGACCGATCGCTCCTATGGCAGCTATATGATATACTCATACGATCCAGTCGTTGCCGACAAATGGGCTGACTTAATGAATTTAAAGACTATTTGCCAGGGATTAATCCCGTAACGAATATCGGGTTCAGTACCAGTTCCGTACGTACCGAAATAAGAATTTCGGTTAAAGGTTCTATTTCGGTTTTCAAATTATTCCGGTTTTCAGTTCCGATACGGTACTCTGATTTTTATTTTGAAATGCCGGTACTTCCCGGTACAAGTATAATTTTTGTTAATATTAAAAAATTTATAGTATTTTAAGATATCCAAAAAATTAATGGATGTTATAGAACAACATACTGTTTTTCGAAGAATATGCCACATAAAAAACGATTTTTAAATATACCGATTTCTAACCTTTTTTATTTTAGAACGAACAATTTCCCTAAATGCTTCTGTCCACGCTTCCAATGGTATCCCTACACTCTTCGAATAATTGAAACACCTAATTTAATTAAAATCCAGAAACTTTATTTCTAAAATTTTTATTATTATTTTTCACACATTTCCATATTTAAGGAAGGATTTTTTAAAACTTAGAAATCATTTACATTGTTTTTCTATAAATATTTTTTTCTTTATCTTATATTTATATCTTAAAAAGAGAATTTTATTCTGGTTATTTTTAAGGGCTATCGCTATTTTACCAGTTGAAAGAATCATAAATAAACCAAATAAATTGTAAGAAACCGAAACAATACCGGTATTGGCGTTTCGGTATGGCCCACGAGTTTGTTCACGACAGCTTTAAAACTGAGGGAGAAAATAGCATAAGAAACATACGGACGGACAAGGCAAGATCGACTCGGCTATTGTTGATCAAGATCTTATATGCTTTATATGGGGTTAAATATAAATATTTCAATGCGTGGCTAACTTCTGGTCAAATAGACACTCTGCAAGTGTATAACAAGAAGAACACGGTCGAGTACCCCGACAACGAAATACCCTGTACCCTTGATTATATGTTTGTTTTAAGGGGCAAACCTAGTGTGAAATAAAAAAAAATATTTTTTTTTCATATTTCGATAGATTACACCTTTAGAATATTAAAATTTCAAATCGATATCTCAAATAGTTTTTGAGTTATAGCCACTTAAATAGAAGCTACTCGGTAACTAGAGCGTTTCATTAGCGTTTTTTAAAGCGTTTTTCTCGAAACAGCATTTTCCGAATTTCCTGGAGTGATTACTCAAAGACTAATGATCCGATCACTACCGAATTTTCTTCTACATGTTCTTTATATAGTTCCCCATACCTTAACCTATCGATTTTTTGATCTGATCTGGGTGAAATTTGACCTTTTTTTTAACAAGCCGCCATTTTGTCAATGTTGTATTTTTTTATCGTATCTTCTATTTTAAAGTGTTTTTGTTTTTATATACTTGAAAAGTGTATATTAATTTTGCCCAGAATTTTGAATCGCATAGAAATATTCATTTCCGACCCCATAAACTAAATATATTCTTGATTTCTATATAGTTCGATTCCGTCTGTCCGCCTGTCTGTCTGTTTCTACGCGAACTAGTCCCTCAGTTTTAAAGCTATCGAGCTGAAATTTTGCACATAGTCTTCTTTTTACTGCACGCAACTAATATGTCGGAACCGGCCGGATCGGAAGACTATATCGTATAGCTGCCATGGGAACGATCGTTCTAAGAACAAGTTCTAGTAAGAAAAACTTTTTTGTTTTCTATCGTAGCGCCCCCAATCTTGGTATATATTAGTTTTATATGATTTCACATAATTTTGAAAAATTTATCAAAATCGGATGACTATAGCATATAGCTGCCATAGGACCGATCGGTCGGAAAATGTGTTTTACTAAGAAAAGTTGTTTTTTTTGGTATCAAATTTTAATTATCAATGATTTTAAAGATTTAAATATCTGATATCTATATCCTATATATATTTTACCGGTTAAATCAGTTGGAGTAAAGTATTGCAAGTGTATTAAAACTTCGGCACAGTCGAAGTTAGCTTTGCCTTCTCGTTTTTCTTAAATTTCATCCACGGAGACGGCCGGAATTACTGCAGCAGTGGAGGACCTTTTTTTCGCGCCGTCGGAGATCGTGTATAACTTCAAAAATATTTAATTTATTTTATTCAAAAATTTCGCTGTATTTTCTTGAAACATGTATAAATATACTCTTAACATTTAAATTAATTAATAAAGTAGATTTTTTTATAAAAATTAACAAAAATCACCCCTTTTTTTAGGCGGTTACACTAGGTGTGCCCCTTTTATCGCATTTATACATATACTCACGACGCCGCTGTCGCGACGGTGCCGATGTAACGCTGGTCCCCCGCCTCCTGTTGGAAAGCATTTACTTTTTATCTTATTAGGCGTTTTAGATTAGATGGATATTAGGCTTAAGTTAATTTGTTTTAAGTCACAAGGTTTTAAAATTGTGAGTGTGACCGTTTATCGCTGTTTGTAGGGGAAGGGGAAAACCAACTGGATATGCATTGAGGCGCACAGATGGACACACATGGCTATATTGACTCGCCTGTTGAGGTCCCAAATGTTTCCTTCTTTCTGTTATATGCATTTCTTCATTTCTTCATGCACTTCCTCATGCCCTTTTTACCCATTTTTAAGGGTACAGGGTATAAAAATGGTTAGAAACACACGGATTCAATAAACACATATAATGTTTAACTTTCAAATGGGGGAAAATTCTGCTGGATACAGAATTCGAGCAAAGTCTATTTACTGAATTAATGAGTACTCGAATTGCTTACCGTTACCGAAAATAGGCAAAAACAATTAACGATATCGTAAAATGTATTCCTTTCGGTTTTAATCCCTGATCAGAAAACATTTGGGATGAAAAATGTTGACTATTTCTTATTATATAATTTATTTCTTTTTTAAGTTACAATTTCAATTCTTTAATTTTGCAGCCAACTGTATGGTTTCACCAATCTAATTAAAATATCTCATTGACTGTCCAAAGCCCTTTATCAACCTTCCTATACACACCAAAATGGCTTAACTAATTATAAATATACCTTTTATTGGCTACATTTACTTATTTATTTGTTTTTAGAAATTCAAAATTTGAACTGATAACGTCTAAAATTAGTGGTGGATTTATTGTCGATTAGCGATCCGATACTTATCGTTGGCCGATGGCACGCAACTAGCGTCACGAATTGCCCACTAGCTCCATCTATATTTGAATTAAGGAACAGACCGTGTTACCGTTTCAAGCCCAAATTCAAATGAGACGTTTGATATCTAAGAATTGAGGACAACAAATGTGTAAATGTGTTGTTTGATTTGCTATACACAGCAAAAATAAAAGTGAAAAAATGTGTGGTGCCAATATTAATCAAACTTAGATATGTAATAAACATTTAACCGTATGCTTTTAAGATGGACAAAACAAACATGTGGATGAAGGAATCAAATATGTTTTTTATACTCTGTACCGAAGGTACACAGAGTATTTTGGGTTTGTGCAAATGTATGTAACAGCCTGAAGGAAGCATCTCCGACCCTATAAACTATATATATTATTGATCAGCATTAACAGCCGAGTCGATATAGCCATGTCCGTCTGTCCGTCTGTCTGTCCGTCTGTCTGTCCGTATGAACGAAGAGATCTCAGAGATGGTAAGAGCTAGAGGTTTGAAGTGTATGGAACATATAATTCTTATACCTGCAGGCAGATCAAGTTTATTTTTAATTTTTGCCACGCCCCCTGCCTCCCCCGCAAAATAAAAAAAACGTAATAATTCCCACAATTTTCAAGATAGATAGTTTGAACATCATAAACATATATTCTACTACTTATTATGAATCGATCCGCCATACATCGTTTTTCGATCAGATGAACGATTTTTGAGCTATACGTAAAAGAAAATAAAAACCAACGGCAACACCGCAGCGATTGGTAGAACTTACGAGAAAGAGAGAGCGAGAAGGCAATAGCTAACTGGTAATTTCCCAATTGTACCTTGCTTGACGACAGGATCTAATTGGACTGCGCCGCTCTCAGTTTCCCCCCGCCTTCTTTCCCATAGATATTTGTGTAATTAGGCAAAGACCAAGTATGAGAGGAGCGATGCAATTGAGATAACCTACGGTCAGAAATCACACGTGACTAATATAGATACGTTTATGTTAATAGGAAATTATATACAAATTTTATAATTTTACGAGTTATGTACTAGGGTAATTCTACTTATCATTACTTATCGAGCCCCCATACATCGTTTTCCAAGCAGATGAACGATAGTCGAAAGAGTTGCCACCTCCAGATTTTGAAAAAACCTCACACTTTAAAGTTATCGATTACATACAAAAAGGTACAGAGTATATTACAGTCGGGTTTGACCGACTTTCTTACTTGTTTTTATTTGGATTTACCAAAAATTCATAATTTGTTATGTATTCGTTTGACAACTTCGTATTTAGCAGCTGATATAAGATAGGCGTCGTAAGTTCTCACCCTGCGACTGACTCTATGACAAGCAAGAAAGGCATGACTTCGTCAAGCAATTTACTTGTATGCAGATGAGTTGCCGAATATGTTCGGCCCTCAGGGGATATGGGAAACTCAGGTATATACAAACATATAAGACCTACACGGAGCAGATAAATTCATAATCTAGTCAGTGTACGACAGAATAATAGATTTTGTAAACCAGCGTTCTGCATTGCTAGCTTCCAGAAGAAGGACAAGGGCTTAAGTAAGGTCTTAAGTTGATCGTTTTTCTTAGAAATTCGAAAAAGGGATCTGAGATGATCATTTATTTAGTTTAAAGCACATAACCGAACAAAAACCGGGGATCAGTTTTTTTTTCAATCAGAATCAACGTCTATTCCCATGCAGTTTGAATCTCTGTATAAAATTAAAATAAAAGTCGATTTAAGGGACAATTAAAATATAAACTATAATTCATATTATCATATCTTCTCCTCTCACTCATCCTTGTTTGTTATAAAAAATAATTTATTGTCGTTCCTTCGTAAATCTTTATCAATTTAGACAGTATCAATAAATAAATTTTAAAAAAATTTATGATTTTGAATTTATTTATATATAACATCCATATCCTATCGGTTAAATCAGTTAAAGTGAGCTTTTACAAGTGTACTAAAACTGCGTACTTTGCCTTCTCGTTTTGACCTCATTCGGTTTTCTCCGCGAACGTTACGCGGAATCTATAGCCCTTAGGAACGGCCGCTTTCCAGTCACGAACCCTTAGGACCGTTTCGCTTCCGTAAGTGCGTGAGTGGCCGTTGGATTTGAAAATAGGCTGCTTTTTAGGTTATTCCAACTAATTGTTAATATTTTTTATGGTTGTATGAATTAATATTAAAATGTGTAGAGGGGATTACGTCACAAGTTTAAGCCACGAATGGTAAAGATCAGGAACTGTTTCTGAGCTGGTTTTATCTGATTCTGCGAAGACCAGAGGCAGGTTCAATATTCTAGCTTCGGTCGAAGCAACGAAATGAAATGTTGTTTGGTTGTGTAGAGATCATTAAATTCTTGATAACACCAGGGACACTTTGGCTTTTTTACAAAGGAAAATAATGTGGTTTTTAAAGCTCAACATAGGTTCCAAAAATTTCACCAAATCGTCGACTTTATAAAAACGAACTGTTCCCCATTAATGTTGCATTCGTATAAATAAGACTTGATTCGCTGGAAGGTCATGCATTTACACTTATTAATATTATTTAAGTACAAGTGATTAAGGAAGGTGTAAAAATGGAGTATCATAAGAGGCACATTGAAAGCTTAAAGTCACTTAAGTACGTAAGGCCATTTGCAGTCGGAAAGCACTTGAGGAAAATCATTAATGATGAACTAGGTATAATCTGAACTGAATGAAAGAGACGCTAAGCACCGTTATAAAATGAGTCTTGTAATAAGTAAATGTAATTCCATTTTGCTATCTGACGTGACGAAATATTAAAAAATCATATTCCCATGTGTTCTACATATCGCTTTCGACCCCGAAAACCGACCCAATTCAAATTAGATTTTTGTATATCACCTCCTCTATGGAACTTATATATAGAAGGAAGCGATCAGGCTGCAACGTGATTGCTTATTTGAATAACTGTGACACTGTCTTCTCGGGAAAGTTTCCTCAAACGCTGTGCGATCTCTTGATCGCATCCCTCCGAGCACTGATCAACTGGGCAGGGAAAACTGGGCTTAGCGTGAACCCTTTTCAACAGAAAATACAAGATTTCCTCTGTCGTCCCTCCAAAGCTCAATGTAGAGACTCTAACACTAAGCAAAAACGCCTATATCTAGGCCTTACACTCGACATGAAGCTAGTTTAGATTCTGAACATTGGTGAAACGGTCACTGATGCGTGTAGGAAAAATATCGGGCTAAATGTTGGATGACCCCAAACTAAGTTCGATGGGTATACACGACAATCATACGACCGATCCTGCTGTACGGAATATCGGTATGGTGGCCAGTCCTATAAAAGACAGCCCAGCAGATTCGGCAAGGTCCAGCTCATGGCTGAAATATGCATTACACTACAAATGATGATCTTGATGCTTTCTAAACATATCTTTTCCATTGAGCAGATGGAATATAGAGTAGCGACCCTATCTGCTCTACGTTTGAGAGAATCGAAACAATGAAGCACAATCAACTTCGGTCTCTCTAGCATATTTTAGGGAAACATTCTTCTTCCTAAAGGCACTGATTAATGTATTCCAACGAAATACCTCTCTACCCCCTTTCACGTTTTCATTCCTTTTAGAGGAGAGTGAAAATGTATACTGACGTCTCCAAACTCGTTAACCGAGTGGGTGACGATGTATACTCCGAAGAACTCCGCATCAGTCATTCCTTCAAACTACCAGCTCACTGTAGTGACTTTCAGGCGGAAATCCTTCCTCTTATATGCCCACAGTACTCAGCCCAGACGCTAGGTACAATAAGTATTTTCTCAAATAGCCAAGCTGCCCTTGTCTCAAAATCAACAACAACGATATCGTTGAATGACTGTCGCAAATCTCTCCAAGAGAAGGCAGAGCAGTCTGAAAAAAAACCATTTATTTTGGTCCCAAGGCATAAAGCCGCGAGTCAGGTCACTACGGAACTACTTCCCGACTAGGAAACGGTCGGTATGCCCATGGCTACGTGCATTCTCATTACCAGAGATTTATACGAGCAGAAAGCTACTCGAGCGTGATTGACCCGGCAAAAAACGCTCAGTGGACTTATAAAAAGGACAAAGGACTTGTAACAAGGCGCTAGCATCCACCTCCTACCCGGTAAAGAAACTGTAAGTATCCCTAAGGCTACCCCATAACGACTTCTCTAGCAGCTGCAGAGACAAGGAAGAAGTGAAGTCTGTCTCACACTTTTTCTGTACGTGCCCCGATCTAAGTCGTCCTCGGCTTATACTTTCTTACACCGTTCGATGATTTTTCTCGGGCTTTATATAGCCATCCGTATAAACCTACGCCCTAAAATGTTTCTTCCTCTCAATAAGTTTCTATTGCAGCCATAACATCTATCTAATATAGATGAATTAGACAACTTTGTGCCAAGTTTCAAATTTAGATAACTTTAAGTGATAGATAGCTAGACAGACCCTATGGGGGCTTTCCTCTAATTTCGCTGACTTAATTGTCCAGCTACATTCCTTTCCCATTTAGAATTTGGCAATATACATCATAGGGTTGGCAAACTCGTTTAACTTTGGTGATTTTGTTTTAACATGTATTGAAACTATTTGAAATTTGAAAATCTAATTAACGCCCTGAACGAATTTGGATAGGAAATCTGTGGGTTTGGGTTCCTGGGATTCCTTCCAGTAGCGCATAATATGACCCTTTTGCTTCCAGATCTCAACAGATTCCTTCAGCTCCATTTGGCCCTGCAAAAGGGAAATAATTAATACAGTAAACGGAGCATTTGATAGGCCAGGTACTGGCACTTGCCTTGATGACCAGCATATCAATGACTCGTATGTCAGTCACATTGCGATGTTTGACATACTCCTCGCGCAATTTAGCCCTGCACTGCTCCACGCTCATGGGTATGTCATAGTCCATCACTGTAAGTTGAAACATATTCAATTTGTTTATAAACGTTGAAAGTTAAGAGTTTACATAACAAAATCAAGATTCAACACCCACCAATATATGGCATCTGACGGTACCAGGCTTTGTACAGATTGAGGGCACGTTTGCGTGCCTCATCCCTATCCACGGACAGAATGGGACGCACTTGTTGTACGGCTCGCTTGACAGCTTCACGTCCAGCCATGGTTTATAAAATTAAATTGCTTGTTGCAAAACTAAACAGCTGAAAAACAGAAAGCCAGTGTGACCGTTTTGCCAGAGTAAGACGTAAGACGTAGCAAAACGTAAGACGTAGCAAAACGTTTTAGTATTATTAGTATTCTAGCGCTTGCAGCAGACGGTCACACTGCGCATGAAAATAAAAGTGAATTTATTAATCTCAGTAATTACTCCGTAAAATAATCCATTTAAATTTAGCAAATAGTGCGTGCATTCAAAACTACACCTTAAGTGCCAACAATAGCCCACGATTTAGGGCTTTAAATTACACATACATACGCCGAATAAAACAAACAACCAAACCAACGTCAGCGCCACAGCGTTGCCAGCCCAAAATGCACACGCCCTAAAATTAAATCATTACCAAGTTGGACTTAATAAAAAAAATCAAATAAAAACAAATGTGCATATACAACTGTAAAATGCCTAAATTGCCCCTGTAAATTACCTGCTCTATTAAGTCTGTGCAAATTCTGTTTTCAATTTTTTTTTGTGGCTGGCAATGCTGCTTGCGGTTTGTCCGGCTGTCATTCTCTCTGTTGCTTTGGCCGCCGTCGTCTGCCTGGGTTGTTTGTCGGTATATTTTTAATCGCTCGCCCAACACAAAAAAAAGGAGAAATATATATGAATTATTGTATAATAGCATAATTTATGCAAAATGAAATTATTTTTATAGGGCAACAACTACCTGCTTATGCATGGTGCACCTAATTCAAGGCTGATAAGTAAACAAAAACTACAACAAATTATAACAAAAAGTGACAAACAAATAAAAAAACACAACAACAAAAATGGAAGCCATTGCCAAACACGATTTTTCAGCAACTGCAGATGATGAGCTCAGTTTTCGCAAAACTCAGATTCTAAAGGTGAGTTCAACTAGTAGATGAGAGAGAGAGATCTGTGTGTGTGTGTGTGTGTGTACATTGCATGCATAATTTTGTCTTGCATATGTTTAAAGTAAAGGATTTGCATCTCCCCCCCCACCACAGGTCGTTGCCTTAACCCACATCCTAAACCCCACCAAACAGACCCAGACAGATTTAGTTACCAGACAGAGTCATAAGCGGTTCAAAAGGTGCATCCCAAGCGGGGGAAAAAGATTATCTGCCCTGTATACCCTTTACTCTTAGCTTCTGGTTAGGGTATTCACCCGCACCCAAGTTGCCTGCAGTTGGCCAAATTCTCTATGTGTGAGTCTGGTTTTTTTTTCCTCTCCTTTCCAGGTGTTTGCTGCACCGTCCTAGGCCCTTTGTTTTGGCTGGTGAATTTTCCGGTTTCTTGTTGCCAGGGCGGTGTAAGCTCACCTTTTTTTTTTTGTTAGTCGTTGGTGTTGTTGTTGTTTGAGGCCTGTGTCTACCTTGTCGTAGGTTAGTCACAGCCCCGGGGGTACCAGTGCGCCTTGCCAAACCCAGGGCAGGTTTCAACTTGAGATATTTTTCCAATATGCTGATTGATGATGTCAATGACTCAAAGCTTTTCTTTATCAACCGCCAACTACAGCTGCTCACCACCACCCCAGCTTCTTCTTCTGCTGCGAAGGTCAAGTATGTCCAATGGACTCGCTTATCTATGGGAAATGCATTTGTTTTGGTCTAAGCTTATCGGTTAAGTTGATAATACTATTGCTCGAGTTCATCCACTCAACGGGAGGGGAGGGGAGATAAAAGAGTGTGAGTAGGAACCTGTGGACTTTTGTTTGGCTTAGTCATAAGCAAAGATACGAAATGTGGGAAAACAAATTGTTCTTTTTTTTTTTTTTGTTTTGCCTGTGAATCACCATTCATCGCAAGGAAACTGGTTTCCCTCATTTTGGCATTAAACCTTGAGAGTGAATCTGAATTAGTTTTAGATTTTTCGATCAAACGTGCCAAAATCCTTGCTGAAATCAACTTGCGCTCTTATGAAATAGACAAAATAAACTTGCCTAGTTGCTCGCCAGAGAAAAGTCGGTAATTCTTGGACTATATATTTTATAATTTACTCCGAAACGAAGTTCTTGCTTGTGGAAGCAAATGGGATTAAGAGCTGGTTTAGATGATAATTTCCTCAGGCAACACAAATCTCTTACCCTCTTATCTCTTGCACTTTCTTCTAAAACAAATGTGTTCAGAATTTTTTGAATAACAACACACAATTTAATACGACTCTAACACGAATGTTGAGATGAGTTGTATTTGAACAGCTACAAAAAGGAAGAGTGAAGGAGAGAGAGAGATGAAAACAGGATATGTTTATGTCAGAGTTTGTGCTCAATACCGCCTGACGTACGAACACATTCGGAAATTCACATAGACATGAGTAAACAAGGGAGTAAACAAAACAGCATATCCAATCAGTCGCTGGTTGGCGTTCAATGAAGTAGGTCAGAGTCGCATTATATTATATATTATAATACACTCTCTATTATTCGCCTCGCTCTTCTTGACAAACGCTTATGGCTCTCGCGTTTGCCGTGAGCTTTGACTTGCGAGCTAAGCAACAACAAAAGAGTTCTGCAAGTATAGGCGTTGGGCAGCTTTGATTAAGAGTACAGCCAACGTTAAATATTTCAAGTCAAAATATTTTTTCAGTTCAAAAGCAAAAGCTCAAAAGCATTCTTATACCCGTTACTCGTAGAGTAAAAAGGGTATACTAAGTTCGTGCAAATGTATGTAACAGGCAGAAGGAAGCATCTCCGACCCCATAAAGTATATATATTCTTGATCAGCATCAACAGCCGAGTTGATATAGACATGTCCGTCTGTCCGTCCGTCCGTATGAACACCTAGATCTCAGAGACTATAAGAGCTAGAGCTACCATTTTTTCAGTGTAGACTAGTTTTGTCTGCACGCAGATCAAGTTTGTTTCAAATTTTTGCCACGCCCCCTCCCGCCCCCGCAATATGAAAAAAACCTTATATCTTCCACAATTTTGAAAATATATTATTCGAACCTTCTAGACATATATTTTAATCATCGTTACCTATCGATCCGCCATACATCATTTTCCGATCAGATGAACGATAGCAGAGTTGCCACCCCCGCAATTTGAAAAATACCTCATATCTCCCACAATTTTGAAGATGGATTATTCGAACCTTCTAGACATATATTTTAGTCATCATTACCTATCGATCAGCCATACATCATTTCCTGTTCAGATGAACGATGGAAAAGTTCCCGCCCCCGCAATTTGAAAAATACTCCTCATCTCCGACAATTTTGAAGATAGATTGTTCGAACCTTCTAGAAATATATTTAGAACATCATTACTTATCGATTCGCAATACATCATTTTCCGATCAGATGAGCCAGAGTAGAGTTGCCGCCCCCGCAATTTAGAAAAATCTGCATATCTCCCACAATTTGGGCATGTTGTGATCTAATAAAATATTCTTAAATAAACCCTGAGTAACGGGTATGTCGAACTCGAGCAGGGCCGACTTCAACTTACGCTCTCATTAAACCGATATTGGAGGCTAGTTGTCCAGATCCTTCCCTTCTCTCCTCTCCAGTTTTCCAGTCTTACGAATTTTTTTCTGTTTGTTTCCAAAAATCGTCACATTGAGCTTTTATTGAAATTTGTTTTATTCGTAGACGAGCGGTCGTGGGTTCGACTCAGAGAACCGACAATTTATATCTATTAAGTTTAATTGTTTTTTTCCTGTGGAAGGAGCCTTTGCTTCAATTCCATTACTGACTTTGCTGCTTAAAAAAAATATATATTCTGTCATACTCCCATTTTCGCTTTCGTAAAAATTAAGTGAAAACCGAAGCTTAGCTGATTAAATGAATGAGTAATTAAATAATTAGCTATACTATTTAAGATAGCTGATAACGCCAGTATATAACATTGATAATTTAATTAATATATAACTAGCTGTATACCCAGCGCTGCTAGGGTTTTTAAAAATTGTGTGTTTTTTTCACAAAATAAATTTTGATAATTTTAGTAACTATATAATCTTATATAAAATTCATAATTCTAAAAATGACAATTGTCGGCTCGATCTACAGCAGCCTTTGCTACTGACTTCAGGTTTGTTCATTGCCTTTCCATGCAATCAATACCTGAAACAGTTGGGAACTGCAAAGATCTATACATATAAAAAAGGTTGAATGTATGTTACTTATAGTCATCTAAACCACTGCACAATGAACCCAAAGTCGATTTTTTTATGGCATAAAGTCTAATTATAAAGATATCTGCACGAAATTTGGTTTATACGAATATAATATATTCCAAGGAGTCCTACCAAATTAAGTTCAAATTGCGACACTATTTCATATAGCTACCATATAAACGATCTGGCCGACTAGCATGCATTTTTTTTTATAGATGAACTTTCTCCACATTTTTCTAAAACATAAAATCGGAATCAGCTTATCTTTTACGTCTACTTGTTAACCACACTTTAAGCAATTCTTAATGCAAAATTTCTTTGTAAAAAGTCGTGAAAAAATCAGGGAATCAAACCGAATCGAATTTCGGTTCCGGTTCTGGTATGTACCGAAACTAATGTTTCGGTAAAAGGTTCTGTTTAGGTTCTAGTTTATTTCGGTATTCGGTTACGGATCGGTACCTTGGTTTTTATTTCGGTATACCAGCACGTACCGGTATGTACCGGTATAATTTAAAAATCCTTTAATCCAAAGATATAATAGAAATGGTAGCAACCTACACAACAGAAAGTAGTTATAAAATAAGCAAATTAAACATAATAAACTTTACCTCAGAAAAAACAATTTTCCTAATAATAGAAGAGAAAGAAGAACTTTTGATATATGATTGAATGTTAAATACACTGTACGCAGATAACTTTAACGATCACAATTTAACCCTGCTGTTGGGTTAAGTCCATTTGGGCCAATTATTAATTCATTTCCTTCGTAAATGCAAAAATTAAGGATAAATTAATAATATTTGGAATTTATTGAACCAAAATAGATTCAACGAAGTAAGATGAAATTGTTATTTTTATTGAAAATTTCAGTATAGACCAAATGGTCCCTAAACTTCACATTTGTAAGTTTTTGCTTACGTTTACCCTGCGATTTACTCTGAAGAAGTCCCTGATTGAAGCAATAACGAGAGCGTAAGTTGAAGTCGGCCCTGCTCGACTTCGATATACCCGTTACTCAGGGTAAGGTTGCCCAAATTGTGGGAGATATGAGGAATTTTTCATATTGCGGGGGCGGTAACTCTTCAATCGTTCATCTGATCGAAAAATGATGTATGGCGGATCGATAGGTAATGCTGATTTAAATATATGTCTAGAAGGTTCGAACAATCTATTTTCAAAATTGTGGGAGATATGAGTTTTTTTCATATTGCGGGGGCGGAAGGGGGCGTGGCAAAAATTTGAAACAAACTTGATCTGCGTGCAGAAGATACAAGTCTACACTGAAAAAATGGTAGCTCTAGCTCTTATAGTTCCAGAGATCTAGGTGTTCATACAGACAGACAGACAGACAGACAGACAGACGGACAGACAGACAGACGGACATGTCTATATCGACTCGGCTATTGACGCTGATCAAGAATATATATACTTTATGGGGTCGGAGATGCTTCCTTCTGCCTGTTACATACATTTGCACGAACTTAGTATACCCTTTTTACTCTACGAGTAACGGGTATAAAAATGAAATAACAAAAAAAAAACTCAGAACCGAAACTGTAAAGGTACAATGTTTCGGTTCTTTTCGGTTTCAAAAATAAAGGTTCCGAAATACCGGTTCTTCGGGTTCCGGTTTGACACCCTGGAAAAAACCCATTAGACTATCGTATAGAGGACACTTTAATGAACAATATTGCATTACAATCCTCGAAAATCCACCAAACTTTTACTGCACGATATAAATACCAAACTCAAACGAATTTGTATAAAACATGCCGAGGGCATTATTTTACATATTTTTCTTAAATTTGTTAAATTGACTTTTGTTTATTTCTAAGCCAGTAAATCTAGACAAAATTTTTGCAACAACCAAACCCAGTTAAAGCTTACTTTTAGGGCTGCATAAAAGTTTTGGTTTCTATGCCCGCTCTGCAGTACAATTTTTTGAAACATTGTGCAATAGAAGAAATTCAGGCTTCCAAAATTTGCCTGTCCATTCATGGTGAAGAAGATGTTTTTCGATTTTGTTGACTGGTGGCTTAATAAACATAAACCAATACTTGGAAAAACGCGTTTGTCCACGCAGCTTATTTTACTAGGAAATTTGTCAATGCACGAAAAAAGTATACCAAAAAACGGAGAAATAAACGCAGACCAACAATTTATGTATAAGTTTATTTTAAAATGTGTCTGTCAGTAAATCCACTCAAAGTTTCGGAGAAAGGCAAATAAAGTCTAGCAATCAAATTATGCGAAATTAACATTTACAAAATTTGTCCTTAGAAACGAATCCCTTCCATACTAAATCCCCGTTGAAAAGGCACAGGTTTATCGCCCGGTTTTTTAGACACCCATTTCTATTTAATTTTTAGTTGCCCACAGTCGTAACACCCCATCCCATTAGCAATAATGAAACAACTTTACGAGAATTTGTCGAACAGCTTTTGTCGTGTGCTTAAGCACAACTTTAATGACCGACTCAGCTGTAGATTTAATTTTTTTTATTTTGCTAACTTTAGAGTGAGTCACCCTAGTCAATTGTGGGTGGAATTTCAGCTTATGTAAAGTCTTAAGCTTGCACTCTCATTGTAATTGCTTTAATTGGTGAATAGTTTTAAACCAAATCCATACCTCTCTACCCCCTCCCGCTATTCGTATATTTGATTTTATTTTTAGATCATTTCATTCATTAAATAACACGCGAAAAAAAAACGCTTTTGATGCTTTCACAAATATTTCCATAGATTCTGTTTGGCTTGGGAGCTTCGTAATACAAAACATTTGCTTGTACCTAGGAAACAATGCCACTGGCACGTAGCTCACACACGAGATATAATAACTATTAAATTGCTTAGAAGTTTTTATGTAACTGTTAGAAATACCTTAATTGTGTCGAATTCTACAATGGAAAATCTAAAAACTGGCAATAACAAAAAACTAGAAAGCAAAACTATAACAATATCTGATTAATATTGATTTATGCATTTATACGATTTTGATCAAACTTGGCAAAACTATTTAAAAACAGGTTTAATTAATAACTGCTGAGTTAGAAGAAGTTACCGCTAAAAACAAAAAATGTTCTCTAATAAAAACCAATTTTCAATCCGTTCGTGTCTTTGGGAACTATTTAATGAATTGAACCGATCCGGGTGCTTTTGTTCAAAATTTTAACTCAGCTAGTTAGTTATTTAAATGAATTATCTAATCTTTGTCCTGATTTCGATATATTCTTTATGGAGTCAAAAATGCTTACAAACTTATTCGGGGGTCTCCCGGAAATCTTTTGTGATTTTTGTACGTAGGTTGCTATATATATTTCTGGCCTAATAATGAAAACCCGAATATTTATGATCTAAAATGGTTTTATTGTTTTTCAAAGTATTCTCCAGGAAGATTTATACACTTTTGCATGCGCTCAAACCAATTGTCGAAGCACTTTTTCCACTCCGATTGAGACACCTCCAAAACATGGTATTTGAACTCCTCAACAGCATCTTCTGGCGACGAAAATCGGTAACCACGCATTTTTCCCTTGATGTGCGGGAATAAAAACAAGTCATTGGGTGCCAAGTCAGGGCTGTACGACGGATGACCCATCAATTCGACGTTATGGGCGGTCAAAAAGGCGCTAGTGTGAGCTGATGTGTGGGAGCTCGCATTGTCATGGTGCACAATAATCGGTCTTCACTTGTTCGTTTTTCGAATTTCTCCGAAGACTTCAGGCAAACAAATTGTGGTGTACCACTCAGAATTGACCGTCCTACGTTGCTCAAGCGGAACAGTCGCCATATGACCACTTTTACTGAAGAAACAGGCGACCATTTGCTTCGAAGTGCTTCTTCCACGAACGACTTTCGTTGAATTTGGCTCGTCTTCGAAGACCCCCACGGTCGATTTATGTTTTGTTTCGGGCTCATAAGCATAGATCCATGATTCGTCACCTGTGACGATCTTATAAACGTCTTTTGACGATTTTTTTTTTTTAATTTCTTTGCATTAATCCACACGAGCCTTTTTTTGAGCGATTGTCAAATTGTGCGAGATCCAACAAGAACAAACATTTTTTACGCCCAGGTGTTCATGCAATATCGAATGTATGCTGGTGGAAGAAATGCCCAAGGATGCCTCTATCTCACGGTATGTCACATGACGATCTTGCATTATCAGCTCACGCACGGCATCAATGTTTTCTGGCACAACGACTGTTTTTGGACGACCTTCACGACCTTCGTCTTCGAGCGAGCGTCGCCCGCGATTGAATTCATTAAACCAATTTTTCACAGTGCTGTAGGATGGTGCTTCATCGCCATACAAAGATTTAAGTTCATCGTTGCACTCTTGTCGTGATAATCCACGTCGAAAGTTGTGAAAAATCATTGCACGAAAATTTTCACGTGTTAAATCCATTTTTCTGCCTAGGTAAGTTTTTGATTGATCGTTAATCGATATCAAACGTGGTCAAACATGAAAGAGTTGTATGGAGCTTTTATCGATAAAAGTCCAAACTTTTTTTGGGAAAAGGCCAATTGGTCATAAAATGGCTAGAAGTGACCTAGGCCAGATACTTAAATAGCAACCCACGTAACTCTAATACACACGAAACTGTTTTTACCACGATCACGTCGTATACACCGTAATTTCAATATCAAAAGTTTAAATTAGATGTATCATTAAATCATAACCTACTATTTTGACTTCACATACAAATTTTGTTGATCATTTACTAGCTAGACCTATCCGTCACACAAACTAACAAATAACATAATAAATTGTAAGTTTATCTGCCGATTTCTCATCTTCTCCATATGTATGCTGTGTAGGAAATGAGAAATCTGCCCTTAACAAGTTTTGGCAATTTGGTTTATATGTAAGTAAAACTTTTTGCCCATGTATTGTAGGCGGCCACCCTCCAGCAAATTGACCTTTACGTTATTTCTGACGAAACTTGAACAGTTGTCAACGTCACCTAAAGTAGACGTAGGTGGTCATGACTAAAGGACAAGGCATTTCATTCATGAAAAAGCAATTTCTTCTATCTTCAACATAATATTCGAATTTCCCATTCGCCAAGCAAGCGAGAAATCTTTTATTGTCTAGCAAATAATTTTGCAACAGCCACCACACAGCCTCAACTTGTAGATACAAAATGTATCTATTTATATGGCACATGTGCGTTGTCAGAGTAATCACAGGCATGGGAAATTGCATAAAATAAGTAAAATTTTAGCTATAAGACAGATTTGACATTCTTATCACATTGGGTTATCACCGTGTTTCTGTTTTGTTTATATAAACGGATGATATGGGAACTAAGTTACGAGTTCCTAGAATCGCTTGTGACGATTGCAAGCTGACACAGTTTCCAATTAAACAAACAATTGAAAAATTGTTTATAGTAATCTCCAGAAAATTGAAAACAAAGCAAAGGAATGCTGTTTCAATGCTTCAATTGATTGTCAACAACATCGACTGCGGCGACCCAGTAAAACGGAAAGAGAGAGCGGAGCGGAGGAAGTGAGTCACAAGCTCAAAATTGATTTAGCACCCAAATAAAAAGAATTGCATAACAAGCTGCCGATAATAATCACTGTGGGATAAATAAAAATTCAACATGTTTTAAATGCATTTTCATTCCAAAAGAGAAAAGAATATACACTCAAAAAAATATATATTTATTGATGTTGACATTCGTTAAGTAGAGTAAATTAATCCCGCATTTTCTTGTTGCCGTTTTCAACATCAGAAACGTCAAATGTTCCCATTTCCAAAAACCAAATTTTCGTTTATTTTTATTCTTGAATGCACATTTTTTAAACGAATTCTCTTATCGTTTTCTGGAACTAAGAACCTTTATCAATTCCGATCGATCTATATCGGAAACGAGAACAGGTCTTAATGAGAAAAAAATTTAATAACATTTGGGGCTTGTTTCAATTATATTTTGGTCTCATTTAAGCAGTATTTCTGGTTAATTTTTTGGACATTGTGCGGCTACTTTTTTTATAGGGTTACTTTATTATTATTATGGGGGGTAACACTGAAATCTCTAGAGATTTTGACGAAAGTTGCTCTGGTAAAATCCTTTGTTCACACAGAAATTCAAAAGATTTCATTATCTTATTCAAAGGTCTAGTTAAAGAGTTTGTGTATAAAACAATGGTCTATTCCGACTCTAGCACATAATTTATCCCATGTGTTCTACAAATCGTTTTCTATTCAAAAACCTCCCAAGTATTCAAAAACCTGAGTCGAAAGCTATTTGTGGAACACATGGATATATTCGTTTTTTTCAAGGCTACAAACCGGTCCGGAACCAAACCCCTAAAAACCTTTTCGGTTCGGGTTTTTCGATGTGCCCGAACCGGACCATGATCCGAACCTTTTACATTTTTGACTCCCAAACCTGAACCCGAATCGGACCAATTATGAAAATATAAAAGGTACGGTTCATTTTATTTAGTATTTTTTCAAACGAATAAAATTTTTAAAATGAGTATTAATAATGAAGTTTTTGACTGCAGTAGAAAACAATTTACATTTAATTAATAAAAAAAACATAATAATGATGTTTAAGATTTTTTTTTAAATTGTCCAAGAGAAAATCGACCAATGTTTTCAAACTTTGAAAAGGTTTTAAAACCTGTTCCAGATTTAATTTGTTAGAGCATTTCTCACACTAAAGTTTGTTTTTTCCAGGGTGTCAAACCGAACCGGAACCGTATACCGAAAAGAACCGATTGAAATTCAGAACCGAAACCACCGTTATTATTTATTTTTTGAGAACCGGTATTTCGGAACCTTTATTATTGAAACCGAAAAGAACCGAAACATTGTACCGGTACAGTTTCGGTTCAGAGATTTTTGTTTGTTATTCCAGTTTTATTGCTTCAATCAGGGATTTCCTCAGGGTAAACGTTAGCAAAAACTTACAAATGTTAGGTTAAGGAACCATCTGGTATATACAGAAATTTTTAATAAATCTAAAAATTTCATCTTATTCGATTGCATCTATTTTGGTTCAATAATTTTCAAATATTATTAATGTATCCTTTATTTTTGCATTTACAAAGAAAAGGAATTAATAATTGCACCAAATGGGCTTAACCTAACAGCATTGTTAAATTGTGATCGGTAACGTTATCTGAAAACAGTGTATTTAACATTCCATCAGATATCAAAAGTTCTTCTTGCTCTTCCAGTTGCACAAGTATTATTAGGACATTTGTTTTCTTGGGTTAAGTTTATTATGTTTTATTTTTCTTCTTTATAACTACTTTCTGATGGGTAGGTTGTTACCCGTTCTATTATATTTTCGGTTTAAAGGATTTTTAAATTATACCGGTACGTATCGGTATACCGAAATAAAAACCAAGGAACAGATACGGAACCGAATACCGAAACAAACTAAAACCTAAACAGAACATTTTACCTAAGCATTAGTTATGGTACGCAACAGAACCGGAACCGAAATTCGATTCGGTTTGATTCTCTGGTTTTTTCTAATCCAAGAAGTTAAAAGAGACGAACAGATTCAGTAAGAAACAATGTCCAAACAAAAAATCCGAGATATCCCAACTGGTGTCAGAAATAGATCGATTCTGCATTTTCCCAAAACAAATACGAATAGGTTTTAGAATCCCGGAATTCTTGTCTTGAAAGAGCTCGAAATAGATTTATTTCAAAATCAAGGGATTGATTTTTTCGATTTCTGGTTTTAATTTGAAGATTATTCCAAAAATCTAAGAGTCGTTATCCGAATGAGCATAGTGTCATTTCTTTGCAACCGAATTGCTAATTTTTTTAGCCGATTCGAATTAAATCTTTAAAAAAAAATTTTAAAACAAACTTGGATTTTTTGTCTATGTTAACCGAGGTTCAAACTAAAACCTGCGGTTCAGGAGTTTCAGGAACCGGTCCGCAAACCGAACCCAAATATTCCTCAAGGGTTCGAATCACCGAACTGAACCTCTTACAAAATTTCAGAGGTTTGCAGGCTTGGTTTTTTTTTTTCTTCATAATTTGTTTTGATGTTCAATATGAATTGGTAGAATATTTTCTAATATTTGAAATTTGTTTGGTAAAGGTTTCCTTGGCACCCCTGTATTTTGCACAATTTATAAACGACTAGAATCGCCTGTAATCGACCAAGTGTGTTTGATTTAAATTCTGTTCAACCGAAGGTCCGCCAAGTCTATCGTACCAAATCCTTATGGTTTGTACCTTGATTTATAGCTTTTTGAATCGTTAAAACATTTTTATACTTTTGCAAAGTTCATCGCATAGAAATATTCATTTCATTTCGACCAGGGCGTTTTCATGTATAGACAGATGGGGCGGGGCAGTTGCCAAGTGCCTTTTTTAAGCCTCATCAGAACTGAATCTTTTATCACTTCAAGAATTTTGAAAAAATCGAAACAAATGATAATCTAAATGTGCAAGGTCGGGGCTATATGATGGATGTCCCATCCCTTCCCTATTCAGCTCTGGTAATTTCTGACGAGTGACCTTATCATGATGGAAAAGGCATACCCTTTTAATTGAATTTTTGTTGTTCAATTCTTCGTATAGCTGACGACATTACATCCGAATTGATAATTTCATTCCGTGTCAGCAGCTCGAAATAGACGGCACCCTTACAATTCCAACAAACAGACAGCGTTATCGGCTTTGTGTTTTAAGTCGTCTCATTTCTCTTTCTACATAATCGATTTCGCTCCATTCATTCCCAGTTATGATTCCATTTAAATAGGGATCCGATTTGTCACGTTTGAGCAATGAATCGCAGATATTGATAAGCTTAGTAAGGTGAATTTCCTTTAAATCGTGGTACCCAAATATCAAGCTTGCTTACGTATCCAAGTTGTTTTTGGTGTTAGATTTTAGCAATGTTGTTAGTGATACATTTAGTTTCTCGGCCATCTCTCGTGATGATTAATGGCGGTTTTTTATTAATCATAACCTTGATTTGATTGTCATAGGCCTCCAAAGGGCAGACAGTATGTGGTGCGTTCACTTATTGCATTGGTATCGGATACTTTCATACGATCTTGGGTGGCTTATTTTCCTATTCGGAAGCAAAAAAAAAGTAAAAATTGCTCACTGTATATGAGGAATATATATCAAACTCTTTGTGTGGTAAGGTAGAGTACTAAGAAGATATCGATGTATCGATAAGTAATGTTGATTAAAATATACATAAGTCTAGAAGGTTCAAACAATCTATCTTCAAAATTGTGCGATATATGAGGATTTTTCCAAATTGCGGGGCGGCAACTCTTCTATCGTTTATCTGATCGAGAAGTGGAGTATGGTGGGTCGAGAAATAATGATGAGTGGAATAATTCGATACTTGTTAACTCCCAAATTGTGAAAGATATGTTTTTTTTTTCATATTGCGGGGCGGCAGGTTGGGTGGCAAAAATTAAAAATAAACTTGATCTGGGTGCAGACAATACAAGACTTCACTGGAAAAATAGTAGCTCTAGCTCTTATAGTCTTTGAGATCTAGGTGTTCATTCAGACGGACATTTGCATGAACCTAATATACAATTTTTCAGCGTGCAGTAAAAAGAAGACTCTGTGCAAAATTTTAGCTCGGTAGCTTTTAAACTGAGGGACTAGTTTGGGTAGCCACAGACAGACAGACGGACGGACGGACAAAGTGAAATAGACTCAGCTCGTCGCGCTAATAATGCCTGTATGGCACTTGCTTAAAATTAATTTTGACTGACTGGCTGACTGAAAGCACTGCTTGTTATAACAAAATTTATTTTACAGCAATTTTCCAATTTTACCTAAGCAAGCCGAGCATCCATATATAAAACAAGTTGCAGTCTGTGAAGTTAAAGGAATTGGATAATGTCTGTATGATACGTATTTATTTGCCCACTGACTGGAAGTTAAAAGAGAACAGTACAGTTGAAAAGAGAGACTTCAAGCAGTGAACTGCTTGGATTTATTGTGAACTGCTTTGATTAATATTGTAATACATCGTTGGGAACGATGAACCAACGCATACATAGATTTTTTTTGCTATGAATGGCTGGGATATCATCCTAAAATGCTCCTTTAAACTTGGTTTTTAGTTTTGGGAATAGAAAATAGTCGCAGGGTGATAGATCTGGCGAATACGGAGGGAGGTAAGAGCTAGAGGTTTGAAGTGTATGTAACATATAATTCTTATACCTGCAGGCAGATCAAGTTTATTTTTCATTTTTGCCACGCCCCCTGCCTCCTCCGCAAATTAAAAAAAAACGTAATAACTCCCACAATTTTGAAGATAGATAGTTCGAACATTCTAGACATATATTCTACTACTAATTATTTACCGATCCGTCATACAACTTTTTCGATCAGATGAACGATATAAGAGCTTTACGTAAAAGAAAATTCAAAGCAACAACAACACCGCAGCGATTGGTAGAACCTACGAGAAAGAGAGAGCGAGAGGGCAAAAGCTAACTGGTAATTTCCCAACTGAACTTTTCTTGATGGCAGTATCTAATTGGACTGCGCCGCTCTCAGTTTCCCCCTACCTTCTTTCCCATAGATATTTGTGTAAGTAGGCAAAGACCAAGTATGAGAGGAGCGATGCACGCGTGACTAATATAGATACGTTTATGTAAATAGAATATTATATATAAATTTTATAATTTTACGAGTTATGTACTAACTAGGGTATTTCTACTCATCATTACTTTTCCGAGGCCACATACATCGTTTTTCAATCAGATGATCGATAGTTAAAAGAGTTGCCACCCTCAGATTTTGAAAAAACCGCACACTTTAAAGCTATCAGTTACATACAAACAGGTACAGGTATATTACAGTCAGGCTTGACCGACTTTCTTACTTGTTTTGTTAAGCGAAATTTGAATAAAATCCAAAAACATCATTTCTAAAATTTATATTATCATTTTTTTTACATTTATATTTTTAAGCTAGAGTTTTTCCAACACTTCGAAATCCTTTACATTTAGTTAGGGGGCTTATATTTGGCAAAGAAAAGTTTTAACGCTTTTTTTTTAGAATATTTTTTCTGCACCTTATATATCTTAAAAAGAGAATTCGATTCTGGTTTTTCTGTAAGGGCGAATTTCTGAAATGTAAGACTTTCTTCTTAGTGTATGTATTGTTATTATACCAGTTGAATATTTCAAAAATTCGTTTATTTTTGAATGTAATATATTTCGAATATAAAACCTCATATAAGAACAATATTGTTTCTTTATAAGAGTTTATTGCCCAACTACCTAGTATTATCAACGGACTTAAGTATCCAACCATAATCTTAATTAATGAATATTTATATTTCCAATTGCAGATATTAAATATGGAGGACGATTCAAATTGGTATCGTGCCGAATTGGATGGAAAAGAAGGTCTCATACCCAGCAATTACATAGAAATGAAAAATCACGAGTAAGACGAAAAGAGCATTCTTTAAAAAAAAAATACAAACTAAAACATGTGTTTTTCAGCTGGTACTATGGTCGCATCACACGTGCCGATGCAGAGAAGCTGCTGTCGAATAAACATGAAGGCGCCTTTTTGATACGCATCAGCGAATCTAGTCCCGGCGATTTCTCCCTATCAGTCAAGTGAGTATTTAAATTTATATTAATTATTATATTTTTATTATTATTCATTCATTCATTATTCAGGTGTCCGGATGGTGTGCAACATTTCAAGGTTCTGCGCGATGCACAAAGCAAATTCTTTCTCTGGGTGGTCAAATTTAATTCCCTCAACGAACTGGTCGAATATCATCGAACGGCGAGCGTATCGCGATCACAGGATGTCAAATTGCGTGATATGATACCCGAGGAGGTGCGTATGGATAAAAATAACGAAATGACGCAGACACAGATTATTATTGAGGCCATGAGCTTTTCGGCTATAAACAAACGCAAAAAATAAAGAATGATGTCGATTTTTGTTGATTTTGCAGATGCTGGTACAGGCGCTGTACGATTTTGTGCCACAGGAATCTGGCGAATTGGACTTTAGACGTGGCGATGTCATCACCGTTACAGATCGTTCCGATGAGAATTGGTGGAATGGCGAAATTGGCAATAGGAAAGGCATATTCCCAGCAACTTATGTTACGCCATATCATTCATAATAAGCAAACAGAAACAGAACAACAACCACAACAAAAACAACAGCAACAACAGCACTACAAATAGCAACAACAACTATAAACACAAATTTAAAATATTTATAGACATACATACAAGGCATATGTAGGACACATACAAACACACACACACACTTTATATAAGCCGAATGCATTTTTTACAAAGAAATTCAAAGCCGTTTCTAACTGACAACAGCAACAAACACTTGCAATTTACATATATATATATATATACAAATGTCACATAACAATTTTTGATATAAATATATATATATATAAATATATATTTTAAGTTTATTAAAGTTAAAAAAGAAAAAGAAAAATTTATAATGTCCTGTGCTTCGAAATGCATCGTAAAACACTCTAAATGTGCTCTTTATTTTGTTTAAATATTAAATTAACTTTAAAAAAACATTTGCCTAAATGTCTCGACAAAAAGAAGACAATTAAAAAAAGAAAAGAAAATTATGATTAATTTTTACATCGCTGGTTACTATATTCATACATACATGCATACATAAACCTACATTAAAGAAAAATGATATTAAGCGCGAAGCCAAGTAATGAGCTGCACATGTATTTTTTGCAGCGACTGTAACTGAATTATGTTTATTTTGAATGTTGTGGTGGTTCAAGAGCGAGGTGAACATGTTCAGTTGCTCTCTGTGCTCGGCTGTTCTCTTTGTTGCTCAGTGTCATTTTGCTAAATATATTTTCGAGCTATTCCAAAAATGCAAAATTCTCACTCTGAATAACGGAACAAGTTTTGCAATTGAACCTCCCCTCATCCATCCTCTCATTTTGCACCATGTTCTGTTTAATTTAGCTTAAGTCGCTGTATAAATTTGGGTTGTTTATTATTTTTTTTTTTTTTTTGTTTGTTTTGATTCTTGATTTTGTGACATGTGGAAAAAAAATTTCAATAAAACATTGTGCTATAAATTATTACATTTACCTACTATTTATAATGCATTAAAAAGCTGCCGAAAGCTTCTTCTTCAACATCATTTGCTCTAAATTGAAAGCAAAAATAGTTGCACATTTAAGCATTATTCTAACTACATAAACTATATGCATTAACACAAAATGTAATACAAAAGAGTTGCCAATATAAGTAATTTTACAAAAAAAAATATATATAACAAAAAAAAAACGGGTCCACTTTGTCTACGTAATCAGTTTTATTTGAATTCAAATTAAATACCTAACTGAGACAGTGGACCTAAGCATATTTTTTATTTTAATTTACTACAATGGATGCCTCAAGGAAACAACAACCACTTATCAAATTTTGTACTAACACATATATATATACTTTGCAGGCAATTAAAATAAAATATATAAAAAAAAAAACAAGGTTTAGACATAATTTTACATAACACGTGCGCGAGTATGTAAAGTTGAGGAAATACTTTAAGCGATAACTGATTTATCTAATAAAATCTATAAATATAAATCAAACTGAAAGTTATTTTAAATTTACATTTGCAGTTTCATCTTACTCGGAGGTCTTTCAAATTCAAAAATCCTACCGCCAAAGTTAACATTGATTTAACATTAAAAGTTGCTTGCTTGTTATCGATAGCTCTTGTCTATCGAAGTTTTTTTACAGTATACAATTACAGTGAAGAGCGATCAAAATCACCACATATCGAACGAAATCACACCTTTTTTTTGTTTCTTTAAAAGGAAAGGAAAAAATAGTATACGATGTTATCAAAATTATAAGACACTTTGTTTTATTTCAAAATAATTATAATTCAACAAAGTGTTTAGAAGCTTACAAAATATATTCATAAATTTTGGCAACAAAATAGTAAAATGTTTCTACACAAAAAATATTGAAAACAGGGATAAATCCCGAAACAAATTTCGGTTCCGGTAACGGTTCCGGTAAGTACCGAAATGAGTATTTCGGGCTTTAACTTATTTCGGTTTTCGGTTCCGATACGGTAACCGAATTTTTATTTCGGAATACCGGTACGTAACGGTACAAGCACAATTTTTCAAATATACAAAAAAAAAATTAGATTAGAAAATATTTTTCATTTCACCCATTCTTATGTTGTATAGCTGAAATATATCTTAATTTTGGTTTAAAATAATCCACCCTATAATCTGCAGATGCCCTGTTAAAAAAGAGCTTTGGTCAAGATCTTTTGCGTTTTGGATTATTTTTAACCAGAATTTAAGTCTACGTTTCAATATGGCCCTTATTGTAGTAAAATAGTTAAAGGGGTAAAACAAAACATTCTTAAAACTGAAAGTAATATTTTTAAATTTGAGGACGTAATTTAGAAATTCGATCTCTAAAATTTAAATTAACATTCATCTAGCTTAAATATTATATATATATTGATCTCTTACCAGCTGAAATATATATTTTAAAAAATTATAAATCAGTTAGATAAATTCAGGGATTAATCCCGAAAGGAATATCGGTTCCGGTACCGATATGAGAATATCGGTTAAAGGTTCTGTCTCGGTTTTCAGTTTATTTCGGTTTTCGGTTCCGATACGGTAGTCAGATTTTTATTTCGATATACCGGTACGTACCGGTACAAGTAGAATTTTTTTAATACTTCAAAAAATTAATGGATGTAATAGAACTAACAAATTTTTTTCTAAGAATTTAATTAAGCCATTTAATAATTATTAATTAAAATAACAATTCCTAGCCTTTGTTTTTATTTTTGGACGAACAATTTGGCTTCTGTCCAGTTGTACTATTCTTAGAAAAAAAACAAAGAATTAAGGAATTCTCTATTCTTCTTATTTTGAATTTTTACTAAAATTCAGAAACTTAATTTCTTTAATTTATATTATCATTTTTCTAACATTTCTATGTTTAATTAGAGAGTTAATATTTACAAAAGAAAAGTTTTTCTGCTTTTTAGAAATGTTGTTTCAATATATATGATATCTTAAAAACAGAATTTGATTCTGGATATTCTTTAAGGGCGAATTTCTAAAATGTAAGACTTTTTTTTTGAGTGTATATATTGCTGCTTTACCAGTTGAAATATATACTTGAAATCATCAGAAATCATAAAAATAAATAACAAGAATCCGGAACAATACCTGTATTAGCGTTTCGGTATGGTTCCAGTTTTTTCGGTATTATAACGGTTTTCGGTTCTTAAAAAATTTTAATATTGGTTCCGGTTTCGAAACTGGTACCTGGCTTAAAACGGTTTATTCCGGTTAATGGTTCCGGTTACGGTATTATTCCCTGGATAAATTATAAGAAACCGAAACGGTACCGGTATTAGCGTTTCGGTTTTTTCGGTTCCTATTTTAACGGGTAACGGTTTTCGGTTCTAAAAACAATTTTAATATCGGTTCCGATACCGCTACGTGGCTTGAAACGGTTTATTTATTATTTATTAGTTTCGGTTTCGGTATTATTCCCTGAACAAAAATATAAAGGTTTTTTTTTTGTTTTTAACAAAGTAACAAAATATTAGAGGGATTCCTGAAAGTGATATGCGATTTTGATTTCCTGAAAGCAAATCAGTTGACGGAACGACCTTTTTTATGCACTGATTTGATTTTTGATATTGTGAACAGCTGATTGACAATTGGCGCTGAAATAAACAAAGGTTCAAAATCACAAAACGCCGAAATATAATGTAGAACTATTTTTGTCAGCCTATTAAATAATTGTTGAATAAAGAATAAATCCAAGCACTAACCGAAACGATTTGTTAATCTATAACGATTAAATCCTAAATTCGGCTCCTATCATTACTGCTGTAACAGTTGTTCGACGAAATCAAATCACTTTCAGAAATCCCTCAATGGTTTGCACTGAAGGGAAAAAATAAAGCTTAGTTTTAAACAGAGTGACTAGTTGGTATAACGCAATTTAATGCTAATTATGGCATCTTTTGTAAATCCTTGAATACTTACTTCGACACTCAACAACTTTTAAAATACAGTAATATTAAATTATAAAAAAATTGTTTCGATCAGTTTATTGATTCTAGTATAGTTGTTTTTAGTTATTTCATTTACATTAACGAAAAAATCATCAATATCAACTTTCTAAATCCATATAACTAACCTACACACCAAATTTAAAGTATATATCTTAAATCACATTTGAGAAATGGCCCTAAAGCGCTATTTAACCGGTTTATTCTAGTTCGAAAACGGTGTGATGTTGATAGCTTCAAATTATCAGTTCCTTACTGAAATAATGATTGATATATGTCTCCTAACCACTTTTAAAACTCGTTCAAAACCCGTTTTGTCTCTGGTAAAATAAATAACTAAATATAATCAATCCAAAAATCGTATTTCATTTCATAATTTCTGAGACATGACTCCAAACCACTATTAACCGGTTTTGATACCGGAAAATAACTATTTTCATGTTACTAGCCCAATTACCAAGTTTTAAATCAATAGATTAATTAATTTTAGAGAAATGCAACTGAAGCACTTTTAAACCGGTTTAATCAGCTTGGGAACCGGTGTTGGAACAATCAAATTTCTTACTTCAACCTACACACCAAATTTTAAGTTCCTAGCTTAAATAATATCTGAGATTTGGTTTCGAAACACTTTTTAATGCTAATTCAGAACCGGTTTGTCTCCGGGAAAATAAATATCTTCATATTATCAACCCAAACACCAAATTGTAAGTTCATAGCTTAAACAATTTCCGAGATATGGCTTTGAGACCCTTTTGAACCGATTCAATCTAGTTCGGAACCGGTCTCGAAACAGTAAAATGCTTGATAGCCTGATTTCATTGACACATATATGTAAATATAAAATGTTGGTGATTCCATAGCTAATTTACATTCTAAAAAACAAAAATCTAGTAGTTTCAGGAAAAAAACTCATAATGTTTGGGGATCCATATTTTAAAAATGTTGAAATATGGAAAAAAAAAATCATATAAATCATGGTCCTGTAAAAATATGCACATTTTGAAAAATGTACATATATGTGTCAGTGGAATTAGGCTATAACTCCATAGTATTCACCTACACACCAAATTTCCAAAAAAAAAAAAGTGTTTCGTGTGCAAAGCTTATTTTCATAGTGAAATTATACATGGTAAGGCGGCGACGGAAATTTGAAAATTCAGAACTTTTAATTAATGTACGAGTAGATTTTTTCTTTTGCTTTCGCGCACTGAGTAGAAGCTCCGAATTCACAAATTTCCGTCGCCGCCAAATAACAGTTGTACAGTTGTTTGCTCAAAGATCGATTCAAATCTCCCGCCCAAGTTAACATTGATATAACATTAACAGAGAGAACTCTGCGCTTAACATCACATTCGAAATCAAGAGCGCATTACAGAGCTGGTTTTTAAATTTATTTTTAACATTTATTAAGCTTTTCCAGCATTTGTTTCAATGAAAATGTGTAAAGAATTAATAAATAAACCCATATTAATCATTGAAACTAATTCAATTCACTAGTTTCTGTACAAAATACCTAAAACCACATAATTTATTTAAATTTTTGTGCCCTCTGTAGCTGTACTCTTCTAACGCATGCTTGTCTTACGGCCCCTTTAAAATTCGAACTTACTTCGAACATTCAAATACGAGCGCCTCAAAACAGCTGATAACTTTTTCGAGTAGAGAAAAGTCGACGCAGCAATTTGCTTCTCAAAATTTCATTGCTTTATGACGACTATTCAGAGCGGTGCTACACGGGCCCAAATAAAATTTTATTATATCAGAAAAATCTTAGTGCAAAGGTGACAACTTACTTCGTACCAATTTTATTCAAGATTTTTACGTTGAATTAATTGATTAAATAATTGGATATAAAGCGCGCGCGCGTACGTGTGTGTATGTGAATGTGCGAGTGAACACGTGAGAAAGTAAAAGAAAAATTTGCCTGGCCGTGGCAAGGTGACTAGCGGAAACACACCCAACTCCCCTCCACCCCGTTCTTGTGTGAAAATGCCGCTACTTGCCTATAAGGAAAGCCACATACTCAGCGCCCAGCAGCTGCGTAAGCTGAGCGAACACAAATACTCTTGCTTCAGTGCCAGCCTCTTGGACCCATTGTTGCAGCCCTGGTGGAACTGGCTGGTGGCTCAGACGCCCCTCTGGCTGGCCCCGAATCTAATCACAATTGTTGGTCTCGTCCTGAATATTGTGACCACTTTGATATTAATATGGTAAGTAAGGGGTCGCGGTGTGGTATAAAGGGGGGGAAAAAGAAGAAGTGATTTTTTGTTGCTTGCTTTTCAATGTCATGTCAGGTGCTGCGTATGTGTGTGCACAAAATGCAAAGTAATTTTCCATTGCTGAGCCAATTCTGGGCCACAGAGAATGTGGTCTATATTGCATACTCAGTTGAACTCATTTTCGGCATTTTTTCATGTCTCGGCCATCATCAGCTGTCATTTTGGGATCTTGGCCCTCAGCTGTTCATCTTTTCACAGTGCTGACATTTTGGTTTTTTTTCCCCCTTCTATTTCAAGCTAAATCGATTCTTCAGGGCAAACATTTAATCAGAAATTCACAAATCAGAAACAGCTGCTGACAGTTACACATGCCGGCGGCATTTGTATATATTTAGACAAACACTTTTTGACATTTTGTTGGTGTGTTTAATGGTATATACAATAGAAGTGAGCTTTCAATAAAATATAGGTAAATGATAGTCATTTTCCGGGCATTTAATCATAAAAAAAAAGATTTGAGGAAAGATTTTCCTTTATTTCTAAATTTCGGAAGTGGTTCTTTCATATTTTGCGGTGCTCACATAGAGTCTGGATGTTTATAGCTTACATCTCTACTATACTCGGTGTCCTTATTTGGGCGTGCCGATAATTTCAGCAAATGTTTTGGTGGCAAGGTCTCCTACATTAATTTGAATAAAATAGACAATAATTGCTGAAGAAAATTTAAATTTTAAACTGGAATAATACATATTGAATTTATCAGAAAAAGTTTTCTATGTTATTAAGATTAGATTTTTGAATATTATGGCATTCCACTTTTTGACGACAATTTTAAGTTTCCTAAAACCCATCACAGATAGAATCGTACGTAAACGTAAAATTTCGTATATTTCTTAATAAATTATACACAATATATGGTCTTTTTAATCAATAGTACATAATTCACATTGTATTATCTCCCATACTTATATTCGAAAAAATATTGAGGATTTTGTCAAGCCTAACTAGGCAAAATGAATTTGCTGGTGGTACAGCAACAATTAAGAATTAAATTATATTCCTGTACTGTGTATCAGCTGATTTTCAATTCGCACTCACAATCGATGGGCCAACTATTGATAACATACTATAGATTAATCTACGAAATTTCGTTTATGTTGCTGGAAAAAGATAAGCAAAAAATTTTTGTCACTTTTTGCCATTGGTACAAAGATGTTAATGTGTTTGAACCGATTTTCTTACTTGTTTGGTAAATATGTTGAGTTTCCGCTGTGCTGGATACCCGACTTAATATGAAATTGAGAAAAGGACACCTAATTCAACAACTGCGATGTCTTTACAGGTTTACAAACCCAATATTTTTTTTGTGAAAAAAATTTCCGAATGCTGTTATGTTTGAAAAAAAACGAGAAGGCAAAGCTAACTTCGACTGTGGCGAAGTTTTAATACACTTGAAAAAGTTTACTCCAACTGATTTAACCGGTAAAATATATATAGGATATAGATATTTAAAATTTTTAAATCATTAATAAAAATTTGATTTCATAAAAAAAAACTTTTCTTAGTAAAACACATTTTTCGTCTGATCGGTTCTATGGCAGCTATATGCTATAGTGATCCGATTTTGATAAATTTTTCCATAAATGTGTGGAAGCATATAAAACTAACACATACCAAGATTGGTGACGCTACGATGGAAAACAAAAAAGTTTTTCTCATTAGATCTAGTTTTTTGACCGACCGTTTCTATGGCAGCTATATGATATAGCCATCCGATTTTGATAAATTTTTCCAGAAACGTGTAGAAGCTTATGAAACTAACATATACCGAGATAAGTGACGATACGATGGAAAACAAAAAAGTTTTTCTCACTAGAACTAGTTTTTTGATCGACCGTTTCTATGGCAGCTATAAGATATAGACATCCGATCCGGCCGGTTCCTACATATTAGTTGCGTGCAGTAAAAAGAAGACTCTGTGCAAAATTTCAGCTCGATAGCTTTAAAACTGAGGGACTAGTTTGAGTAGAAACAGACAGACGGACGGACGGACAGACAGACGGAATTGAACTCAGCTCGTCGTCCTGATCAAGAATATATATAGTTTATGTGGTCGGAAATGAATATTTCTATGCGTTACAAACTTCTGGGCAAAATTAATATACACTTTTCAAGTGTATAAAAAAATATAATTTGTTGTACAAAAGAAAATAATATAATACTTTGTTTACTTAAACGCAAGGCTGCAAACCGGCTTGGAACCGAACGCCTGAGAAACGTTTCGGGTTTTTTGGACCATGAAGCAAACCTTCTTTTTTTGATCCCTCGAACCTGAACCGAACCATAACGGTACAGTTCACAATATTATGTAATTTTTCGAACGAAAGAAATTCTAAATGAGATTATTAAAAATAAAACTTTCAATGTCTTTGCTTCTGATTACAGAAAAGTGAAGATAAGGGATAAAAATACAATATTGAATCTATTAATGATGTTATAGGTTCCTTCGAAAATTGTTCAAGGGAATATACGCTCACGTCGTGACACACCGCGACACGTTTTAATTCACGTCACGCGCGCACCTCTAGTTCAAAGTACTTTTTGGCAGAAGCTGGAGTTGAATTGCCAGCCTAAAAGCCTTCCGATGCAAGTCATTTGCAATCTTCGTGATTTGAGTTTTATAATCCATTCCAACCGAGGTGAATTAGACTTATTTCAATAACAAACGTGATTGGCTTAAGTTAGATTGTAAAGATAAAGAGAGTGGCCAACACAAATTTTGTGCTTGATTTTGGTTTCTATGATATTGCTATTCCTTACTTCCGTACCAGAGACTTGAGACTTTTCGGATTGATACAACAATTTTAGTATTCTTTCAATCCTACGATCTGGTTTTAAGTACAATTAAGTTCGACTTGTGCTTGTATCTTTAACTAGGAAGATCTTAAAAATGACTTATGTCGGCTAAAAGATAGGATAATTTGATTAACTGAATCGAGGTTCGAACCAGGTTCTGAGGTTCCAGAAAACGGTCCGAATACCTAACCATAATCTTCCTCACGGACTCCAGCCCCTCCAAACCGAAAATTCTTGAAAATTCGGGACTCCCACGGGAAAAATAAAGTTGTGCAAATGTATGTAACATACAGAAGGAAACATTTGCGACCCTATAAAGTATATATATTCTTGATCAGCATCAATTGCCAAGTCGATATAGCCATGTCAGTCTGGATGAACGCGTCGATCTCAGAAACCATAAGAGATAGAATGTAATTAGTTGTATACCATACGCAGATCGAGTTTGTTTCAGATTTGGAAAATTCCACAGCAGAATTTAGAAGCCTGGATTAGAAATTGACAATATTAAACGGATTCCATTGAGTTTTTTTTGGTCCGGTTCAAGTTCAGACAGTAAAAATAAACCTGCTCCGGTTCAGGTTCGGTTCAGACTTTCTAAGGCTATTATTTTGTAATTTTGAGTCAAATTCCCGTTATTTTCTGGAATATGTCTATTTATGTAAACCCAGAATAATGAACTCGGAAACTCCGACTTTTAATCGGTTCAACTACGAAACGGTATGCAGCTCTGATTATCAATACGTACATGAATTCAGCGAGTTCGTGTGGCGCCACCTTCAAAAGATATCACTTATCTAGAAATCGGCTGTTCTGCTATAGTTTTTAGGCATTGCATTGGTTTTCTGATAGCCTAAGTGCGATTCACGATTCTACCTACTATATAAGTGCCAAAGAGGGGCCTGCAAATCGTTTAAATTTCATATGATAAATACGACGTAGATTATCAAGACTTTTTTTCCTCCCATTCTTTGTTTATTCGCCTCGCTATTCAATCAGGTCACCAGCGCCAAGTGTTTTAGTCTGGGTTTCATAATGCGTAGCGAGAACACACCAAGTCATTTCATAACTAGCGCGGGAGACAAAGCCCGTAGAGGGAGGAGAGAGGGACACGATACAAATTTATACTTGGACATTAACTATGTATGGAATAGATAAGATAGCAAAGCAAAAAAAAAGGCGTTTAAATTTGTAATCTTCATAATTTTCGTTGCTTGTTGTTGTGACGCATTCGTGTGTGGTCGCCACATCAGATGATAAGTAAATCAACAAAGGTACGTTAATCGCCTGACTGGGAATCTTGCATCAGAATCGATATCTACATATGTATATGGCATGTACATGCATATAGATCAGGTGCACGCTTAGTTTTTGCTTGTAAGCTTGAAAACCAAAGTTCAATTTAGTTAACCTTTTTCGAACAAAACTCATTTCCATATTATTCCCCCTCTCAATTGAAGTTTGATTGAATTAAAATATAAATTTGCATTTCGAATTGATTTACAATTTTGCCGAATGTTGTGTGCGAATTAGAAAAAGGGGAAGAATAATGTTTTAAGGCATTGAAATATTATTATATGCTATTTATAAATAAAATAACACTTGCTTTCTCTTCCCGTCTTCTTTCGTTGGTTCAATTTAATTGGGTAATTAAGCGTTCATAAACAACAACATATTGCGAACAGAGAGAAATAATATTATTATGTGAGGGATTTGTCATTGGCTAATTCTTTTTCCTATTTAATTCAGTCTGCTCTCACCTTTCGCCACGTCACACACCAAATAATTTCTCCTCTCTCTCTCTTAGATGTCTCATAGCTCACGTGTTTATTCTGCTATTTTTGAACCCATACATTAAATACAAATTCATTCACAAAAGTTCTACCTCCAACTGGTTTTTCTTTTATTTGTATTTCACACATTATTTATTTGGCATATATTCTATGCAGGCCAATATTTGAGAAGATCTTTGATTTGTTTATCTTTATTGTCTGTCTGACCAAGCCGGAACCATACAATCAGCTGATTGTGCTAGCGAGTGTCGCGTCTGTTTTGGACTGCGGTTAAGTGTGGTTGTGCGAGGGGAGTGTGAGGTGCTGTACCTAGTAGTAGCTTATCAGTGAAACTAGTGATTTAATTTTAAACATTTTTTTTGTTGATAATTAAAAAAAAACATTTGTCTGAGAACTTTGCTCATCAGGCGATTTATGCTCGAATGTTGACGTCAGTTTTTTAGGTGGGAGATAGCTAACAACTTAAAAAATGAACTAGTTCAGTTTATAAAATATTTTACTTTGATGGGGAAACACAGCTCTGTTAACAACTAACGTTGTGTTAATAGACAATTAACTATTTGTAGGACTAAGGTCTAGATAAAATTTCGAAAATTTGTTCGATTTTGGTTGTTGCGTTTCATAAATTTGAATTTTGGTTTATTTAGTAAAAACTGTTAATTCAAAACTTAAAAAAAAAAGTTTTTTCCACCGAGAAAAAAATGTGGTAAATGTGCATTAGTGAAATAATTAATTCGTTCAGATCGTCGCACAGTGCATTTAGTTATTAAAGCGAACAAAACAAAAGATATCGCAATGAAACTTGAATCATAAGAATTTTAGGCAAATCGACGTGTTTTGTCAAAGTTTCATGAAAATCGAGTCATTTTATTTTATGGATCCCTTACAAAAATACTGAAACTTGCTTGAGTTAGCCTAAGATGTGTTAGATATGCTCCAAAAATGTCAGTGGTAGGCAACTCAAGCAAAGCTACTAAAACATCTTACTACTAACACGTTTCATAAACTACACAATTATAGTAGAGTTGTGTCGATTTTCATAAACTAGTTCGAATGAACTGTACATTAAAATGAAATAATGAACCACAAATATCCGGAACCGGCCGGATCGGATGACTATATCATATAGCTGTCATAGGAACGATCGGTCTAAGAACTAGTTCTAGTTAGAAAAACTTTTTTGTTTTCCATCGTAGAGTCTCCAATCATAGTATATATTTGTTTTATTTGAAAAAATGAAAAAATTTATCAAAGTCGGATGACTATAGCATATAGCTGTTCTAGTGAGAAAAACTTTTTTGTTTTTTATCGTAGCGTCCCCAATCTTGGTATATGTTAGTTTTATATGCTTCCACATAATTCTGGAAAAATGTATTAAAATCGGATCACTATAGTCGAAAAATAAGTCTTTGTGAGAAAAACTTTTTTGATTTCCATCGTAGCGTCTCCAATCGTAGTATATATTTGATTTATATGTTTCCACACAATTACGAAAAAATTTTCCAAATTGGGTGACTATAGCATATAGCTGCCATATAAACTGTCTGTCAAAAAACTACTTCTTATGAGAAAAACTTTTTTGTTTTCTTGGTATATATTAGTTTTATATGCTTTCACATAATTTTGAAAAAAAATATCAAAATCAGATGACTATAGCATATAGCTGCCATAGGACCGATCGGTCGGAAAATGTGTTTTACTAAGAAAAGTTTTTTTTATGATGTCAAATTTTTATTATCAATGATTTAAAAATTTTAAATTTGATATCTATATCCTATATATATTTTTCCAGTTAAATCAGTTGGAGTAAAGTTTTTCAAGTGTATCAAAACTTCGGCACAGTCGAAGTTAGCTTTGCCCTTTCGTTTTGAATTATAATTCAATTTGTGAACTACAGTTAAATTTTGCGAACTTTAGTTCATTTTTGTAAACTATAATTCATTTTTAAAACCAATTCAGTTTTTTAACTGCAACAAATTTATTATTAATAATGTAAATAATGCATTTAATGAAAAAGCCTTCGTTTTTGAAATGTTGAATAATCAAATGAAAATTGCAAATATAAATTTTCTGCAGTTAAAAAGGTAAATTGGCCATTAATATAAACTATAGTTTAAAAAATGAACTTTAGTTTATAAAAGTGAAAAGTTCATCAACAAATTACCTATATACATTTGGTCATTTGGTACATTTGGTCACTTTAAAAGCTCACAGCGGATTAGAGTTCCATCTTAAAGCTAATGTAAAAGCATTTCTTTGCTTTCAGTAGAATTAAAAGAAAAGATAGTACTGAAATTTCAAAGGTCAAAGGTGTTAACTTTTTTCGGTATTTGGTTCCCAATTAATACACATTGAGATTATAATCTTTGAACGAAAAATCGTAAATCAAGATTATAATCTATTTATACACTTGCAAAGTGTATATTAATTTTGCCCAGAAGTTTGTAACGCATTGATGGGGTCATTTCCGACCCCATAAAATATATATATTCTTGATTAAGACGGACGAGCTGAGTTCATTTCCGCTTGTCCGTCTGTCCGTCTGTCTGTCTGCGACTAGTCCCTCAGTTTTAAAGCTATCGAGCTGAAATTTAGGACAAAGTCTTCTTTGTCTGAACTGGCCGTATCGGGTGACTATATCTTATAGCTGCCATAGGAACGATAGGTCTTTGTGAGAAAAACTTTTTTGATTTCCATCGTAGCGTCACCAATTTTGTTATATATTAGATTTATTTGCTTCCAGACAATTTTGAAAGGTTTTATCAAAATCGTATGACTATAGCATATAGCTGCCATAGGACCGATCGGTCGGAAAATGTGTTTTGCTAAGAAATATGCATTAATCCGTGATTCCGCACCTGTGTAAATGTTTTACACAGTTTTTAAAGTACCGCAAACGTATTTGTTAAGAATTTTCTTGCACCAATCGACACGAGCCTCTTTTTAGCCGATTTTTAAATTGTGTGGGATCCTACACCAACACTTTTTTTTACCACGAGGTGATTATGCAAAATCTTATTGATGCTCGTCATACTTATGCCCAAGGATATCTCAATCTCACGGTTTGTGAGATCGATATTTTGTATTATAACAACTGATTATGCACGATCTCACGGATCTCGTCGATTTGCAAAGAGAGACCACGAGATTTATGCTTGCTTGGCGTATAATGATTTTAATTCATCGATCCCGCACAATGGTTTCCATTTATGTTTTCTATCATACTTTATCATGAGAATTTCGATGGATTTTAACTTTTAAAAACATCTTTTTATTTTACATGCCTTTCTCTGATTTCTTAAATATGGACATGATTTCTAATATGTGCCATCGCCAGCTAGTATCTAATTAAAAGCTTAAAAAGTTTGTGCCTGTATAACTATTTAAAGCAGCGGTGGGCAAGAGAGTTATTTGACGCCAAAAAATATTGCCTCACAAGCAATTGCGTTGCTTCGAAATGAATAACAAGAACAATACATACAGACGGGGCCAAAAGCAAAATATATGCAGTGTGCGCGATCGAGAATTGGGCTGACAGAAAGATGGCTGCAAAAATACAAGAACAACCACACACTGTGTGTGGATCGCTGCTCGTCTCGAGCCTCGTTGATGTTCTTTTTTTCTCTGTTGTTGTTGGACTGCTCCCAAACTCAAATTTGGTGCCCACCGCTGATTTAAAGAGCTCCAATCACTTTATGCTAATTTAAAAAAATAATAAAAATAATAAAATTGTTAAACAAAATTAAGAAAAACTCCAAACCGAACCCCAAACTCCTGATCTGATTTGAAACTATTTAACAAAGCCCAAACATTTTTCTCTTTAGTTACAGTCCAAACGGTATTGAACCTCCGCCACGTTGGACCTGTTTTCTCTGCGCTTTGGGTTTATTCATCTATCAGAGTCTCGATTCCATCGATGGGAAACAGGCACGTCGCACGAACACCTCATCGCCATTGGGCGAATTGTTTGATCATGGCTGTGACTCCATTTCAACGGTATTTGTGGCTCTGTCGGCGTGCATCTCCTGCCAGCTGGGTCACTATCCCCATTGGCTGTTCTTTCAGGTAAGTGTGTGGTATACTTCAATATGCTATTCCATAACCCAATTGTTTTTGTCTCTTGCAGTGCTTCTGTGCTATAGCCTTGTTCTATTGTGCCCATTGGCAGACTTATGTATCCGGAACGATGCGCTTTGGACGCATTGATGTGACAGAGGCTCAGTTCTCGATTATAGGCATTCATCTGATATCATCTATTTTGGGCCCGGAGATTTGGCTGACCAAGGTAGGGCTGTCTGCTTGCCAAAAGCAGCACAAAGTTTAATTAAAAGCATTATTTCCGGAAGTTCTTTGCGTTTTTGTGGTAGTTTACATTTATGTTTATGATAGTTTTTTTTTAAAGAGTATTCTAGGTTTAAGTTAAGTTTTAGTTAATGAACGAGTTGTGTGTGTTGTTCGAATTGAAGGCGGCACCACAATTTAAAACCAAATCAAATTTTTATTCAATAATTGTAATTGTCTAATCTCAACTTATTTTCTATGTACAAATTGCGTTCTTCGCGCTCAAAAAAAAAAAATTGCTGCCACAACAAATACTAAAACAACTCACACACACCCACACCACCTTCATACCTACCCACACTCACGCAGATTGGCATTGGCAATATTGAGCTTTGGTTTGGTCTATCAATAGCGACCGTTGTGTGCGGTTTGTTCTCCCTAACCTATGTTTTTTCCGTCATTGTGGCCGGTGGTGTTGGCAAGAATGGCTCAACAGTTGCTGTAAGTCTTAAAATACACAAAAACACACACACCCTGATACTTATACACACACACACACAAACACAACAAAAACTATTTTGGCTCCTCTGATTTATGCACTACCCAAACGAGACAGCAGCAGCTCAGCAGCATTCGGAGCATGATTTTAGATCAGTCTCTTGCGCTTTGATTTGTATTGATTGGCTGCTAAAAAAAATCAATTAGCAAGTTTTATTATAGTCGAAAAAAAAGAAAATAGTAGGAGTATAAATTTATTTAGAAGTTTTTTAAAAATCAAATATTTTTTTTTTTAATTTAAGGACAAAATTCTAACTTCATGTTTAGTTTTTCCAAATCGTTACTTAAAAGTTACTAAAAATGTAATAATTCCTCGTTTAACTTACATATATCCATATATTTCTTGAACAAGAGGATCTGGGGGACAACAGACAACTGATTTGAATTCACAATTTTAGCAAAAGAGAAGCCCCGCATCCAAACGGTAAAGTTTTAGAAGCTTTGTCTGGGTTACTTAGTTGCGTATAGTTGGCGCCAATAGCTGGTGAAGGTGATCGGACAGTAAACATTTTTAAATACTTTTTCTTAGATGTTCCAAAGGCGGAGGGTTCGTAGTCACATACAGTATCCAGGGCAACTCAACCGAAATTATGAAATAAACTTTTATAAATTATACCGGCATTTTTCTCTATTCCAAATCTAATCGATTTTGTCAAAAGTGGAATTGATGCGTTTTCCCGCAACCTTAAAACGACATAGATTGCCGTTTTAAAAAGTTTTGCTTTGCTAGTCGGTGGAATGAAAAGTAATTGCCAAGTTACACACACCATGAGAAATGAAATGAAATTAGATTACCGTTCTGGATTTAGTTGATTTACAAAAAAACGAAAACCTTAAAGTAATACAGTAATTCGCAATAGCGAATTCTCTATATTCCGACTGTTCCATTTTCGATCGATTTGCTTGTATATTCGTATGAATGAAGATATCGCAGATCTCAGAAGTATGGAACATATACTTGCAGGCAGATCAAGTGAAAATGAACTTGATATCTTCCACAATTTTGGATTTAGATCGTTCAGACTTTCTAGAAAAATATTTAAATTATTATTACTTATCGAGCTCGCATACATGGTTTTCTGATCAGATAAAACAGAGAAGAGTTCCCACCCCTGCAATTAAAAATAAAATTTAAATCTACAATTTCAAACCTTCTAAACATATGATTTAATCATCACTACTTATCGATTTTACCGTACACCATTTTCCAAACAGATGAACGATAGTCAAGTTTTAAGCAAACCAAATAATGCTGGGCAGCACTGGCCGCAATCGTGATGGTCAGCACTTACACAGTTTGTGTGACTCTACACTTGAAAGTTATCAGTATACATCGAAATTTAGGATTTTTTGTTCTTGGACTTACAATTTTTAATTTTTGGCCTAATTTAAATATACAAAGGAAATTTTTTAAAATGAAAAATAAAAATAACCTGCGAAGTAAGTAATTTAGCTTACTTCACCATATATTACGTCAAGGTGGAACTTAAGTCTAGTGTGGCCAGATTTATTAAGAAATTACACCAAATCTTGAGTTTAGTGGTATTTTTCAATTACCATAGCCATGGTCACACTACTCGACTAGTAATGTTGTTGATTTTTTTATAAAGATAACCAACTTCTCGACCAGCCTTGCTGACCAACAACGACTTTGAAAAAGTTACTGTTTTGATATGCCACATAGTATGTAGTGCAAGTACCAAGCAAATGCAATGTCGACTATTCAGTTTGCATAATCAACGTTTGCTACGATTATTTAAATTCTTTAGCACATTTAAATAAGTGTATGATTAGTCAACTTTTTGGATTTTGCAATTTTTAGTTAGTTAGTTATTCAAACCTTTGTTAAAACTGTATTAGATCATTGAGTTCTCGTATTAAATTTAATTTTAGCTGTTTGCTGTTGGCGTCAAGGCAGAAGTAGGGTAAAGTAACATTGTTTCCAACAATGTTTCTTCAGCTGTTCGAAGTAAAATCAAATCCACAGGCTTAACATAGGTTCCATTCGTGTGCTGTTAAGCGCAACAGTACTTCATAGCTCCGTATGAGCCAAAGTAAAGGCCCTATACGGACCTGCGAAGTAACGTGAAGTTTCATACAAAATTTGTGGAAGAAGAAGCAGAAGTAATGATTCCTTCACCCTTTAGCCCTATACGGACCTGCGAAGTAATGCGAAGTTTCATACAAAATTTGAGGAAGAAGAAGCAGAAGTAATGATTCCTTCACCCTTTACTTTTACCTCATACGGAGCTGAGAAGTACTGTTGCGCTTAACAGCACACGAATGGAACCTATGTTAAGCCTGTGGATTTGATTTTACTTCGAACAGCTGAAAAAACATTGTTGCAAACAATGTTACTTCACCCTACTTCTGCCTTGACGCCAACAGCAAACAGCTAAAATTAAATTTAATAGGAGAAGACAATTGTTTTAATACAGTCGTAAATGCTCGTTTTAACATGGGCTTGAATAACTTACTAACTAAAAATTTCAAAATCCAAAAAGTTGACTAATCATACACTTATTTTAATGCGCTAAAGAATTTAAATAATCGTAGCAATGGTTGATTATGCAAACTATATAGTCGACATTGCATTTGCTCGGTATGCACTACATCGATGTAGCATTTTAAAACAGTTTTCATAGCAACTTTTTCAAAGTTGTTGTTAGTCAGCAAGGCTGGTCGACAAGTTGTTTATCTTTATAAAAAAGCATCAACATTTATAGTCAATTAGTGTGACCATCGCTATGGTAATTGAATAATACCAATAAACTCAAGATTTGGTGTAATTTCTAAATAAATCTGGGCACACTAGACTTACGTTCCACCTTGACGTTATATATGGTGAAGTAAGCTAAATTACTTACTTCGCAGGTCCGTATAGGGATGTAGAAAAGACACAGAATACAAAAAGTAAGACTTTTTTTAGTTTTTCAGAACTTCAAATATAAAAGATTTCTTGTCTTAAAAACTTCAATATAAAATTGTCATCGCACCGAAAACTTATTTTTTGCACTGGTTCGGGCTTTCAAAAAATCTCGGAGACTCCAAACCGGTTTGCAACCATGTATTAAATTTATAATTATTGTTCGATCGTTGGCAAAAATTATTTTTTTTATACTTAAACAAAAATATGAAAAATAAGCACCAGCCTAGTGCAAATGCTGCTGAGCAGCTGCTGTCTTGTTTAGGTAAGTGCATTAACTTGATTTGAGAAAAAAAAACTAGTTCGTTTTTCTATTTGTTGGGACGAACAGCGTGGCGTGAGGTCCTCTTTCCCCCTTCCAAACAATACCAAAAAAAAACCCCCCCAAAAAATTTGCTTGCCTTAATATAATTTGTGCTGTTTTTACCGTTATTGTTCCTTTCGTTTTGCCTTGCGTTTAAAAAAAAAGAAGAAACTAAGTGAGCATGATATCCTGGAAACAAACCAACAAACTACAATACTTCTAACTACTATTTTTCTAGAGGGGCTGTTGAATTCGGAATTTAAGTTAATTTTAATGATTTATTTCATGTCTTTTGCCTATTGTCGTTTTAGTCCTTTATATGTACTATATTAGAGGTGTTGTATGATTGCACTCAAGCTTTAAAGTAATGAATAAATTTCGACAAATAATTTTAAATTTATAGACTGTTGAGGTTTAGCCGGCTCGAGGTCAAGAAAAACAATTTAACTTGTTTGTGTTTGCGTTTGCCGAAGCGCAGCCGAAATATATCGGAGAAAAAAACACAAACAAGTTAAATTGTTTTTCTTGACCTCGAGCCGGCTAAACCTCAACAGTCTACAATTTAGAAAGGTCGCTAAATATCTACTTTTTTAAATTTATTTTTTCTATGACCCTTAATTGCAATCATGCCGACTTCCTATACATTACTTATCGTATGTTTCTATTGTCTAATGGTTTTGGCTCTAATCTTATCAAACAAAATCCTTTTTATGTATTTTCTTTAAGACTAGCTTTTAAGTAAGATTTTCATGAAAAAACAAAAACTTTTCCTTATTCTCTTAATTTACTCCCCGAACTGTATCTTTTGCAATCTTTCATTTTTTGTTTTTTTCAATAGATACCAATCGTGGGCGTTTCATGGAATTATACAATATTAATATTTATCACATTGGGTTATACTTTGAATATAATCAATTTTTTAAAAATGTTCACTGAAGGCGGGAGTGGCAAAAACGGCTCCACAGTTGCTGTAAGCATTGCTCCCAACCTCAAGAATGAGGAGAAAACGTTACTAAAAACAAATCTCATCTGAGAATCAGATATCACTAATTTACTTTGGTTCATTTTATTGGTACTAATTTTGTTTTTGGTAGAAAAGAATGGCCCTAACACATTTATTTGGTTAACGATTACTAATTTTCATTGACTTGGAATGGCATTTTGTTTATTGGGATCGCAACGAGCGGTGGTGGAGGGTTTAGCATTTTCCCATAGTTTTATGATTTTAAGGGTCTAATAATGCATGGTGTTACGACTTACTTTAAGACATGAAATTCTCCTTATTTATCATTGAAAAAATAAGCTAAGGTGCCTAACATATTTATGCGACATGTGAAAAATTGGTTTTCAACCTTTTATAAAAATACGATATTTTTACTCTAATTGGGTCTTTAAGGCGATATAATTTAAATAAATATTGTGAAATCCCTCGAGGAAAACGATTATCAGATGAGGACAAGGGCTTGATTATGATCAGGGTTTAATTCAGAAACGAATAATCCAATGTCATCTTTACACTCAAAAAAAAAAATGTCCCAGATCTAGGGAATTCGCTATTCTTTTGTCACCCCCTTGTCGATAGCCTTAACTGTTTTTCTTCACTTTTAATAAAATCTTTCTAACAAGAAAAAAAATTTTCTTAATTGTGGTTTTTGGATAGATTGAAATCCGTGCTATAAGTCTTTGCTCCAATATGTCCCTAAATAGGTTCGTAAAATACTCAAAGGAATATAACGGAACTAAACAATTAGAAACATAAAATCTATCGAAGCTTTTCCTTATAAATTTAACTCTTTTCTAAGGGCCGATTACTCATCTCCTGAGAGCTATCTGTCACATAAACTAACAAATAACAGAGTAAAATTTAGTTCTATCTGACACATAGCAGCTATCTAGAAGAAAAGTAATCGGACCTTAATCTTGCATTGCATCTGTCAACTCAAAAAGATCAAAGAACGTTTGCATCATTACTATTTTTATACTTTAATGTACCAAGCTGAAATCTTAGATCCTTCCAACCTTTTTCAAATTAAATTTCTCAATCTTACTATTTCCTAAATGAGCCTATTTTTGTATAGCCCTTAAAAATTTTAACTCATTAGCCATTATCATGCGCTTTGACTCCAATGAAGAAATTTCATTTCATTAATTTCGTTTTTTATACCCTTGCAGAGGGTATATTAAAATTGTCACGATGTTTGTAACGCATAAAGTGAAGCATTTCCAACCACGTCCGTCTGTTTCTATGCTATCTCCTCCCTCAGTTTTAAAGCTATCTTGACCAAACTTTGCAAAAAGTCTTTAAATACAAATACGCTGCACATTTGTCGGAATCGGCCGGATCGGATGACTATATCATATAGCTGCCATAGGAACGATCGGTCCAAAAACTAGTTCTAATGAGAAAAACTTTTTTGTTTCCCATCGTAGCGTCACCAATCGTGGTATATATAAGTTTTATATGCTTCCATTCAATTCTGGAAAAATTTATCAAAATCGAATGATTATAGCATATAGCTGCCATAGAAACGATCGGTCTAAAAACTAGTTCTAGTGAGAAAATCTTTTTTGTTTTCTATCGTAGCATCCCTAATCATGGTATATATTAGTTTTATATGCTTTCACACAATTTGGAAAAAATTTATCAAAATCGGATCACTATAGCATATAGCTGCCATATAAACGGTCGGTCAAAAAACTACTTCTATTGAGAAAAACTTTTTTGTTTTTTGTCGTAGCGTCCCCAATCTTAGTATATATTAGTTTTATATGCTTTCACATAATTATGAAAAAAATGATCAAAATCGGATGACTATAGCATATAGCTGCCATAGGACCGATTGGTCGGAAAATGTGTTTTACTAAGAAAAGTTTTTTTTATGGTATCAAATTTTTATTATCAATGATTAAACAATTTAAATATTTGAAATCTATATCTTATATATATTTTACCGGTTAAATCAGTAAAGGAGTAAAGTTTTTCAAGTGTATTAAAACTTCGGCACAGTCGAAGTTAGCTTTGCCTTCTCGTTTTTTGTTATTTTAGGTCCTATTTTAAAAATGTAAAATTGTTTTATTTTTTTTTGAGTAGTGATACACTCTTAAATAAATATTTTGATTTTGCGTAATCAGACAATAATAAAGCTTATAAGGGCCGATTATCGATTTTCTACATAGCTTTTTCTGTCACATAAACTAACAAATAACAGAGCAGAATGTATGTTTATCTGGCACATAGAAGTTGAGAAAAATCGGCCCTTAGTAAAATTAAATACGATATAATTCTGTTAAGAAATTTGGTGAAGTCTATAAAAAAGGAATGGTTTCAGCAGGGCTCAAGTTTCAATATTTCTTTCAATATTCAATTATATTCTTAAACTTATTCAAATAATAATAATTAAAAATGCTAATATGTCGTATAAATATCTTAATAACCTTATGTTTTGGCATGTGATTACTTTGTAATGTTTGTAAGATGTGAATACGAAACATAAACCATGTACTTACCGAGCAGATCCTTATATCTTGTGAAAATAAAGGGGGTCCAATACAAAATATAGAAAATCGAACTAATATGCTAGCATCGTTTTCATTTTGATGTTCTCACAGTTGCTATCGATTTCCAACGCTAACCAAATTATAGTTATCAATCCCATTTTTAAACACTTACAAAGTGTAGATTATTTTTGCCCAGAAAGTATGTATATTTTTTGTTTCTTCGCAAACTACTTTCTCTGAAATTTTGCAGTCTTCTTTTTATTGCATGCTGTCAATAGGTCAGAACCTCCTGTATCGAATGACTTTATCTGATAGCTGCCGTAGAGAAATACTTCTTTTGTTTTCAATGATATCGTTCTTAAACTCTGCAACTATTAATGTTATATCAAGCATTTATGCAAAATTTAATTAGATTTGGTCAAAGCCGCATGACTATATCTTACGGCTGTTATCGGTCGGAGAATAAGTTTTAGTACGAAAAAACTTTTTGTTTTCAGTAATAGTGTTCTTTAACTCGCAATTATCAATGTTTAATGCTTTTAAACAGCTTTTTATTATCAGTCTCTTGAAGACATTCAAGCTCAAAAGACAAAAGGGCAAAAGGCAAGTACACAGTGCATGCGTATGCAGTGGAAGTTGCTGCTGCTCGCCAGGCATCTCGGCGGGACAGCTTATTGGCCATATCATTGTAATACTCCTTAACATTTGTATTTGTGCGCTCACTTTTTTGCCAGTTTTGACTTGGACTTTCGATTCATTGAGAAATCCTGTCTGCCAATTATACTCAGTTCTACTCATTATGTTTCACGTTGTCCGACTATTTGTTCTCCAACACATCCTTATTCTTCCACAAGACACTGCTCCTCTTCCACAGTAAAATAGTTGAATTTTTTTCTATTTTCTTCGTTCGACATTTTTGATTTTAATTGGCGATCAATAATCAAAAGAAAAAACCGCGCTGCCAACCTATAATTAGTGCCTTTCCAGCCGTACCACAATGCCTAAAGTCCAAATCCATCTACATGAGAAAACCAATTGCGCGAAATCCACATAGATGCATAATCTACATAGATTTCGGGAACTTAAGAAAACTTACTTCTTAATTTATCAAAATTTGACGTCTATATCGTAAATGTCCTAAACTCTGGTGCATATATATAGATAGCCGCACCCAATTTTTTCAGTGTACAAGTAGTCAGAGAGGGAAGAGTAACAATTGGTCATTTTAAAATGAAAAGAGAATCAAAAATAAGATGAGCAAGAAACAAAACAACAAATTAACAGTTATATTTAAATTTTCGTTTGATGCTTGGTGCATATATTTAGACGCACTGTATAATTTCACATTCTGTGTTTGCTAACCGATTATTTCGGCTGTGCCAATATATTTGATAATCAAAATTGAAATTTTTTTTGTGGAATAAAATGCATTTCGACGTCGAAAAGACGTGGCAATTTTGTAAAAAAAAATAGTCGTTTTGACAAGCTTGTCCGCAATTTTTGATAGAATCAAGAAGTTTATGGACGTTAAAATTTTCCCCTTACGTTCAGTACAAACCAGAGCTGCAAACCGTTTTTCAACCGAACCGGTTCGAACCCGGAATTCCGACTTTTCTTTTCTGGGAACCGAACCTCTTGTGAAAAAAATAGTTGAACCTGAACCTGTATGTTCCAATAAACAAAAATCCAGAATTTTTATACACTTGAAAAGAGTATATTAATTTGGCCAAGAAGTTTGTAACGCATAGAAATATTCATTTCCGACCCCATAAACTATATATATTCTTGATCAGAACGACGAGCTTTCAAGTTCAATTCCGTCCGTCCGTCTGTCGGTTTCTACGCAAACTAGTCCCTCAGTTTTAAAGTTATCGAGCTGAAATTTTGCACAGAGTCTTCTTTTTACTGCACGCAACTAATATGTCGGAACCGGCCAGATCGGATGACTATATCATATAGCTGCCATAAAAACGGTCGTTCAAAAAACTAGTTCTAGTGAGAAAAACTTGTTTGTTTTCCATCGTAGCGTCACCAATCTTGGTATATATTAGTTTTATATGCTTTCACATAATTTTGAAAAAAAATGATCAAAATCGGATGACTATAGCATATAGCTGCCATAGGACCGATCGGTCGGAAAATTGTTTTACTAAGAAAATTTTTTTTATGGTATCAAATTTTTATTATCAATGATTTAAAATTTTTAAATATTTGATATTTATATCCTATATATATTTTACCGGTTAAATAAGTTGGGGTAAAGTTTTTCAAGTGTTTTAAAACTTCGGCACAGTCGAAGTTAGCTTTGCCTTCTCGTTATACACTTGAAAAGTGTATATTAATTTTGCCCAGAAGTTTGTAACGCGTACAAATATTCATTTCCGACCCCATAAACTAAATATATTTTTGATCAGGACGACGAGCTAAGTTCAATTCCGTCTGTCCGTCTGTTTGCCTGTCTGTTTCTACGCGAACTAGTCCCTCAGTTTTAAAGCTATCGAGCTGAAATTGTTCACAAAGTCTTCCTTTTACTGCACGCAACTAATATGTCGGAACCGGTATATCTTGGTATATGTTATATGTTTTATATGCTTTGACATAATACAGGAAAAATTGATCGAAATCGGGTGACTATAGCATATAGCTCCCATAGAAACTGTCGGTCATAAAACTACTTCTAGTGAAAAAAACTTATTTGTTTTCTATCGTAGCGTTCCCAATCGTGGTATATATTAGTTTTATATGCTTTCACTTAATTTTGAAAAAAAAATGATCGAAATTGGAGGACTAAAGCATATAGCTACATAAGGACCGATCGGTGGGAATATGTGATTTACTAAGAAAAGTTTTTTTATAGTATCAAATTTTTATTATCAATGATTTAAAAATTTTAATTATCTGATATCTATATCCTATATATATTTTACCGGTTAAATCAGTTGGAGTAAAGTTTTTCAAGTGTATTAAAACTTCGGCACAGTCGAAGTTAGCTTTGCCTTATAGTTTAATATTTCTTTAATATTTTTAATAAATGAATTGCTTAAAGCTTCGAACCAAAGACTTATTTCTGAACCCTATCCATTGGTTAATTTTGGTTCGAACCCGCGAAGCGGAGCCGTCCTGGTACAAACATTAGCGAAAATTAAAAGCGGAGTGAAAAAATGAGCGCAAATTTTTGTATAGCAAATATTTGCGCATTTACAGCTTAAGCTAACTTCGATTGTACAGAATATGCAAATTTGGGACCTTAGTTTGAGAAACTGAACATCTAAAAAAAAAAAAAAACAACTGAACAAAAAAGAGCAATTTAAGAAGGAAAATATTTATCGAGCAGCTCATTTTTCTCACATTCAACATTAATATTCAAATATAGAGTACCATTCGAATAAGCTCTCTTTTCAAATACTTAGTGGGCTGTTTCCAGTCTAATCTATATAATACATATTCAAACGTAAAACAGCTTAGAAATGTGGGGACTTTCTCATTTAAAAGAAAAGGTTTTAGTTCTACAAATATTGTACATAAATTATATACAACTATAATATCTAATTTTAAAATGTAGCTTAAAAGTTCTTATGTTCCTTATGAAAAAATAAATTTTTATTTTTGTTCTCAAAAAACTTCTGGAAAAATTTGCACCTCTAAATTGAAGATTCCAAAAATTATACAAAATTAATGCGTATTCTTTTTCTTCCTCATGCAAACAAACGCACTTAAACCAAAAAAAAATATATCTCAATTCCGAACAAATTTCGAAATTCCATTGAAATCACTTAAGCTGCCCTACCTCGACTGTGAAATGCGCCTTGCGCCACTTTATGTGGCAACTGGAATTGATATAATTCTAGCCATGCGTTACTCGAAATGCATTTTGACCGAAGGTTGTGGCAAAAATGGATCATCGGTTGCTGTAAGAAATTTTTTTAAGTTTGACCTTGAATAACTGAAATCATTTATAAACAGTTTGGCATTAATTAGGCTAAGTGTGTCTGGTAGATGTAATTGTATTATTGTATATGTCAAATGTTGTTGTGCTATTTAGTTCTTAAGTCTAATGGTGTTTGTGGTAACCTGCTTGCATGTAATGTATTGTTGTTGTTGCTTGGTATATTGACCTCCACCCAACCCACCCACCTTATTACACACCCACCGAATAGCGCCAAAAAAAAAAACTTTGCCCTGCCCTTCAAAAAAAAAAAAAAAATCCTTCGAAAGCCAAAAGAATTTTTGTTTTTGTCTTATCAAAAATGTTGTGACACTTGCAAAATTAGCCAATCAAGCACAACTGTACTTTGCAAGATGTGACAGCATATTAACTGGGATGAACCAAAACTAATATTGTTTTTCCTTATGGCAGGGCACTAGCGTGCTTTCGCCTAGCATCCCGCTGACTCTGGTGGTGCTGCCAGCTCTTATAATTGCCCAAAAGTCACCGGAGAAAATCTTTCACGAACATGCCTCGGTGTATATCATGGCCTTTGGCATGGTGGCTGCCAAAATAACCAACAAGCTGGTGGTAAGTACGCCAGGCAGCTCAAAAAAACCAAGTCATTATATATATTCCATATTTCAGATTGCCCACATGACCAAATCGGAAATGGAGTATCTGGACTGGTCTCTAGTTGGCCCCCTTATGCTGTTCCTCAATCAATACTTCAACTGCATTGTCCCAGAGATTTGGGTACTTTGGTTCACCCTATTTTGGGGCACCCAGGATCTATTGCGCTATTGTGCCCAAGTGTGTCTAGAGATTTGCCAACATTTGCGCATCAATCTCTTCAGAATACCATATACACCCAAGGCCACCGTCTCGGTCAGCAGTCAGAGCATGTTCACCAGCAGTGCCGACAAGAATGGCGGCACCTCACATCGAAAGTCCAAAAGCAAACCGCACTAGACGCCGGAAACCGTCACCGCCACAAACGGAAACGGATTCCCTTAATTTAATTAGTTTCTTTTTACAAATTTACGTCGTTATAGAAGGAAGAATGGAAGGAATGGAAGGAGCAGGAAATTATACAAATAGTAAACGCAACCCAACAAAATTCACCGTCAATGTTGAAAAAAAAGGACAAAATTTACAACCATGTTGTTGTAGCCTCCAGATATCAATTATAAGGCTATATATAATGAGTATATTTTGAATAATTGTGTAAAATTGTAGAAAGCAGTATTTTTTACTGTGCTAAACACACACACATACACACACACACAAACAATAACAATAACATAAAACATGCCAAATTATTAAACAAAATTCCATTTTTTGGCCAGCAAAAAGCTCAATTTAAATTTAAGTCCCTCCGCACGTTGGCAACAAATCACAACACACACACACACATACACACAGACACAGAATTATTAAAGACATTTCCCCCCCTACAATTTGAGAGGGGCCTGAATCTGTATATGTTTGGAAATGATTTGTTTTTATTTACTGGAACTCAAACTTTGAATTATAAGCTGAAGCGCAGACGTCACCTTCAAAGCAACTGGCGTCAGCTGTGAAGTAAAAAAAGGATTCTCAAACTTCCACTCGTTAGTGCCTTAATTTAAGGGATGCTCAAGAATGGAGGCTGGTTCAGTTTAGTGGCTCATGAAGGTCTTAAACCATCGGTGCGACTTACAGCAAGGTTTTTGGAGCAACCCGAACCGAGGTTTCGGTTCGTTTTAGAGGTTCACTCAGTTTTTAAGCATTATTCTTTCTAAAACTAAATTTTTATTTTTCCAAATTAAAGTCGTTAAAAACATTGAAAATCTTTTAATTACACTAATTTACAAATTACATTGAAGCTGTTATTTTTTTATGATGTACTTTGGAATGCTGAGCTTTTTGATTTTTGTATGGATACGTTTTTGAGTTAGAATTTTTTTCAGTTTTTTTGGTAGGTACCCTTACTTTTAATGACATATCTCGAGATAGATTTCGTCAAGCAAGGTATTAATCTAAAGGGTATGCAATTTTCAATAATCTAGTTGAAGATCATTTTCCTATCGGTTTAGTAGTTTTTTGTTTTCCTAAAATCTGAGTAAGGTTGAAACTGATAAAAATAAATTGTTTTTTTCTTTTGTTCTTACGAATAGCACTTCTACGAAGAAAATAAGGGTATACTAAGTTCGTGCAAATGTATGTAACAGGCAGAAGGAAGCATCTCCGACCCCATAAAGTATATATATTCTTGATCAGCATCAATAGCCGAGTCGATATAGATCTTTCCGTCTGTCGTCCGTCCGTCTGTCCGTCTGTCTGTATGAACACCTAGATCTCAGAGACTATAAGAGCTAGAGTTACCATTTTATCAGTGTAGACTTGTATTGTCTGCACGCAGATCAAGTTTGTTTCAAATTTTTGCCACGCCCCCTCCCGCCCCGCAATATGAAAAAAACCTCATATCTCCCACAATTTTGAAAATAGATTGTTCGGAGCTTCTAGACATATATTTTAATCATCATTACCTATCGATCCGCCATACATCATTTTCCGATCAGATCAACGATAGAAGAGTTGCCACCCACGCAATTTGGAAAATACCTCATATCTCCCACAATTTTTAAAATAGATTGTTCGAACCTTCTAGACTTATATTTTAATCATCATTACTTATTAATCCGCCATACATCGATTCCCGATCAGATGTACGATAGTAGAGTTGCCACCCCCGCAATTTGAAAACGACCTCATATCTCCCACAATTTTGAATATAGATTATTTGAACCCTCTAGACATATATTTTAATCATCAATACTTGTCGATCCGCCTTACATAATTTCCCGATCAGATGAGCTATAGTAGAGTTGCCTCCTCCGCAATTTGGCAAAAAAAACTCATATCTCCCACAATTTGGGCATGTTGTGATCTAATAAAATATTCTTAAATAAACCTTACCCTGAGTAACGGGTATATCGAAGTCGAGCAGGGCCAACTTCTCGCTCTCGTTTTTTTCTGTGATTTGGCTTCTATTGGAACTCTTACATTATGCAAAAAGCAAAGTAAAAAAAAATTTTTTTTGATGAACACGTAAAATAGTCAACTTCGGTATTTATCCACAGATTTTCGTCATCAACGCCTTATTTTCTTCGTAATAGGGCAATTTGTAGGAATAAAAGAAAAAACAATTTCTTGATTTTTATTTTCAACCATTTACAGATTTTAGAAAATCAAATTTTTCACGTTTTTGAGAAAAAAATTATTTTTTTTCGAAATATTTTTGCTTCTTACTTTTAAACTACTAAACCGATTGGAAAATGTTCTTTGACTAGATTATTGGGAATTCCATGACCTTTTAACTAATCTCGTGCTTGACTTCATATAAAGTTTGCAACTCGAGATATGGCTTAAAAGGTATGGGTACCTACCGAAAAACTAAAAAAAAATTCTAACTCAAAAACGTATCCATACAAAATTTTTTGAAATTCATTTTTGAGTTCAGCATTCCAAAATACATCATTAAAAAATAATGGCTTTAATGATTTTTTTTCGCTGTAAACTAGTGTTATTAATCTTTATGTGCATAAGTATACAAAGTCGGATATGCAGACGCCATCTATTAGTTTCAGTATTCTATGAAAGTTAAAAGTTAACGCTATTCCTTAACCAAGAAAAACCCGTACCAATATCTTTATAGTTTGATTAGGATGGGAATGCACTGCCAACTGAAAAATACTCCGTACACTTAACAGGAATCTAACGTTATTCAATCTACAGCTTCCAAGGAAAGAATGCAGACAATGGTCCAAATCAGATGTTTTGGAAACACTTGAAAAACAGCTTGCTGTAACTTATGCCTATTTTCATGACTACTTTGGACGGTGGTTTTTTATAGGAACATAGAAATTAATTATCTTGAATATTTAGAGTGTTTTTATTTACATATTAAAAATATAAAAAAAATTTATTTGAAAAAATTTAATAGTTTATTACAATTATTATTGTCACTCGAAGTTGGAACCTCAAAAAAAAATGCACGTGGGTGGTCCGGGTGATTTTGGCTCTTGATGTTATCTGAAATCAAATATTCTTGAATATTCTTAATCTATAGACATGTCATTCTGGTCGGAACAACTGAAGTTAAATTTCAAGGGTAAATAACAAAATGGCGGACTTTGAAAAAAAAGTCCTTTTATTTTAGCAAAGAAAGGGTTGTAAAATAAAGAGTTAGGGGTGAAAAAAATTCTCGTTAGTACCGACGAGAACTATAAATTTGAAAGCAATCGGTTCAGTAGAAAAAAAGTTAGGACCCGGGCCGACCAGAAAAACAATGTTTTGAGAAAAACGCGTTTAAAGTTTGGACTCCTTAAAGGTTGGACTCCGAGGCGCTCTAGAAAACTCGTTATAACTCCCGAAATATTTCGAATTTCTGTTCACAGTATATTCTCAAGAAATTTACTTTCAAATTAAGCAAAAAAAATTTTCGATTTTTTGAACCCAAGTTACCAGACTACTACCTTAAAGGAAACGCACACGCTTATGGACAAACGTCTAAAAGACTATTTATGTTAAGTATGAAAAAATTAATATTTTTAAAGTTCAGTTCAGTTTAACCAGCAAAGATTAAATTGATCTTGAGCTTTTTTTTTCTCTGTGTAAGAATCTAGTTGTTCTCCGATAAATTTAAATATGTATTTTTGCCTTAAGCAGGCGGTAGCTTAGCCAAATAAACTGGTAAAAATGCGGAAAAAAATCACATAATTGGAATAGATGTTTGGCTATATGCTGAAATGAATAAAATATAAATCCAACAACCACTTTTGCTTAAAGGGGATGATTTATTTTGTAAAAATTGCCATAAATCAAGAAATGTTGACTTCAGTGGCCAATTTTGCACAAATCGCCTGCACGTTTGATTTTTTACAGAAGCATTGATTTGTGCTCTGTGCCTACGTGACTACAAGAAATTATTTAGTGCAAAAAGAACTTAAAATCCGTTTTTCCGCCATATCTTAGAAACAAGAGCTGATGGAACAAAATCTGTAATGCAGTTTTGTTCAGTGCAGTCCATATTTATATAATCAGTTTAAGATAGGGCTGCACCATAAACACTTTTGCCCTGTGCTAGAGCTGTAAAACTATCGACGATATATCGATAATATCGATGGTGGCTGTGCTGCGGGTCATCATCGATTGTTTTTTCCACCATCGATACATCGCGATGTTGTAAAATTCGCCCCAAGAGTGGGGAAATGCCTGGAAAATTCTATATGGTAAAACCTATTTTTAATCCGATTGGCTTCAAAATCGTTTTGTGAACACATTATAGAAAATAATTAGACATTTGATTTCTCGGTGGTGGAATTTCCGCCCACAGGCAAGAATAATGGTGGGCCGATCTGAATAAAATTCGTTTTGTAAGCTCTAGGGTCAGAATGAATGGATTTATTTCGGGAAGTTTACTGCAAAGGTCGGAATATAGGTGCGGGGGTGAGTTTTTAGCAACCTGAACTGTTAAAACAAAATGGTTTTTTTTTTGTTTCGATAATATCGAAATAATCGATGGTTTAGAATATCACTATCGAAAACATCGATGGGGGGCACTATCGATGTTTTTACAGCTCTACCCTGTGCAAGTATTTATAATTATGCAAATATATGTGTTAGTATTTATAATATTACATTATGATGGACGTGTGAGCACTAGGGCGTAATTTATTCCATACGATTTGTAACATATGAAAAAATTCATTATATTTTATAAAAAATTTCATGGAATGCCAAAATTGAATATTTATACCCGTTACTCGTAGAGTAAAAAGGGTATACTAAGTTCGTGCAAATGTATGTAACAGGCAGAAGGAAGCATCTCCGACCCCATAAAGTATATATAAGCTTGATCAGCATCAATAGCCGAGTCGATATAGACATGTCCGTCTGTCCGTCCGTCCGTCCGTCCGTCCGTCCGTCCGTCCGTCTGTCCGTCCGTCCGTCTGTCCGTCTGTCCGTCCGTCCGTCCGTCTGTCTGTCTGTCTGTCCGTCCGTCCGTCCGTCTGTCCGTCCCGTCCGTCCGTCTGTCCGTCTGTCCGTCCGTCCGTCCGTCCGTCCGTCCGTCCCGTCCGTCCGTCCGTCCGTGTGTCTGTATGAACACCTAGATCTCAGAGACTATAAGAGCTAGAGCTACCATTTTTTCAGTGTAGACTTGTTTTGTCTGCACGCAGATCAAGTTTGTTTCAAATTTTTGCCACACCCCCTCCCGCCCCCGCAATATGAAAAAACCTCATATCTCCCACAGTTTTGAAAATAGATTGTTCGAACCTGCTTGACATATATTATGATCATCATTACTTATCGATCCGCCATACATAATTTTCCGATCAGATGAACGATAGTAGAGTTGCCACCCCGCAATTTGAAAAATACCTCATATCTCCGACAATTTTGAAAATGGATTATTCAAACCTTCCAGACATATATTTTAATCATCATTACCTATCGATTTGCCCTACATCATTTCCTGATCAGATTAACGATAGAAAAGTTCCCGCCCCCGCAATTTGAAAAATACCTCACAACTCCCACAATTTTGAAGATAGATTGTTCAAACCTTCTAGAAATATATTTTAATCATCATTACTAATCGATCCGTCATACATCATTTTACGATCAGATGAACGATAGAAGAGTTGCCACCCACGCATTTTGGAAAAATCCTCATATCTCCCACAATTTGGTCTTGTTGTGATCTAATAAAATATTCTTAAAAAAAAACCCTGAGTAACGGGTATATCGAAGTCGAGCAAGGCCGACTTTAACTTACGCTCTCGTTTAAGTTTTAAAGGTGCCGCAAAGACTTTAAAGTTTCCAATTTCAGTGTCAAAAAAAATTATTTGATTATTTCACAAACTGTGATGCAAGAACGTGTGATTGATGCAATTTATTCTTTCCAAAAGCAATATGGAAGAAGGACCTTCAACTGATCTAGCGAATCGGGTTGGGTCTTGGCAATGGATTTGGGAAATTTTCTTTGAACAGGAGGGCTCATGATTCATAAACTTTATTTCAAAAAAATAAAGAATTTCCCAAAATAAATGATTTTCATACATGACAGGTACGCTCTTATAAGCACACGCAAGGATCGACTGGAGTAACCTAACCTAACGACTCAAAATAAAGTATTTTTAATTAAAGAGTTTGGGTAAAACGATGCAAGGCAGTGGATTTTCGAAAAAAAAATGTTCATTCATTTTTGATGTAAGGCCGATCAAATGAACCGGTTTTTGGTTTGGTTCTGCACGAATTAGCGTTACGGTACGGTTCGGTTCAGAAACAGTTTGCATTCCTGCAAAATTTAAAGGCACACAAGCTAAAATAATGCTGAGAAGCTCGACTTGGCCTACAAATTACACTGTGATATTTTTTTTTTTCAAAAATAAAAAAGATATGACCAATTTGAACGTTTTTAACCTAATTCGGGCCTTAGGAATCGAACTGCATCATTACTTTTTTGAGTTACCACGATGGTTTCATTCAAAATTTTGTTTTTATATTTTTAACGAAGTTAAATTTTTTTTGTAAATTACAAAAATATTATATTTTATTCTCGTGAAATCTAAATAAATAGATATAAATGCTTTCTAATTTAATACATTCACAGTTTTTCGATATCACTGCGCATTCAAAAGTTATAGATTAAAATCTAAAAAAATTACAAATTGTTTTGCATAATTATACCCGTTACTCGTAGAGTAAAAAGGGTATACAAAGTTAGTGCAAATATATGTAACAGGCAGAAGGAAGCATCTCCGACCCCATAAAGTATATATATTCTTGATCAGCATCAATAGCCGAGTCGAACTCCAACAAAACATTTAAACGACTTCAGGGTCTTTAATAAATATATAAATACAGATATCTCCAAAAGTTGTAGCATAGCAAACACCATGAAAACCATGCGTATAAATTATATAAAACCGGTATCATTCTGGTCTATTTGTTAGGGGTAGAAAAAACTATTTATAAAAAAAAACTATTAAAAAGATTTTCCTTATATAATTAGTAGGCTTTACATAAACTCGATGAATTAATGAAATAGTTCAGTATTTTAGAAAGGACGCTGATTCGAATTAGAAGCACGAATTTGCGGTTCTGTTCAGTACCGGTTTGTTAAATCTGGTTTAATCAGAAGAATTTGGTTTGTTTTCATTAAATTCAAAGGTGATTTTATCAAAGATTGAAATAATTTATGGATTTTGTATTGACCCATTTTGCTCGACACTTTCTGTGCTCGTAGAACTTCTCATTCTCATGAATTATTTTTATACATTTTTTTAAATTAAAATTTTTTAGTTTCGAAATTTTAGGTCGATGTTTTTTTTTTTTAACTTATTCCGACAAAGCTTTCGCTCGATTTTAAAATAGTTTATACGAAATAACAGCTAATAAATATGACTACAAATAAGTCCCAAGCAATTTATACTTAAAGTTAATCCATTTCTAGTTATTTAGCAGAAAACTTAAACATTTTTGTTCAGAAAACTTTGCATAAATCGTTTATAATAATTTGAGTAACAGCATTTGCACAAAATATAATTTTTTTCTTATAAAAATTATCACACACTTCATTTATTACGCCACATTATTTAAAATTTCCATTGAAACAAGCGATTTGTGTACTCTACTCTTTGCCCAAACGGGCACCGTTTGAATTTTCAATCTACTCTTTGAACTAGATCAGCACGAGACTCACGCTCTTCTTTACAAACAACTATCGGCCTCTAAACCTATCGATATGTTTTTAATATGGAGGCTAAAACATTGCATTTCAAGAGAATCTGTTTGTTTAAAAACAATTACAATTAACTTTTAAATTGAATTGCATTTTTTTATTTAAAATTTTCAAATTAAGTTAAATTCATTCAAATTGCATTTCAAAGATTTTTAAGCCAACGATTTTTTTTTTTTGGTATTTTTACGTCAGCTGTTTGCGGTCACACCAAACCAAAAGAAAAAAGCGGGGAAACGATTTTGAAACAAATTGTTGTATTAAACAATTGACAGCAAACCACAAATAATATAAATTTCGCTTTCCCCACGTCCACATGCGACCACCGGCAAGAAAGAGTGGTGCTCGACGCACAGAAACAAAACCTAAGCAGCAGCGCCCACCAAACCCAGATCTGGACGAAACAGAATCCGAAGCGGAACCTGAGAATGATAATGCTGCGTTTCGCTCGCCGGATGGCGAAGATGTTACCGACTATGGCTTGAACTTCACTACAAGCCGTTTGATCCTTACTGACAGAAATGTACCGCGCCGCTGCTCAACGTTGCGCAAAGAGACGCCATCGGGGCGACGTCAACAGCAGAACCAGGATACATCTACCGACAGCGATGTGGAAAATGAAGAGAACCGTCCACGGCCAGCAATAACTCAACCACCAAGACCAGCCCCACCAAGACCAGCCCCAGTTGGTGGCAGACGCAAACAAACCAGACCCATTAATCGAGCCACCCGCATGTTGCGCGAAATGGAAAAACTGCAGAAGACCCCGCACTGCCTGATACCGCGTCTGCCGTTTTCGCGCCTGGTGCGTGAGCTAATGCATGAGTTGTCCGGAACTTCTCTTCGAATAACCTCAACGGCTATGGAAGCCCTGCAGACCTCAGCGGAAATGTATCTGACACAAATCATGCAGGATGCCTACCTGCTGACCATGCATCGTCAACGAGTGACTCTAGAGGTGCGCGATTTGGTTCTCATGGGTTTTCTTTGTGGTGCGGGACGTGTGCGGGCCTAAGGTTATGTACTAATTGATAAGTTTAAATGCCATTTAGAGGGGGGGAATATTAATGCTGATTACCTAATAAGGATTTATATTTACCATTAAACAGATCTTGTAACGATATTTACTTATTGGGTTTTTCTTTTAACTGCCGATCGATTGATTATGTGGATTACTGACGTTAAAATGGGATTCACTTCTTCAATTTGTATAAAAGTAACTAAGTTGTCCAGTATAAGTTAAAATTTTCCTTTTTCAATACTCTTTCCTTTCTTTTTCAATTCTTAAGACTACTTTCTATCATCCTATTTCCTTCTTATTGACTCCTTCCTATTGACTCTATTATTACAAGCATTTATACTTCTCTTTTGTACTCTTACCATTTCTGATTTCTAGATTTTTTAACTTTAAAACTACTTAAATAATATCTTACAACTCGATTTTGTACAATTTTTGAAGCCTTTAATGAACCTACAGTATCTCTCTAGGAGTCGGATTTGACCGACCAGTGTTGCCAACTTTTTAGCCTCAAAAAAAGCTATTTTCAGCGGGAACGAAAGAAAAAAAAAGTCTGTTGTTTGGTACAAAAAAAGCTGATGGCATTTAAATAAATGCAAAAATATTTTATAATAAATATTTTAATTATTTCATCTGTTGTCCCAAAAAAATTAAGATATCTGATTGGTTATTTATGGCATATTGGTTATTGGTTATTTGGTTGCAACGTAAACATTTCCGACCACATAAAGTATATATATTCTTGATCAGCATGACGAGCTGAGTTCATTTCCGTTTGTCCGTCTGTCCGTCCGTCCGTCCGTCTGTCCGTCTGTTTCTATGCTATCTCTTCTTTCAGTTTTAAAGCTATCTTGACCAAACTTTGCAAAATGTCTTTAAATACAAATACGCTGCACATTTGTCGGAATCGGCCAGATCGGATGACTATATCATATAGCTGCCATAGGAACGATCGGTCCAAAAACTAGTTCTAGTGAGAAAAACTTTTTTGTTTTCCATCGTAGCGTCACCAATCGTGGTATACATTAGTTTTATATGCTTCCACACAATTCGGAAAACATGTATCAAAATCGGATGACTATAGCATATAGCTGCCATATAAACGGTCGGTCCAAAAACTAGTTCTAGTGAGAAAAACTTTTTTCCATTCCATTTCCATTTTTTCCATTCCAAAAGGATCTTAATTGTTCTTTTTTTTCGGTGTACTTTCCATTCTCCTTTTTTTTTTTGTAATATCAATTTGATCCCATATACGGTAGATGCAAGGAGCTGACGAAATATACTTTCGAACGACCCAACTGAATATTTCAAGTTTTCAACTTTAGCAACATTTTGTGTTTTAGCTCTGGAAACATGTTGCGGCGCATGCGCTTGGCCAACGCATAGCCGGCATTTTAGAACCCAAACAGAGCATCCGCCAACCCCAGAGTCCCATCAGCCCCATCGGCAAATGTGAATGAATGGTTTTGCCTGTCCAAATACCAAACGCTTTCGCGCGCGCCAACAAGTCGCATGCGTTTGCTCTGCTCGGAGAAGTAGTCCAACATAGTGCGAAATTCAAGCGTTGAAGTGAATATCCGCTTTTTACCGCGGCAAGTGCGAACAGAAAAAAAAACAAAAAAAAAAAAATTGTTTAAATTTGTGTAAACAAAAATTTTTAGCCAAAGTCTTTAAGCATGTTCCCCAGCACACTTTTCGTTGTGTATCCTGTTTGAGGCTCCGCTAAAACATACGGAAACACTTTTCCCAAAGCTAATGTAAGCAAAATAAATAATACATTAATTGGAATTTGATATAAAGTTGTTTATCTGGCGAATCGAAAATTGTGGAAATTATAAATTGATCAGGTAAGCGGACAGCTGACAATTACTTTACACATTAATTCGTTTTAATTCAGTGGCAAACTATTGCAATGGCAACGAATATTGCAGTCGGACTCGCATCCAAAAGTCGAAAGAAAATAAAAATTGAAATGTAAATTTTGAAATGACGGCCATTTCCGCATTTTACTTCGACATGATTAATATCAAATTGATAAGTTCGAAATTGTGCAAAAATTGTGCTTTCTGGATTTTTTTTGAAGCTCCGAATTGAACTGAAGATTTCGTTTAACAAAAAAAGGGAGTTATTGTCATTATAAACTAAAGTTATATAAGATTTTTTCGGGTATCAAACCTATACCCGAACCGGAAACGTATAACGAAAAACCCGAAAAGAATACGGAGTAAGATATTTTCGCGGTTCAAAACTAGTTCCGATCCAGTTTGAAAAGGTTCACAAAATTTTCAGAGCCACATATATGTAATTATTTATGCTATAAATGCGTAATTCCGTGTTTAAAGTGTTAAGATATTTCCCCGTTTGAAACCTGGCTGCGTGCCAGATTAAATCGGTTCAAAAGCGGTTCATAGTCATATCCACGGTTGCCACTTTTGGAGCAAACGCTCCATAATGGATCTTTTTATTCTCGTTGGAGCACTGGAGCCCTTTTCTGCAAAATGGAGCTTTTTGAGCAAGGCAAAACATTTTTTCTTAAGTTCAATATCTCCAGCGCTAAAATTTATCGAATAGAACAACTAGATAAGTAAATACCTAAAAGGAAGAATTTATGCGGAGACGATATGCGGTGATCGTTTTGCTGATCAAGAAAAAATATTTGTTATATATTTCTATGCACACTTTGCAAGTGTATAAGTAAGTAATGCGTTTACTTCTTAAGAGAAACAACCTTGTCCCTTATAATGATAACAGAACAAATATTTTCAACTTCTTAACCAATTCGATTGCCCGTGCGACTTAGATCCTCAGACAGTTGCTTCACAATGGAGCATGCAACAATTAACTGACCAGGATAAGAAAAAAAATGTAAGTAGGCTTGTTTTGGAATAAATTATGTCCAAAATTTAAAGTAAACTGCATACCCAGGCATTTCTAGGACTTCTGCAGAGCGCAACGTTTTTTTTTACAAGATTAAATAAAACAAAGCTAAAAAAACAAACTTAATTTTCTGTCTCTGACTGTATGTTGAGTGCTTTGTTCAGATATAGATTTTCCATATAATTGGTCAAGAAGTGACTTCAAAAAAATAACAATAGGCAACAGCCTTGAAACCGATTTTTTTTCAGATTTTTCTGTGTTGAAAATCATTTTTGAAGAATTTTAATATTTTCCGTTTTTCGTTTTTTTGTCAATGGTTTTACATATTTCGCCATAGCTTAAAAAATAAATGTTGCAGAGTTTTGTATGGAACGCTGCCAGAAGGCAGGCTTGCTCAGAAGGGTATATCTACGAAATTTATCCACAGATTTTGATACATCATACCTTGTTTGACGCTCGATTGATGTATTACTACGGTCAAAGAAGAAAAACCAATTAACATTTTTTGTTTCAATTTTCAAAAATTAAAAAAAAAAACAAAGTTTTCAGCTACTTAACTCATAAAACTAATTCCTTAAAATATAAATAGTCTTTGACTTATTTTTACGCTTATTTATTGGCAGTGATTTAATTTATTTCATTTTCAAATCGGTGTCGGGTAACGAAATCTATGGCTAAATATGGAAAATCACTGACAAAAAATGGCCTAAATATGTAACGGATAATTTGAAAATCTAAAAAAAGCACTTTGTTATGTTTAATTTTCATGAATTATAAATAAATTAATTTGAAAAAATAGTTCCCTGTACATTTGACATAATGTAGTTCGGGATTTTTTTTTATAAGCATCGGAGCCTTTTTTGGAGCTTTTTTTCTTAAATGGAGCCTTTGTAAAAATTTTTGGAGCATTTTAATTTTTTTTAAGTGGCAACCGTGGTCATATCTTAGAAATTATTTAGGATTTGAACTTAAAATTTGGTGTTTGGGATTGGTAATTTGGAGTCAGGCTATTTTTCAGTACAAACCCGGTTTTTATTCAGGTTAATAAAGTGGTCTGGAGCCATATCTCAGAAATTATTTAAGCTTTAAATTTGAAATTTGGTGTGTACGTTGATAATGCGGTGTTAGAATTTTTACTGGCTTAAGAAGTAGTTCAGAGCTCAGAAACTATTTAAGCTATACTCAGAAAAAAAACCGAGAACTTTGTACTTAAATCAAGTACAAACGGTGTCAATAGTACGCCAAGTACGAAAATACTTGATACAAGTACAAAATACTTGGTTCAAGTACGATTTTTTCAATCCCGAAATACTTGATTTAAGACCGTTTCGGGATACATTAAGTACATTTTGGACTGTTCCAATCCCAATTGGATCAAAAAAAAAAAACTCAACACCTCAACATAATGGGTTAATTCTCGGAATGGCTCAACCCTGTGTACCCGACTGTTTTTATATTTTCGAGAAACTGCTTCCCTAAATGTGTGATAGAATTATAAACCACAGTACAGTACACACAGGGGGGGTCACTGAAGTCTTCTTTTCTCTGAAACATATAATAATTTATAAATTAATAATAGCTTACTTTACCTTTCCTTGTCTGGGAATCGAACTCGGGACTTCGGGACTGAAGCACAAGAACGGCTGCGTCTTAGCGCACTCGACCGCGTCGAGCTTGCGAGACTAGGCGCCAAATTACATACAAGTACGTTTGCTCCAGACGGCAAAACGAAACTCAAAGAGAGAAGCCAAGAGAGCCAATTTGCTTTTGCTCTCAGCTTGTGCGCGCTCTCACTCGACACCCATGAACGAATCATACTTATTTTAAGTACAAATCGGTATTCATTATATCCCGTTCCAGTTTGAGTACAAAAAATTCTTGATTTAAGTATTTCGTACTTGATTTAAGAATTTTGTTCTCATTTTAGGAACATTTTGGGTAAATTTTTAACTTAAGACTGATTCGTACTTACTTTAAGTACAATCAAGTACGAATTATACTTGAAATTTTAAGTACGAAACGGTATAAATTCAATCCCGTTCGTTCTAGAACGCTGGCAGCCGTTTTTTTCTGAGTGTATGAACTTAATATTCTTTTTGTAGGTTGGTAGTATAGAAAACGATTTCTTACTGATTCAAAAATGGTTGCGAACCAGTTAAAAAAAGTGTTTTAGAAGAGTAATTTTTCCTTAGTCTATGATCTTGAAATTTGGCTCGAAGGTAAGTTGGTAATATGTAGATAGGCATTTTACTGGTTCAAGACCGGTTCCGAACCAGATTTTACCGACTCAAAAGTGGTTCGAGCCCTAATTTAGATTTTATTTAAGGGGGTCTTATACCTTTGCCCAGGATTTTTTAAGTGTTTTTTTTTTAGTTCTCTAGAAAAAACTATGAGTAAAAACCATGTGTAATTTTTAATTAAATAAAACATAAAAAAAAGGTTGGAATTCGAGGGCTGTTCAAAAAGTTTTGAGCAATGTAAAAAACACTTATTTTAGCAAGGACATTGCTCCACCAAAATGGCTATATCTGCTTAACTAGTACGAATTTTTTAAAAAGGTTTGAAGGTGCTAAAAGGGGAATGTCCAAGCTATAATAATAATGCCAAAAAAAATGGGAACATTTTTTTTCAAAGGTAGGAGAGCCTCTTAATCTATTAAATTATGTGTTTGGGTTCGTATTATGGAGTAAGATATTTTTCGGGATCACACCCGGCTCCGAACTAGTTTAAATCAGTTCCAACATGGTAAGCAATTCCCAGACGGTTCAAACTTAATTACAACGGTATCTAAAAAAAAATTATTTTTAGAATTTAGTGAAAGAAAAATATCAACACAATTTTTAGGATCCAAGCTAATACATCATATAAATCAGACAGCTGCTCAAAGCGTTTGGTTTTTAAAGTTGTTGAAAAGTGTTTCTATTTATAAGCAGTTTTGTTCCGAAAATAGTTTTTATGTCTTCTGCGAATAGGCCTTTAATCACGGTTTTTCAGTGCTTGAGACAAACGTTTGAAAACACAAAATTGAGATGATGTACTTATAAGGTCAAAAAAGTTTTTAGAGCTGCTTACTGTGTATTTGATATTAAAATATAGCGGTACCTGCTGGAACGTACCGGTTTACCGATATAAACACCAAGGTACCCTTACGAAACCGAATACTTATATAACCTATAAGCTTAAGGAGGTCTTCTACCATTGAAGAGGTTTTTTTGATAGAGAGAAATCCATGAAAGCTTATTCAATTTGGTTTCTAAATTTGTGTTTTTGATTAATTATATAAAAACAATAAAAAAAATGCTTGGAGTTCGAGGGCTGTTCAAAAAGTTATCGGCCTATCAAATCCCGGAAAAAAATGTACAGGTGGTAGTCATGATTCCGGGACTCCAGGTTATCGGAAATGAAAACGGTAAATGAGGTTATGATCAGAAATGATGCAATTCCGTACCTCAATTATAAAATAAAATATATTTTGAAAAGTTCGCGGCCATTTAAACAAAAATATCGGTTTTTCACATTTTTTTTTTGTATTTTAGTGTAAAAAAATAATAATAAAATGTTTTTCTTAATGATTGAGGTATGGGCCAGAATTACATCAATTCTGCGTCGATTGCAACATGGCTGATCAAAATCGGTTCAGTAGAACTGGCGCAATCATGGCAACCAGTTCAAAAACGTGGTTTCGAGAAAAACGCGTCCAAACTGTAATAATAATGCAAAACAAATAGAAGACAAAATCTTAACAGTACCGGAAAAGGCACCGAAATTTAATTTGGTCTAATTCTCTGCTGTTAACATAAACTGTTTGCATGGAAGCATATTGCAAAATGGTATTTGACTACTAAATTAATGCTTTAAAATGTACCTCATTAGCTTTTTTACTAACTGATGATGTTGTGGAATCATAACTTTTAAAATATTAAAAATGTCATGAACAATATGGTAAAATTTTGTATCTTTTAGAAAACAGGGTAAATTTAAAATTAAAGCACATCGCTATCTATAGGAAAAGAAATCGGCCCGAAGTCGGTATATGTAGACTTTTGACTTTAGGACGTTGAAAAACGTTGACCTAGAAAATTTAATTTGATGTGATATGGTATATGTGATTGCGTCGTTAATGAGGGATGCAACTAGAATGTCCGATTAATTCGTTTGTAAGAGTTTTTTTTAGAGCAAGCCTTGTCAGATGTTGAAAAATGGATGATCCGACTTCCGCGGCTGATATTCCTCCGGAGTAGTGTTTATAATTAGCCGAACCTGCTTTCTCTTCTGAAATATCATCTAAAATTTGTATACAACTGAAAACATTTAAATGTGACGCTGCTACTTTGTGAATCTCACCGTTTCCAAACTTGGTATTTTGATTAATAATGCAAATAACTTTTGACGGTCAATTACTAATGAAATATTTAATGTATTTTGGTTAAATTAATGCCCAAGGATGTCTATATTTCAAGGCATTTCACATGTTGTCTTAAACTTTCATTTTATGCACAACAAAAACGATTTCTGAAACAACTAAAAAATTTTAGAAGAGCCTAATGAAAATTTTTTAATATCGAAATAAATAAACGAAATACACCTAATTCAGTTTTTACACGGATTTGATTTAACACTGTAATCAAAAAATGTATATTTATGTTACTTTTACTTAACAAATAAAGTGTCTTTTGTTTTCATGCAATAATCTGTGCATTAATGAATGAATAAATCTTATACAATTTTTTTTAGGAGTATAGGATATGGTACTAATCTCCTCCAACTGAATGTCTTGAACCGTGAAAAAACAGAAACAGAATGAATAACCACACAAATCAAACAAAATTATCAATGCTTCCTTGTTTTGTATTGTTAATTTCGCATCCTGTTGTTCATGCTTGCTCCAATTCAGTTTCACTTCATTGAATTTGACATTCGAAGTTGTAGTTTAAAACGGACATTGACCCAGATATTTGTATGTAAATTTGTGTGAATCTTAAGTGTTTTTCAATGGAAATGATTTTGAAATTGATTGAATTATGTGGATGAGTTAAAAATTCTGTGAATAATTTTATAATATGCAACAAGCATCTTCGACCCATAAAGTATATATATGTATATATATATACAGCTGCTTGTCCGTATGAATGAAAATATCTTAGAGTTGGTAAGTTAAAAAAAATCACCCTTTTCCAGACTTTACTGGAACAAATTACCCCATAATTATATCAAATATGTACTTGTATTTAGTAATGTCACATATTTAAAGTGAGTACACAACATAGTTGAAAGAGAAGAAATAGAGTATTGTTTTATAATTTGCATATCTACAGTCTTCCTGATAAACATTATTAAACTTATAAAAATTTGTATTTTTAACTTTACAAGCTGGAGTCTTTACAGTCTTTTACTTTGCTTAAACTGCATTGATCAGGCACATTCCTCAAATGCTGTTAAAAATTCTTATTACCTTGTACCATTTGTGCGATTTTTTTAAAGAAGCTCGGTCTTGGGTCATGGTCTTATTGTCTATAGAACCTATTTGCGCCACTGATGGAACTGTCTTACTTAGTTTGTATTCAGTTAGATGCAATAATTCGTGTTGAAGACCGGGTGTCTTAACTTTTTCTTGATGAAGAAATTTAGCGTTCCAACAACTTCTTCAAAGTTGCACTATACTTGTACCCTATAGCTTCGTACCGATCTGCTAACGGCCTGGTACAGATTATATTTGGTGCCTATTGCCAGCTATTGGCTGAGTTTGTTCCGTCCTAGCAGTGTTTTCCAAAGAATAATTTATGCGTGAATACTGTTTCTATGTATACCGAGAAAATAAGTCCGCTTAAAAATTATGAACATTCGTTGACGAAAGTCTTTCAAGCACGCTTGTTCTTAATTCATGAACATTTGGATACGAATATGCTGCTGATTAAACCCTCCTTATTCCGCAGAATTCGGACATTACTTAACTCTTTTAGAACCAACACCTGGTTTGGTTTAATTATTTTATGAAAAAACTTTTCATGTCAGCTATGCTTTGTATGAAAATCGATTTTCGACCTGAACCCATCTTATAGGAAATTGTTCAACAATTACAAATATGTTACCTTAGACTAGTCCAAATTTAAACAATTCTTGAAATTTTAAAATGTTCCGACGGATTCTAAAAGGTTGACACACAAAAACACTTTAAAAAAGTTTTTCCTGAATTTTTATTGTGGAAATCCCCATGGCAAAAGGCTTGTTAAGTTCGTAAAAATGACTAAGTTCTGAAGGCCAATGCTTAAACGATAAAAGGTTGAAACTTTGCATAGGAGTCTTTTTTCTGATCCTCCATAACACATATTTTTGTTCTCCGTGTATTTACCATTTATCAAGTACCTCCCATAGAGACGGCCCTAAACTTAATACGTATACAATTTCATTCAAATATCTTAAGAAACAAAAAAGTTTTCACAAAATTCTGTAGATATATTATTGTTGTTAGATATAAATGAACGAAAAAAGAATCTAATCCAATCTAAAAATCTACAAAAAATCTATTTCAGAAATTATAAATCTATTATGACAAATAAATAAATAAAAAATAAATATTAAAATAAAAAAAAAAATTTAACAAAAAATTAAATTTGAAAAAAATTTTTGTTCCTTTTTAATTTTTTGGTTAATACTAATAAAACATAAAAACCGTAAAAAAAAACGTAAAAAATCCAAAATTGTTTGAAAATTTTTTAGTTACCATAAAATCAGGGAATCAAACCGAATCAAATTTCGGTTCCGGTTCTGGTACTTACCAAAACTAATGTTTCGCTAAAAGGTTCTATTAAGGTTCTAGTTTATTTCGGTATTCGGTTCCGTATCGGTACCTTGGATTTTATTTCGGTATACCGGTACGTACCGGTATGTACCGGTGTAATTCAAAAATCCTTTAAACCGAAGATATAATAGAACCAGTAGCAACCTACACAACAAAATTTAGTTATTAAGAAGGAAACTTAAATGTAATACATTTTACCCCGGAAAACAGATGTCCTAATAATACTTGTGTAATTGAAAGAGCAAGGAGATCTTTTGATATCTGATGTTAAGTACACTGTTTAAAATAACTTTACCGATCACAATTTGACCCTGCTGTTAGGTTAAGCCCATTTGGTACAATTATTAATTCGTTTCCTTTGTTAAAGGATAAATTAATATTTGGAAATTATTGAACCAAAATAGATACAAACAAATAAGATGGAATTGTTATTTTTATTGAAAATTGTAGTATATACTAGATGGTCCCTTAAACTAACATTTGCAAGATTTTGCTAACGTTTAACCTGTATTTTACCCTGAGGAAACCTCTGATTAAAGCAATAAATCTGAAATAACAAAAAAAAAAACTTAGAACCGAAACTGTACCGGTACAATGTTTCGGTTCTTTTCGGTCATTTCGGTTCCAAAAATAAAGGTTCCGAAATACCGGTTCCCAAAAAATAAATGATAACGGTTCCGGGTCTGAGTTTCAATCAGTTCTTTTCGGTATACGGTTCCGGTTCGGGAACTTATTTCATAGGTTAAGCAATTATCTATCAAATGCCATTTACATTTTTATATTATAGTATTTGGTTCATGATTTTTGCAACGAAATAACTTATTCACGGTGTAATCTGAAGGAGCATTAGATCCATAATATTTATGCCGTTTTGCCCCTCAAAAATTAATGTTTTATGAGAGAACGAAAATCGTTTTTTCCTTACTCAACATGATGCCAAACACGTCAACAACAATCAGCGGTCAAAGCAAAACTAAGGGCTGCATCGCACTCAAATTTAACATGTCTGCCTAAATATGAATGGACTCACCATCATCTTTCGTATTCTTATTAAATTGGTCAGAATTACATTAATTCTGATCATAACCTCATTCACCGTTTTAATTTTCGATCACCAGGAGTCCCGACATCATGGCTACCACCTCTACAAATCTTTTTTGGAGACCTTAATTGGCAGGCCGATAACTTTTAAACAGAGCCCCTACATTTAATATTTATACAATAAATAAGCTACACAAATCAAAAAACTAAACTGAAAAAGCTCTTGCGAATTTCTTTCCAGAATTAAAAAAAAACTTTAAAAAAACACTGTGCAAAAAGACCCCCTTAAATCACAGATTTTGGAGGTACCTCATTCGTGTTTCCGCAAATATCATTGCCTATTTCGATGAAATATCAAAGTAAAATTAGTTTGCCACGATATTTGATTAAGTTCCTTTCTAAAAAGATACAAAAATGGACATGGCAGAAAAAGATTTTGTAAAATATGTGTAGAATTGAAAAGCCATCGAGACTCAGATTAGAGTTAAAAGAAAATCAATTTTAATCAATTTGAAATCGTATCGACACTAGTTTAACCGAATAGATAATAAATTATGTACAAAAGTTCACCAAAATTAAGTGTTACTCTAAAGGCGGGGCACACATTTGCCAACCCTTTCTGTCTGAAGCCGTAAATATTCATTCAAGTGTCAAGTAAAACCCCCTAGAACGAAATGATTGTGATAAGCGTTCAATAAATTTACAAACGCCAACTGAATAGAAAATGTAAAATTGAAATTCCTTTTGTTGTACTCTTTAATTCTGTGGTTCGTTGTTTTGTTGCCAAATTTTTTGTAACATTTTGCCATTACTCACATATATATTAAAATTCAAGTGTGAATCAGGTGAACAATTTTCATGGCTTGCAGATTGTTGTTTATTTACTGCTTGGACGTCGATTTTGTTTAGCGCTGTCGCGTCGGTAAATTATAAACAATCTTACTTATTAGCCAGATAGTGGAACGAGACCTGACAGCACGCCCCAGTTGGTTTATATTTAGATATGGTATAGATAAACGACATGGACAAGCGCTTATACCGGCGCATCATTCGTCGGTCATCTTAATAGTTTTTGTTTTGATGGGGGGCAGAGGCATGTGGCAACACAATTGGGCATAAGCATTTCTATTACTTGGAGCGTATGCTAATGGTCGGGATCATGGGCACGTTTAAGCCAGGTCTTCTGTCTGCTGCCAAATGCTAATAAATGGCACGCACTGCCATTGCCATTGCCATTGCACTTGCACTTGCATTTAATTTCCATCTTCTTTTATTTTCGCAATGCATTTGGCAGCTGCTGTGTTTGTGTTTTTCCATTAACTTAAGCAGATCTCTCTGGGAATGTGTAGTTGGTTGGTTGGTTTTTGTGGTTATGAGGAGAGCATGAATAAGGTTGAGCCACAAGACATGACATATTTTTTTCTTGCACGGAAATATTTATGAGAGCGGGGAATAGCTGAAAGAAATTTGATTTCGATTGTAAAGAAAAAATATGTAAATAAATTTATTTGGCTTGAACAGCTCAGAGGTCCAAATGCCAAGTTTCTCCCATTTTTTTTGTGATTTTAGTCCTATACGGACTTTAAGCTTACTTCAGCATTGTTTGCAACAATGTTTCTTCAGCAGTTCGAAGTTAATTAATTTCCACAGGCATCAACATAGGTTCCATTCATGTACTGTTAAGCGCAACAGTACTGATGAGCTCCGTATGGGCAAAATGTAAAGGATGAAGGAATCATTACTTCTGTTTTTTCTTTCCACTATTTTTGTATGAAACTTCGCGTTACTTCGCAGGTATAGGGCATTTAAATTTTAGCACAAGGGAAGGGGATCTGCAGTTCAAGTCAGATTCCGAGCGAACCTTTTGGGTTAAATTGTTCCTAAAGCGGGATCGAATATACACTCAACAAAAAACAGTCATAAACAACTAGACAATTATATAAAATGACTCTTTTTAATTGTTCAACATATTCTGAATTCCACTTTCACAAAAGTTTTGTGATTTAGAGATTCCAATTCTGATCGAAAAACCGGATTTAAATCAAATAATTTTTGTGGAAGTGGAATTGAGAACATGACTGATATTCATTTTGAGGTCCATACACTTAGTCCAGCGATTTCCCACTTAAAAACATATGTTTTTCCTTCTAAGTAAATTATTTTTCGAAATGACTCTTTTTATGATGGGATTAAGTAATGTTAAGTAAGGCTTTTTTATATTTATGTACAATGTACATACTTATGAGAAATGTGGATTCCGTAAAAAAAAAAAAAATTTCTTAATTATGGTTTGAAATAATCGGTCCTTAAATCTGATGTATTCCTGCCATCAATAGAGATATTTTGCAGAGCATTTCCTTACATTTTATTTTTCTAAATATTTTAACGAAATTTTCAAGACCAATACTTAGAAGTTCTTTAAATTTAATTATAAGGAATATATTTTCAAAAGAAAAGTTTTTCCTCCTTTTTAGAAATTGTTTGCTACATCTAACATATCTTCAAACGAGACGGCAAAGCTAACTTCAACTGATTTAACCGGTAGAATATACATTGTATATATCAGAAATTTATAAATTTAAAATCATTGAAAACCATAAAAAAACAAGTAAGAAAGTCGGTCAAGCCCGACTGTAATATACTCTGTACCTGTTTGTATGTAATTGATAACTTTAAAGTGTGAGGTTTTTTCAAAATCTGGGGGTGGCAACTCTTTCGACTATCGTTCATCTGGTTGAAAAACGATGTAAGGGGGCTCGATAAGTAATGATGAGTAGAATTACCCTAGTACATAACTCGTAAAATTATAAAATTTTTATATAATTTCCTATTAACATAAACGTATCTATATTAGTCACGCGGGAATCACGCGTGATTTTTGACCGCAGGCCATCTCAATTGCATCGCTTCTCTCATACTTGGTCTTTGCCTCCTAACACAAATATCTATTGGAAAGAAGGGAGGGGGGAAACTGAAAGCGGCGCAGTCCAGTTAGCTAATGCCGTCAAGCCAATTCCAATTGGGAAATTACCAGTAAGCTATTGCCCTCTCGCTCTCTCTTTCTCGTAAGTTCTACCATTGGCTGCCGTGTTGTTGTTGTCGTTGCATTAAATTTTCTTTTACATATAGCGCCACTATTGTTCATCTGATTGGAAAACGATGTATGGGGGCTTCATAGGAAATGATGAAGAGAATATATATCTAGAAGGTTCGAACAATCTAACTCCAAAATTGTGGAAGATATTAAGTTTTTTTCAATTTGCGGGGGAGGCAGGGGGCGTGGCAAAAATCAAAACTAAACTTGATCTACCTGCAAGTATAAGAAATATATGTTCCATACACCTCAAACCTCTATCTCTTACCATCTCTGAGATCTCTTCGTTCATACGGACAGACAGACGGACAGACGGACATGGCTAGATCGACTCGGCTGTTGATGCTGATCAAGAATATATATACTTTATAGGGTCGGATATGCTTCCTTCTGGCTGTTACATACATTTGCACAAACCCAATATACTCTTTGTACCTTCGGTACAGAGTATAAAAACTTTTCTTAGTGAGAAACATTTTCCGACCGATCGGTCCTATGGCAGCTATATGATATAGTCATCCGATTTTTATAAATTTTTCCAGAATCATGTGGAAGCATATGAAACTAATATATACCAAGATTGATGACTCTAGGATGGATAACAAAAAAGTTTTTCTAACTAAGACTTATTTTTCGACCGATCGTTCCCATGGCAGCTATATGATATAGTCATCCGATCCGACCGGTTTCAACATATTAGTTGCGTGCAGTAAAAATAAGACTCTGTGCTAAATTTTAGCTCGATAGCTTTAAAACTGAGGAACTAGTTCGCGTAGAAACAGACAGACGGACAGACAGAAGAACGGTCGGACAAATGGAATTGAACTCAGCTCGTCGTCCTGATCAAGAATATATATAGTTTATGGGGTCGGAAATGAATATTTTTATGCGTTACAAACTTATGGGTAAAATTAATATACACTTTGAAAATATATAAAAATAATTGGATCCTGGTTTTTTCTTCAAGGCCGAATTTTTAAAAGTGAGTATATATACCGCTATTTAATCGATTGAAATATATATTTGAAATAATCATAAGTCAATAATATAAATAATAAGAAACCAAAACAGTACCGGTATTAGCAATTCGATATGGTTTCGTTTTTTTGGGCTCCTATTATAACGGTCAACGGTTTTCGGTTCTCGAAAAAATTTTAATATCAGTTCCGGTTTCGATACCGGTACGTGGCTTGAAACGGTTTATTTCGGATAACGGTTCCGGATCCGGTTACGGTTTTATTCCCTGCTTTAAACTACTGGATCAGGGATGTCTACAGCCTGCATACGCCAGAGCAGTCTCCAATACAAAAGAAGAAAATAATTTGTCAAAGAACAACAACCACAAGAAAGAGATGGAGAGAAACCGGTTTATACTGGGTGCTGTGTGTGTGTGTCTATGGCTGCGTGCATTGCAAATACAATTGAGCTGTTAGAGCTGTTGAGAAATTGAGCCCATTCAGTAGATAATTCCGATTAATGAATACTGATTTATGATTTGCAATTGCTGAAGAGTCTCTGCGGAACGGCATTGATTTCAGGCTTAAGGGATTTTGCGGATTAAGTACTTTTTATCCACTTAGGGACCGTTTTCTCCTCTTCATGATTTTTAAATCTAGGTGCTTTTTGTATGTTGCCTGCTTTTAGGCAGCTTTTAAAATAGCTATAATTTGTGTTTTTTTCTTGCTTATGTACGAATTTAAATCTTTTTGATAGATTTGGGCTCACAATGACAAAAAAAAGAAATAAAATGTTTTCTGTGGTGAAAGCAAAAATTCAAACGGCAACCATAAAAGTCCTTCTCTGGAAAAGCTCATTTAAATGGCAGATATGCGAACGTTAAACAAATTCTTAAATAAACCATAATACAAATTGGAATTTAAATGGCAGTTCTTTAGCCATTCAAATACATTGCGATAGTTATATTTAAATTTTTCAATTGAATTTCGGTTGATTTCGAATTAGTTTGACTGTTCGCACTCAACAAAATTGTGTATAAAGCCACAAATAAAGCCATTAAGATTGGCCTATTATGCCGGATTATTTATTTATGTATGCGTGCTTCAACTTTTTTGCGGCTGCTGTGGGCACAGCCAGAAAGTACTTTGAAATATTTCGTGACGCAACCGAAATCGATTGTCAACTTTAAATTGGGATAACATGTTAGCCATAGAATGAAAAGGAGCTGGGGGTAAATACCAAAGAGTAATTTTGTGTAAACTATTTGGTACAAATTTTTAATAAAAGTGGCTCGTGGCCTCCGTCACTATCTATGATTTAATCAATGCGGCAAAACACAAGGAAAGAACTTTAAACTCAAATTGCGGATACATGTTGATAATGTCATTTAATAACTATGCCATCGGGGTGTACATAACAATTTCATTCAGCTCGTAGAGAGCAATTAGAGCACATTAGCACTATGGGAAGAAAAACCATGCACTGCAATTGTCTGGCAAAGTTTTTGTGCTCATATGTATGTATGTATGTAATTTGAGTGCACGCTAAGGGCGTAGCAAGTTTACCATTAGGAGTAGGCAAAATTTTCTTAACCTGTTTTCAATGTACTCTGTACAATACATTCAACCATAAACTAACTAATTGGTAATTACACAAGCCCAAACATTTTTATACACTTGCAAAGTGTATATTAATTTTGCCCTGAAGTTTGTAACGCATAAAAATATTCATTTCCGACCACATAAACTATATATATTCTTGATCAGGGCGACGAGCTGAGTTCAAATCCGACTGTCCGTCCGTCCGTCTGTCTGTTTCTACGCGAACTAGTCCCTCAGTTTTAAAGCTATCGAGCTAAAACTTTGCACAGGGTCTTCTTTTTACTGCACGCAACTAATATGTCGCAACCGGCTGGATCGGATGACTATATCTTATAGCTGCCATAGGAACGATCGATCGGAAAATAAGTCTTAGTGAGAAAAACTTTTTTGTTTTCCATCGTAGCGTCACCAATCTGGGTATATATTAGATTCAGATGCTTTCAAATAATTAAAGAACAATTTATTAAAATCGGATGACTATAGCATATAGCTGCCATAGAAACGGTCGGTCAAAAAACTAGTTCTAGTGAGAAAAACATTTTTATTTTCCATCGTAGCATCACTTATCTTGGTAAATATTAGTTTTATACACTTCCACACAATTATGGAAAAATTTATCAAAATCATATGACTATAGCATATAGCTGACATAGGACCGATCGTTCGGCAAATGTGTTTTACTAAGAAAAGATTTTTTTTATGGTATCAAATTTTTATTATCAATGATTTGAAATTTTTAAATATCTGATATCTATATCCTATATATATTTTTCCGGTTAAATCAGTTGGAGTATACTTTTTCAAGTGTATTGAAACTTCGACAAAGTCGAAGTTAGCTTTGCCTTCTCGTTTATTTCTAAAATGCCTTGAAATAGATATGCAAAATTTGGTCAAAAATTTCAGATTCTTAAAGATTTCGAATTTATTATTAAGACCTCAAACAAGGTATCACTCTTTAAAATCTATAAATATTCGAAGATTTAAGACCAATAACTTGAAAATGGTTATCTTTAAATAAAAAGGGTCGTTGTTCTATTTTTAGGCTTACCTATTACACTGCTCGACAGCATTTTTCCCTAAGGGACCAAACAAACTTTTACTAAAGTATTTTGGGCCGTTAAAAACGAAAATCGCAAGGAAAAAATTCTATCGGTTAGTTATCGAGATTTTATTGATAATAGTTTTTTCTCGATTTTTAAATTCCCATAACTATTTTGTATTTGCTCCGATATAAGAGTTCCAAAAAGAATTAAGAAGAAAAAAACTACTCAGATATTTCGTACTCAGCCAAAAATCTGTTAAGCTGAGTAGTTTTAGTTCTATAGGCTCAAATTTATAAAAATAAAGCAACTATTTTGTTGATTTTTAAAAATTTATCGGACGAAAATTGCTTGTAAATGCATTTAGAACAAAAGCAAATTGTTTTTAAATTTAAAAGATAAGAACATTTAATTTTCTTTTTAAAAAAGCCCTCAAACGCATAAATCGGACTTAAAATGGATTTTTTAGAAGTTTTACTGAAAAAAGACAAAATTGTAATTCTTAGATGTGGCTGTTTTTCTGACACTTTTATAAATGAGAATGCTAAAAGCATTCTCCCCAATGCACAAACCCAACTTTTTCTATAGTATTGAAGCCCTCTAAACACAAAAATCGCCATGAAAAATACATCGATTGAACTGTATTATCGATTAACTATTTTCTCGATTTTTTCATTATATGTCTCTGTTAAAATTCTTCTAACTTCCATGCATTTGCACTGATTTGAAAATTCTAAAAAGAAATTAAAGATGAAGCTAGACGAATTTTGCGAATAATTAAATTTTTGCTATCTACACTGCAACCCTAATACCCACACAATAATTTGTATTATCCAACAGTCATTAGACAATCCCTCCCAAAAAAAAAACAAGCTTATGCTGATATGAATCCCCGGCCACTGCGTAATCATAAACAATCAATCCGCTGACAAAGCCGCCAAAGAATGTGCCTCGCTCCCTCTCACTTTTTATAATCATCACAATATCACCGACATCCCTAAAAACATGAAAACTCACTTTCAATCCGAACACACTGCAACACACAACACAGCACACATTATAAATCATTCGATTTAACCAAAAATATTATTTATGACTACGGTCAACTATAGCCAAATATGTCCATTCATCACCGACTATTCTCCAAAAAAATCCGTTTTCGCTTAGGAGACACCAATCTTACCTATAGCTACCTCTTTAACCACCCACCCATGATCCCAACATGCAGCTTCTGCAACAACTCACCATCAAATTCTCACTTTCATCTGCTTCATTCTCTACCATTACTCATCACCTAATAACTTTAAGAAATATTATCATATTTTATAAATAATTATAACCAAAATAAGAATTCCAAAATTAATGTTAATCTTAAGCTTAAGGCCTTGTAGCTTTAAACCCTGTTCGCCTGCAATTTCACTTTGCCTCCGAACTTATTATATACAAATCAAATAAGTACTAAAATTGGTGACGCTAAAATGGAAAAGAAAAATGATTTTCTAATAAAACTAGTTTTTTGACCGAACGCTTCTATGGCAGATTTCCGATCCGGCCGGTTCCGACAAATTTGCAGCTTAAAAACTGAGGGGAGATAGATGGACAGATGGACAAGGCTAAATCGACTCAACTGATGATGCTGATCAAGAATTTTTATACTTTATGGGGTCGGAGATGCTTCCTTCTTTTAATATACCCTCTACTAGGTTGAAAAAACTCTGATCGTTGGTAGGCAAATACCATACGAGTTTCTGTAAACTTTTCTTTTAGACACAATCTTGGGCATGAAATTTAAGTTTGGGAGCAGTCTAAAATCAAGAGAAAAAACAATCTTTTTAAGCGAGGCTCGAGTTAGTCAGCCCAAGTTTCGGTCGCGTACACTGCGTGTATTTTGTTTTTACTGCCATTTTATTGTTTATTCACTAGTAAGCCAGAAATATATAAGACAACCAACCCTCTTTATAGCACTACTTTTACTTATGACCGAAAGCAGAGATCTCTAAATAGTATTCGCTTAGGCCGGGCTCACACTGTTCGACGCATGAAACATGGAAATCTAGTAGATATTCATGTTGTCTGGTTTTAATTGTACAAATAACAAACTATTCTCAATGAGAACAAGACAACATGAAGGCCTAGTAGATTATCATGTATCATGCGTCAAACAGTGTGAACTCAGCCTTAGATTTCTCTTCGCTTTTGAGAAGAATATTAATCTTTTTAAGGGAAATCTAAGCGAATACAATTTAGGGAACTTTTTTTTCGCTAATGAAGTCATGTTTATCATCATCTACAATGTATTGCACTTCATTCCACTTAATTGCTTCTGCAAATTTAATTACAGTTTACAGTTAACTTTATTTTAAGTTTTTTTCTCATTTCTCATTGATTTTTGCACCATTTGTTCTTTTATTGCCGTAAACTTTTTCGTCCTGCCATTTGCAAAGACTAATTGTGCGCTAAAAGTGGCCATTTCTCGCTTGCTTTTGGATTTCATTCGCTTTTTTTTTTGTAAGCTAAAGTCCTTTGGCCGTGTACATGAAGTGCCTGTCGCTTGATTTATGCATTTAAGTAAAATGGTGTTGTGTGATTGTGCAAACATATAAAAGCGGATGAAAAAACTATTTTGGTTGCTGTGGCTGACAATATAAAATAAAGTACACACAAAGAGGAGTATGAATTGGCGTTAAAGAAAAGGACAGAAAAATTTTCAGTATCAAAAACAGTTTTAAATCTCTATAAACTAGCGAGTTAGTATTTCCCAAAGCTTAAGCGTTATTCATTTCTCATATTTATCAGTATATCCCTCTGTCAATGTCATATTGAGCGTCCTTTTTGGTTGGACTCATTCTCATCAAACAAATATAGCACACCCTAAGCTCAATAAATCACTTAAAAAACACATGGCTTAGTTTCAGGCTTCTTCCATTTGTCACCAGCTGACACATTTTTTGCCACTATCTTCTGTTTTCTTGCCCATTAATACAAAATTCATTTTGTGCCTCGCTTTTTATTTTTTGCATATTTTCTGCTTTTGGGTAAATGTCGCCGATTTGCATAATTCGAGCCTTTTAATTTTTTCTGAAGTTTGTTGACATTTCTTTGATGGCTTCCTTTGCCAGCTCTATCATCCAGCAACAGTTTAGTTGTCGCCACCAGAGGCGACGCCTCGACACATAAATTTGTTCGAATTGCCACCGCTGCCGCTCGCTGGGCAGCACACCGACTTGCTTTAGCACATATATCATTTTCATTTTGTAATTTGTCTCCCCACTTCTCCAACATCCCCCCCCCCCCTCCCAAGGTAGAGGGAGAAGGAGGCCTCAGTCCATTTTGCGTGGAATGGCCCACAGTTAATTGGTTGGGAGTCCGAGTAGCTTCCTCATATTAAATTACATGACAGCTTACATCTAACTTATGTATTAAATGTGTGAACAAATTACACGCCAGGGCGCCCATTGAATTTTGCTTATGCAATTTTCGTTTCTTTTTATGTCTAGACAAACATTCGTCTATCTTTATTTCAGCATCTCCAACTTCTTTTTTGATTTCCGGTAGTCCTCTCGAGTCTCCTTGATTGCTTTGTCTATCTCTTTTTGGCAAATGGAGGGTCAGAAAGAAGAAAACAGCTAAAACAAGGGTGCAGAAATGTGAGTCACTGTCAAGGCTGCAATCCTCTAATATTTTCCAAAAGGTTCTGTCTGCAGACCGGTTTCAAAAAGCACAGAAATGCAAGGTTTGGGTCAAACCTGAACCTTTTTATACCCGAATGATAATTATCATTATAATGCTTCGTCAGTCAGGTCAGAAATATTTTAAAGTCTTTGGGACTTCACAAGATGAGTTTATACATATTGAATAAATAAATTCTCATGTTATTTTCTACTGAAAATTCAACTTTTAATGCTTGGTATTCGGGAAATTTTGGAATTCCCGCGGAAATCCCTTGTCTGCAGACCGGTGTCAAAAAGCACAAAATCCACTTGTAAAAGCTTGCTCAAGCTGATTTGACCGATATATAGGAAAGGCAATGACACATATTTATTAAGGCAAAATTTAAAGGAATATGATTGTTGCCTTCAAGTTAAATATTATATTTTTATTATTGGATTTTAAGTTATATTTAGAAAAAAATAAATTAAATTAATGTAAATTTAAATGATTAAATAACTCTATTTTAAAATGCATAGCGCTCCTTATTATGTCTGGACAAAGAAATGTTTTTCCGATCTATGTTGTTCGTTCTGCTTGATGCAAATTTTCATGAAGGTACTGAGGCTCTCAAGTGGCTAAAATTTTATGTAGGAGTATTAAGGTTTTAAGTCTAATCTAATCTTCTAGGATAAAGTCAACAATTTTTAGCGCATAATTTGTTATATGATCTTTACGATTACGATTAAATACATATCTTGCAATTGAATTAAATTAAACTTTAAATTAATGCATCACAGGATCCAAAAATGTAAATTTTATAGAATAGTGTTGGAATTAGACATAATTTTTGCCTGAGATTCAGAGGGATGAGTTTTTGGGTAAGAGACAGCTGTCTGAGCATGCATTTTTCTTGTAAGTAAATAAGAGAGGTGTTGAATTGAATGCAAAGGTTTGTGGATTGCTCTGCATATGCAATTTCAGTGCTATTGTTTGAGACCTTAGTAAGTTCACTGACATTCAACGGCTTCTTATAAAAGAGGTAGACTTAATTGGGTTAGGTACTAATCCATTATATTTCGCCCAGTTGCTCATTTAAATAATTTGGCCGTTAATTATACTTATATAGTCAACAATTTCTTGTAAGGGACGACTAACATAAAGTTGTACATCATCTGCGAATAAACGGACCAATATTGAGAAAGGTCATTAATGTATAACGAAAAGAGCAAAGCTCCAAAGACTTAAAGACTTACCCGGGAAAGTGGTAAAAACTTGGGCGAGCAAGATTCCGTAACAACCGACTGTTGTCTTTTACTTAGCTATGAACTTATTAGACAATTAGCAAGTTTGTTGAAGTCACTAAGCAAGGAGTTTTCTCTAAGAAAATTTTGCATTTGCAACGCCAAAAATTTCTCCAAAATTTTTAGCAAGAAAAGATAAAATAGAGATTGGTCTAAACTCGTTTTTGGATTTCGGAATAGGTAGAATTTTTGCAACTTTCCAGCAGTCCGGAAATTCTGAGGAAGTAAACACCGTGTTTATAATGTGTGTAATATGATTCATAAGTTATGGTGAAAGTATTTTAATGGGGTCTTCTACCTTTGCAGATGGTTTTCTAAGTGTTTTTAAAACGAGAAGGCAAAGCTAACTTCGACATAAAAAAAACTTTTCTTAGTAAAACACATTTTTCGACCGATCGGTCCAATGGCAGCTAAATGCTATAGTCATCCGATTTTGATAAATTTTTTCGAAATTATGTGAAAGAATATAAAACTAATATATACCAAGATTGGAGACGCTACGATAGAAAACAAAAAAGTTTTTCTCACTAGAAGTAGTTTTTTGACCGACCGTTTATATGGCAGCTATATGCTATAGTCCTCCGATTTTGATCAATTTTTCCAGAATTGTGTGGAAGCATATAAAACTAATATACACCACGATTGGTGACGCTACGATGGAAATCAAAAAAGTTTTTCTCACAAAGACTTATTTTTCGACCGATCGTTCCTATGACAGCTATATGATATAGTCATCCGATCCGGCCGGTTCCGACATATTAGTTGCGTGCAGTAAAAGGAAGACTCTGCGCAAAATTTCAGCTCGATAGCTTTAAAACTGAGGGACTAGTTTGCGTAGAAACAGACAGACGGACGGACGGACAAGCGTATTCAAGTGTATAAAAAATTCTGGGGGGAAAGCCATAAGAGCTTTTTATACACTTGAAAAGTGTATATTAATTTTGCCCAGAAGTTTGTAACGCATAGAAATATTAATTTCCGACCCTATAAACTATATATATTCTTGATCAGGACAACGAGCTGAGTTCATTTCCGCCTGTCCGTCCGTCCGTCTGTCCGTCTGTCTGTCCGTCTGTCTGTCCTTCTGTCTGTCTGTCTGTCTGTCTGTCTGTCTGTTTCTACGCGAACTAGTCCCTCAGTTTTAAAGCTATCGAGCTGAAATTTTGCACAGAGTCTTGTTTTTACTGCACGCAACTAATATGTCGGAACCGGCCAGATCGGATGACTATATCATATAGCTGCCATAGGAACGATCGGTCTAAGAACTAGTTCTAGTTAGAAAAACTTTTTTGTTTTCCATCGTAGCGTCACTAATCTGGGTATATGTTAGTTTTATATGCTTCCACATAATACAGGAAAATTTTATCAAAATCGGATGACTATATTATATAGCTGCCATAGAAAGGGTCGGTCAGAAAATACTTCTAGTGAGAAAAACTTTTTTGTATTCAATCGTAGCGTCCCCAATCTTGGTATATATTGGTTTTATAATCTTTTACATAATTTCAAAAAATTTATCAAAATCGGATGACTATAGCATATAGCTGCCATAGGACCGATCGGTCGGAAAATGTGTTTTTCTTAGAAAAGTTTTTTTTTATTATCAATGATTTAAAAATTTTAAATATCTGATATCTATATATTATATATATTTTACTGGTTAAATCAGTTGGAGTAAAGTTTTTCAAGTGTATTAAAACTTCGGCACAGTCGAAGTTAGCTTTGCCTTCTCGTTCAATTTAGTTTTTATACTCTGTACCGAAGGTACACAGAGTATATTGGGTTTGTGCAAATGTATGTAACAGACAGAAGAAAGCATCTCCGACCCTATAAAGTATATATATTCTTGATCAGCATCAACAGCCGAGTCGATATAGCCATGTACGTCTGTCCGTCTGTCAATCTGTCCGTCTGTCTGTCTGTCCGTCTGTCTGTCCGTATGAACGAAAAGATCTCAGATGTGGTAAGAGATAGAGGTTTGAGGTTTATGGAACATATATTTCTTATACTTGCAGGTTTAGTTTTAATTTTTGCCACGCCCCCTGCCTCCCCCGTAAATTAAAAAAAAATCGAAATAACTCCCACAATTTTCAAGATAGAAAGTTCGAATATTCTAGACAGATATTCTACTACTTATCTTGAATCGACCCGCCATACATCGATCAGATGAACGATATTAGAGCTATACGTAAAAGAAAATAAAAACCAACGACAACAACAACACCGTAGCGATTGGTAGAACTTACGAGAAAGAGAGAGCGAGAAGGCAATAGCAAACTGGTAATTTCCCAATTGGACCTAGCTATGAGAGGAGCGATGTAATTGAGATGGCCTGCGGTCAGAAATCACGCGTGATTCCCGCGTGACTAATATAGATACGTTTATGTTAATAGGAAATTAAATACAAATTTTATAATTTTACGAGTTATGTACTACGGTAATTCTACTCATCATTACTTATCGAGCCCCCATACATCGATTTTCAACCAGATGAACGATAGTCGAAAGAGTTGCCACCCAAAGATTTTGAAAAGACCTCACACTTTAAAGTTATTATTGTACAAACAGGTACAGAGTATATTACAGTCGGGCATGACCGACTTTCTTACTTGTTTTTTTAAATTTTTTTAAGTTTTATTTTTGTAGATTAGTATAAAACGAGAAGGCAAAGCTAACTTCGACTGTGCCGAAGTTTTAATACACTTGAAAAACTTAACAATGTTTAACGTAAAATATATAAGGATGTAGATATCCGATATTAAAAAGTTTAATCATGATAATAAAAATTTGATACCATAAAAAAACTTCTTATGATTGTTTTTGCGAGTTTCTATAGTCCCGTGATAAATCCGAATTTATAGAGACATATAAAACTAAAACGATGGTGACGCTAGATGACAAAAAGTTTTTAATAGAGAGTGAAGTCTGCATGATAGTCGATTTTGATAATTGTCAGTATTAGTGGGCATGTAAATAATATTTACTAAGATTGGTGAGCTGGATGGAAAACAAAACGTTTTTCTCACTAAGACTTATTCCGACCGATCGTCCTAGGCAGCTATACATATAGTCCGCCGGGGTCCGACTATAGTTGCGTGCAGCAAAAGAAGACTCTGTGCAAAATTTCGCTCGATAGCTTTAAAACTGAGGGACTAGTTCGCGTAGAAACAGACAGACAGCGGACAGACAGACGGACAGCGGACGGACGGACAGACGGAATGAACTCAGCCGTCGCCCTGATCAAGAATATAAGTTTATGGGGTCGGAAATGAATATTTCTAGCGTTACAAACTCTGGCAAATTAATATACACTTTCAAGTGTATAAAAATAGGAAAAAAATGTTTTTCCTTTTGATTGAGGTACGCGACAGCTCAAAAAAATCTCTCATAAGTTCATCTACATCATGGTCAGATTTAAGTAGTGTATTTGGTATTGGTGACATGGTAAGCTAAAAAGGAGGAAATCCATTATAAACTTTAAACACGATTCGTATGACAACACACAAAATCAAGTAAGAAGGTTATTTCGCAGTCGGTGCTCTCTACTGCAGCGCTCTTACTTGTTTGTATTTCAAGGAGAAGGCAAAGCTAACTTCGACCGTGTCGAAGTTTTAATACACTTGAAAAACTTTACTCCAACTGATTTAACCGGTAAAATATATATGTAAATATATCAGATATTTAAAATTTTTAAATCATTGATAATAAAAATTTGATACCATAAAAAAAACTTTTCTTAGTAAAACACATTTTCCGACCGATCGGTCCTATGGCAGCTATATGCTATAGTCATCCGATTTTGATAAATTTTTTCAAAATCATGTGAAAGCATATAAAACTAATATATACCAAGATTGGGGACGCTACGATAGAAAACAAAAAAGTTTTTCTCAATAGAAGTAGTTATTTGACCGACAGTTTCTATGGGAGCTATATAATATGGTCATCCGATTTTGACAAATTTTTCCTGTATTATGTGGAAGCATATAAAACTAACATATACCAAGATTAGTGACGCTACGATGGAAAACAAAAAAGATTTTCTATCTAGAACTAGTTCTTAGACAGATCGTTCCTATGGCAGCTATATGATATAGTCATCCGATCCGGCCGGTACCGACATATTATGTTGTTGTTGCGTGCAGTAAAAAGAAGACTCTGTGCAAAATTTCAGCTCGATAGCTTTAAAACTGAGGGACTAGTTTGCGTAGAAACAGACAGACAGACGGACAGACGGACAGACAGACGGACAGACAGACGGACAGACAGACGGACGGACAAGCGGAAATGAACTCAGCTTGTGGTCCTGATCAAGAATATATATAGTTTATGGGGTCGGAAATGAATATTTCTATGCGTTACAAACTTCTGGGCAAAATTAATATACACTTTTCAAGTGTATAAAAATGTTTGCAAAACTAATACGTAAAGTAAAACGTTTATTTCTGTCACACATTTATTAACTGGAAAACCAAAGTAGACTCTAGCAAGTTTTTGATTGAAGCATTGTCCTTCTAACATCCTAATGACAACAATACGTTAATGGAATTGGTTACTTTAGCGATCCACATATTATCCTTGCCCTGGTTCCAACGTTCTATTGAGTCAAATGGAACCTATTTTGAATATCTAATAACTTCCAAAGATAATATAATGTGTATTTTATTCTGTATCCAAAAAGGTTCGGTTAGTTAAAACTTTACTATTTCGACTCATTCCAACAAAATTCACGGTAATTTAAAATTTTATTTTATGTTTCTCAAGTAACTTCTATATTGTATTTTAAATATTGAATTATAATATTTATTCACAAACTCAACTACTTCCCCCCAAAATGAATAGTCATTTGCAAATAACATAACATTAACAACAACGATAGATTAATTAAATTCCAGAGTTCTTAGACACAGCAGACCTTTCATATTACATAAAAGCCAATCTCGTCGACATTTCATTAATTCCAAACGTGCACGCATATTAGATTTAGAGTAAAGCGAATGCTTAGGGTGAGCGTATTAAAAACGTCAGTTTCACTTTAAGTTATTTAATTAATGAAATTGCACAAAACATTTCATAAATAACGATACAAAAAAACCTAATTACTAAAAGCATTTAAAATTAAACATTTCTGAAATGTAAACGTTGCGGTTTCACTTTGCGCTTAACTTAATAAAGCTAATTGCATGCGAGCTGACTGAAAAGCATAGCATACTTAAGAGGGGCAGGTTCATTATGGCTTGGGTTGGACCAATTGAAATTTTGCTACAAAATTGATAAAAGTCTCAGTTTACCTATGCAATTAAATCACAAACACTCTCATATAAAGCTCGACTCTTCGACTTTATCAACAAAACAAAACAATGCCAAGCATGTCGTTGTACTTGTCAGGGTTTTCTGAATGAAGTGAAAGACAAAAAGCCACTTGAAAAGTTCAGCATCATTACTTTGGTGTTTTGTGGTGATTGGCTTTTGTGTGGATATCCACCAACACAAACAATTCTCTAACACAAACTGAAATGAACTCAGGCAAAATAAAATGAAGGAAGGAAAAGTCCAACACTTGTAGTGTCAAACAAACAAAACGTTTTGGTTACGTGCACCGGCAATCGAAACGTTTATTTCGATTTCCATTTCAGTTTGACTTTAAAAGAAATCGTTGTAATCAGTTACAATTTCTATTTTCCATCTAATTAGAGGACACTGGGTAGGTGCTTAACTACACGTATGTATGTATACATGACACAACTGTGCGCGTTATACAAATTTATGGTCCATTGAAATTAAATTACAGCCATTCGTATGTGTTAGCAAATACGGAATTAGTTCAAAAGTCAATGTAATAGAGCCTTGAGGGAGGTGTTTGTATGTAGCAAGCGAAATGGCTAACATATTGAAGCGAGTTTATTGAAAGCCAAGGTTAAGAGACGGCGCACATGGCAGCAATTGACCTAGAATTGGCGTACTATTAGCTGAAAGCAAATGGAAATGAATACCAAATCATTAATATTTAAATTTAATACTCTAAGCTTAAAACAGGGACTCGAAAAGAAGCCAAATTGCTGTAGTGGATTATTCCGATTACTATATGTGATTTAAGGGTACGCATAATTTATCTACAAAATTGTGGGAAATATGAAGTTTTTATACCCGTTACTCGTAGAGTAAAAAGGGTATACTAAGTTCGTGCAAATGTATGTAACAGGCAGAAGGAAGCATCTCCGACCCCATAAAGTATATATATTCTTGATCAGCATCAATAGCCGAGTCGATATAGACATGTCCGTCTGTCCGTCTGTCCGTCCGTCCGTCTGTCCGTCCGTCTGTATGAACACCTAGATCTCAGAGACTATAAGAGCTAGAGCTACCATTTTTTTAGTGTAGACTTGTATCTTCTGCACGCAGATCAAGTTTGTTTCAAATTTTTGCCACGCCCCCTCCCGCCCCCGCAATTTGAAAAAAACCTCATATCTCCCACAATTTTGAAAATAGATTGTTCGAACCTTCTAGACATATACTTTAATCATCATTACCTATCGATCGGCCATACATCATTTCGTGATCAGATGAACGATAGAAAAGTTCCCGCCCCCGCAATTTTAAAAAATGCTCATATCTCCCACAATTTTAAAAAAAGATTGTCCAAACTTTCTAGACATATATTTTAATCATCATTACCTACCGATCCGCCATACATCATTTCTTGATCAGATGAACGATAGAAAAGTTCACGCCCCCGCAATTTGAAAAATACCTCATATCTCCCACAATTTTTGGAAATAGATTGTTTGAACCTTCTAGACATATACTTTAATCATCATTACCTATCGATCGGCCATACATCATTTCCCGATCAGATGAACGATAGAAAAGTTCACGCCCCCGCAATTTGAAAAAAAAAAAAACTCATATCTTCCACAATTTGTGATCTAATATAATATTCTTAAAAAAAAAACTTACCCTGAGTAACGGGTATATCGAAGTCGAGCAGGGCCGACTTCAACTTACGCTCTCGTTTTAAATTGCGGGAAGGCGGGGTGTGGCAAAAACTAAGACCATAAATAAGAGGTGCCCAAGGTTTACATTCTCAATGCTCTTGAGTTGTTGTACGAAATCACAGACTGAGCTCAAAGCATACGCTAGAACCAAAAACAATAACACCGAGAAGGCAAAGCTAACTTCGACTGTGCCGAAGTTTTAATACACTTGAAAACTTTACTCCAACTGATTTAACCGGTAAAATATATATTGGATATAGATATCAGATATTTAAAATTTTTAAATCATTGATAATAAAAACTTGATACCATAAAAAAAACTTTTCTTAGTAAAACACATTTTCCGACCGATCGGTCCTATGGCAGCTATATGCTATAGTCATCCGATTTTGATAAATTTTTTCAAAATTATGTGGAAGCATATAAAACTAATATATACCAAGATTGGGGACGCTACGACAAAAAACAAAAAAGTTTTTTGCACTAGAAGTAGTTTTTTGACCGACAGTTTATATGGCAGCTATATGCTATAGTCATCCGATTTTGATAAATTTTTCCAAAATTGCGTGGAAACATATAAAACAAATATATACTACGATTGGAGACGCTACGATGGAAAATAAAAAAGTTTTTCTAACTAGAACTAGTTCTTAGACCGATCGTTCCTATGGCAGCTATATGATATAGTCATCCGATCCGTGCAGTAAAAAGAAGACTCTGTGCAAAATTTCAGCTCGATAGCTTTAAAACTGAGAGACTAGTTCGCGTAGAAACAGACAGACGGACAGACAGACGGACGGACGGACAAGCGGAAATGAACTCAGCTCGTCGTCCTGATCAAGAATATATATAGGTTATGGGGTCGGAAATGAATATTTCTATGCGTTACAAACTTCTGGGCAAAATTAATATACACTTTTCAAGTGTATAACAACGAAATTATGTTTTCTTTTCCCTCACTCCTTTGGATGCGGCTGCCCGAACTTAACAACAACTTTGTTGCCAAGTTGTGGTTGAGTTTTATTTTGTTGCCGACTGATTGAAAGAAATGAGTCTGCTCTTTCATATGCTTTCTTCGGGCACCCCTGATGTAAATGATCTGCCTGCAAGTATTGAAAGTTTACATTCCATACAATTTAAACCAGGGATTAATCCCAAAACGAATATCGGTTCTGGTACCGGTTCCGGTACGTACCGAAATGAGAGTATCGGTTAAAGGGTATATATCGGTTTTCAGTTTATTTCGGTTGTCGGTTCCGTTACGGTACCCAGATTTTTATTTCGGCATACCGGTACGTACCGGTACCCTAATAATTTTTTTTTAATATTAATTTTTTAAAATTATTTCATGATATTACAAAGGGGTTCTAAGAAAATCCCTAAAAAAACTGTTTTTTTAAATATTCCGATTTCTAGCCTTTTTTATTATTGGACGAACAATTTCGTAAAATGTATTCTGTCCAGGCTTCCAGTGCTATTCCTACAACCTAGAATCAAGAAATTCTATATGCTTATGACGCCCTAAAATCTGCCACATCTCCGCCAAAAATAGAGATCATTAGTGATTTGGATAGATTTCAACCCATACTATAAGATTACGGTCCAAAATACCTCATAAAAGGCTGGTAAAATATTCAAATCAGCTCTAAAATCACAAAAACAGATTGAAACATAAAATCTGCCTTAGCTTTACCTGTCAGAAATTTTTTCGAAATATTAAACTAGATTTTTTTTTTTGGAGCGAAATTTGAATAAAATCCAGAAATTAATTTTTTTCTTTAATCAAGGATTTGTCTAAGACTTAGAAATCCTTTACATTTCCTTAGAGGGCTTATATTCAGCAAATAAAAGTTTTAATACTTTTTAGACATTTTTTTCTTTAAAAATAAATTTGATTCTGGTTATTCTCCAAGGGGATGTTTCTGAAATGTAAGACTTTCTTCTCAGCGTAATTATTGCTATTTTACCAGTTGAATATTTCAACTAAATCCGAAACAGTACCGCTACAAGCGTTTCGGTGTGGTTCCGGTTTTTTAGGTTTCGGTTAACGGTTTTCGGTTCTCAAAAAAATGTAATATCGGTTCCGGTACGTTGCTTGAAACGGTTTATTTCTGTTAACGGTTCCGGTTACGGTATTATTCACTGCTTTAAACCTCTTGCTCTTACCATCTTTGAGATCTTTCCATGAAATTGAGTTTAAACAACTTATCCAAACAAACGCTGTTTCAAGAATCTCCCGATCATATTTTCAGCAGGCTTTTTGCTGCAGATGGCATTTGCTTTTCCTTGCAATCAATACTATAAGCAGTTGTGAATTGCAACATTACTCAAAGTCTTATTATTTTGGCACAAATTTCATTTTTGCCAATTATCTTGATTTTTAAGTCTTTCTACTCGTCGATAAAGTGAACCGATCCGTTTGTATTGGCGGGTTTCGGTTCATCATTTTCAAACGAACTCCGATTCGGTTCGGTGCAGAACCGGTTTGCAACCCAGGTTTAAGCGCTTGCAAAAGGAGTGTTCATCTTTATGAAGTTTTTAAAAAAAATTTTAGATCGTTTGTGTACCCTCCGTGTAGTTATAAATTATATATTTTAGAATTAGGATTAAATTATAATTTTTTTAAAGTGTTTCAACAGCTTAAAGCTACTTTCAAGCAAGTACTGCTTGACGATTTTAAAGATTTTTTCGCTAAAAGTATTAAATGTAATTTTTAAAATTTTAATTGAGCCATTGTGCCATATTACATTTTTCTGTTATTTTTTTTCAAGCAAAATATCGTATTTTTCTTTCATTATTTATTATTGATAAATAAAAAACACGTGCAAAGCCCAAATAACACAAGGGCAATTGCTCACGCTTGCGGCATATTCAATTACATGCGGCAAAACAAATGCCCAGCTACAAATCTTCTCCCGCAAAATGAAAACAGTATCTGTACTCGTACATACACGTATATTTACTCATTTCTAGACATTTTCCAACTGCAAAACGGCAAGGGGCCGAGATATTCCCCCCGTGTCCTGGCCAAAAACCCGCGTTATTTATTAGCAAAATATTTTCGTGTATGTGTCGTCAGCTCCCACGCCTTCTGAACATTTAGAGGCGACTTAACTGCATTTATTATGAGACGCACTAAGCTCCAAATGGTTGATAGATAAGATTTTCGTTCGTGTAAACTCGCTCATTGTTCGGGACGTGTGCGAGTGTTTACTTTCAGATAACAATTTGCCAGCGCGTTTCCCATTGCCCCCAAAAAAAAAAAACACATTGGGACAGATTTTAAGTGGCGTTGTGTCCGCAGTTGAACTACTGATAAATTGCATTGATTTATCAAATAGACTCCACACGACTAAATGAACGAGTATATGTACAAAGTGACATGGCAAAATTGATCGGCATAAAGGGATCGACTAGAAAATATTGTGTTTTCCATCATCAAAATATAATAAAACGAGAAGGCAAAGCTAACTTCGACTGTGCCGAAGTTTTAATACACTTGAAAAACTTTACTCCAACTGATTTAACCAGTAAAATATATATAGGATATAGATATCAGATATTAAAAAATTTTAAATCATTGATAATAAAAATAGGATACCATAAAAAAACTTTTCTTAGTAAAACACATTTTCCGACCGATCGGTCCTATGGCAGCTATATGCTATAGTCATCCGATTTTTATAAATTTTTTAAAAAATTTCTAAAAGCATATAAAACTAATCTCTACCAAGATTGGTGACGATACGATGGAAAACAAAAAAGTTTTTCTCACTAGAACTTGTTTTTTGACCGACCGTTTCTATGGCAGCTATATGCTATAGTGATCCGATTTTGATACATTTTTCCAGAATTATGTGAAATCATATAAAACTATCATATACCAAGATTAGTGACGCTACGATGAAAAACAAAAAAGTTTTTCTCACTAAAACTTATTTTCCGACCGGTCGTTCCTATGGCAGCTATATGATATAGTCATCCGATTTTGATCAATTTTTTCGAAATTGTGTGGAAGCATATAAAACTGATATATACTACGATTGGTGACGCTACGATGAAAAACAAAAAAGTTTTTCCCACTAGAACTAGTTTTTTGACCGACCCTTTATATGGCAGCTATATGATATAGTCATCCGATTTTGATAAATTTTTTCGAAATTGTGTGGAAGCATATAAAACTGATATATACTACGATTTGTGACGCTACGATGAAAAACAACAAATTTTTCAGCTCTAGACCGATCGTTCTTCGTATTAAGTCCGTCGGTCCGACATGTGTAGTAAAAGACTTGCAAAATTTCAGCTCGATAGCTTTAAAACTGAGAGACTAGTTCGCGTAGAAACAGACAGACGGACAGACGGGCAGACGGACAGACGGACAGACGGACAGACGGACGGACGGACGGAATTGAACTCAGCTCGTCGTCCTGATCAAGAATATATATAGTTTATGTGGTCGGAAATGAATATTTCTATGCGTTACAAACTTCTGGGCAAAATTAATATACACTTTTCAAGTGTATAAATATCTCATCGCTCTCCTTCTTCAAGATTATTATAACTCAGAAATCAAGATTTTTGAATTAATGATGCAGAAATATTCTCTGCGTGAGAAGATTGTTGATTAAATTGTTTACAAAAGATGAACCTATGTATATTTTTTGAAGAATGATTTGAAATGGCAGATGGTAACAGCAGCAGCTCCCAATCGTCAACATAAAAATCTTCTGGTTTATTCAGTGCATCATAGTTTTTGGCAGACTATACAAATTACGTCGATGATGTACTGCTTAGATTCGCCGAATAATGACAGTGACAGGGATGAAGAAATATTTAATCATCTATAGATGATAGTAGTTATAGTTTAACGACTGAATTTTGCCCATAGTATAATCACAGGATTGTTGATATTTGAATTCAAAAGAAGCAACTCCTTGTGCCACGACTTGTAAGTTTAAATAAATTTTAGCAGGGATGAAAGAAAAGGAGCATAGCAACAGTTTGAAACTTGATCTGCGTGCAGGCAATATGAGTCTACACTAAAAAAATTAAGCTCTTGCTCTTATAGTTGCTGAGATATAGGCGTCAATCCGGACGGACACGGCTCGATCGACTCTGCTATTGATGCTGATCAAGAATATATAAACTTTATGGGGTCGAAGATGCTTTCTTTGTCTGTTACATACATTTGCACGAACTTAGTATACGCTTTTTACTCTACGAGTAACGGGCATGAAAAGCCTTAAGAGGGCTTTCTACCTTTGCGAATGGTTTTTGAGTGTTTTTAAAGAAAATTCTGGAGAGAAAACTATAAGAGCTTTTTCAAAAGGTGTACAGGTGGTGGCCATGATTCCGGGACTCCAGGTTATCAGAATTGAAAACGGAAAATGAGGGTATGATCAGAATTGATGTAATTCTTTCCCGTACCTCAATTATATTTTTCAATATTTTTTTGAAAAATTGGCGGCAATTTTAAAAAAAATATTCGATTTTTCAAGTTTTTTTGTAGTTTGGTGTAAAAAAATGTTTTTCCTCTTGATTGAGGTACGGGCCAGAATTACGTCAATTCTGCGTCGATTGCAACACGGGTGATCAAAATCGGTTTAGTAGAACTACCGCAATCATAGCTACCAGGTCAAAAAACGTGGATTCGAAAAAAATGCTCTTAAAGTTTTGAGCAACGTAAAATATACGCACTTTAGCAAGAACATTGCTCCACTTAAAAGGCTATATCTGCTAAACTATTTCGAATTTTAGAAAATGGTTTGGAGAGGATGAAAGGGGAATGTCCAAGCTATAATAATAATGCAAAACAAAAAAATCGGAAAAACAAATTTTTAAAGGTAGAAGACCCCCTTAAAATGCATTTTTCAGGGATGCAAACTGGTTCTGAACAGTACAAAACCGTACCGAACCGCTTATTTGTGCTCTTAATCCGAACCACGAACCGAACCGGTGTGTTTTCAAAAATGCTGAACCGATCCGAAAACCGCCTATGAAAACGGTTTGGTTTGGTTCAGATTAACGATGAGTTTAATGATTTGGAAGGGCAGACACCAAAAAATATAAAAATACTTTTTTTGTTAGACGAAATCATTCGATGACAAAAACAAAATCTACAAGGGCTTCTATATGGGTCATATAGTTCTTATATTGTCTTATATTAGGACTTATACTAGATTTGCTAGTACTTAGTCGTATTTAAAGTGACAAAATAAATCAAGTAAGTGTTAGTTATTCAGAATTCATTACATTCCACTTAAATTTTGGTACCTGAATGTAACAATTCCATTATAACACATAGTACAAGAGCAATATACGAGTTGTATGACTCAACTCTACAGGGTTGCCCATATTCGACGGACCCATGTTTTTTTTTTTTAAAAATCAAAGAAAAAAATAAAAATTTGGCGGTTGGCAATCTTAATCATTTAATTTGTTCCAAGTAGATTTGTTTACATCAATTTTTGAATATGATATCTCTCAAATGGCCGCCTCTGGCGTTGATGGCGTATTGTGCCCTTTTTGCAGCATTTTCCATCGTTTTCGGCCGGAATAGCGGCTATTTCTTCACGAATGTTGTCCTTGAGCTCTTCTACGGTCCTTGGCTTGTTAACGTAAACCTTTGACTTCAAATATCCCCACAAGAAGAAGTCAGGCGGCGTCAAATCGGGCGAACGCGGTGGCCAGTCCAAATCACCACTTTTCGACATCAAACGGCCCGGAAACAATTTCTTCAGAATTTCGATTGTTATGCGACTTGTCTGCGGTGGAGCGCCGTCTTGTTGAAACCAGAACTGCCTCATACGCTTTCGACGAATAATTGGCATCACAAAATTGGTCATCATGTCGCGATAACGCTCCTGGTTGATGGTAACAGCATAGCCATTTTCATTTTGGAAGAAAAACGGCCCAATGACCGTTTTCGCACTAACGCCGCACCAAACTGTGACTTTTTCGTCATGAAGAGGCACTTCTTGAATCTCCTGAGGATTTTCAGTGGCGTAAATACGGCAATTTTGCTTATTTACGGTCCCATTCAATGTGAAATGGGCTTCATCGGACATGATAATTTTGATAATTTCAACTATTTCAGAGCGCTCGCGTGGCGTGTATTGTTCCATGGTAAAAATCTGCTTGGACTGACGCTTCAAACGCGGTATGTCATTAAGCGATCTGACATCTCTGTCAAAAGTTATGGCGTTGCCAGATGGGTCCGTCGAATATGGGCAACCCTGTAGTTGACTTTCATACGGCAACAAACTGGTTCTTATGTTTGAGCAGCTACAGTCATAGGAGAGAGAGAGAGAGAGCGGCGTATGCCGCGAGCTCTGACTGTGACTTTGAGGCTTTGACTTGACTATAGCGGCGAGCTAAGCAACAACAAAAGAGCCCTGCGAGTAAAGGCGTTGGGCACCTCTAATGTACAAACTACGATATTGTGACATGGCACATTGAATGGGACCGTAAATAAGCAAAATTGCCATATTTACGCCACTGAAAATCCTCAGGAGATTCAAGAAGTGCCTCTTCATGACGAAAAAGTCACAGTTTGGTGCGGCGTTAGTGCGAAAACGGTCATTGGGCCGTTTTTCTTCCAAAATGAAAATGGCTATGCTGTTACCATCAACCAGGAGCGTTATCGCGACATGATGACCAATTTTGTGATGCCAATTATTCGTCGAAAGCGTATGAGGCAGTTCTGGTTTCAACAAGACGGCGCTCCACCGCAGACAAGTCGCATAACAATCGAAATTCTGAAGAAATTGTTTCCGGGCCGTTTGATGTCGAAAAGTGGTGATTTGGACTGGCCACCGCGTTCGCCCGATTTGACGCCGCCTGACTTCTTCTTGTGGGGATATTTGAAGTCAAAGGTTTACGTTAACAAGCCAAGGACCGTAGAAGAGCTCAAGGACAACATTCGTGAAGAAATAGCCGCTATTCCGGCCGAAATGTTGGCGAAAACGATGGAAAATGCTGCAAAAAGGGCACAATACGCCATCAACGCCAGAGGCGGCCATTTGAGAGATATCATATTCAAAAATTGATGTAAACAAATCTACTTGGAACAAATTAAATGATTAAGATTGCCAACCGCCAAATTTTTATTTTTTCTTTGATTTTTTTTTTAAAAAAACATGGGTCCGTCGAATATGGGCAACCCTGTATATAGAGCGTTTAGTACGCATTCTTCTCGTTCAAGTGGATAGTCTGACGCATACTTTTGCTAGGCCATTGGACATTTTGTTTTCGCGAATGCCATTGTAGCTGGGAATCCCACTGAATACCACTGAACCGAACCAAAACCGCGGTACGGATTGCTAAAAAAAAACCTATTATAAACCGAACAATCTCTGTGAACCACGGAATCAAACCACTAATTTTTTTTCGAGCGGTTGGCATCCCTGGTATTTTTATTATAAATTAGATATTAAGCTACTGGAAGTAAAAACGTCATTAAAGTATATCGTGAAAATCGTCATCAACTTGTGTGTCATTATTTGTGGTAGACTGAGACAGATTGTCGTTCATTTCAAACTGAGCTTATTAAAAAAAATGTTTCTTAAAGGACGTGCGCCGATTTGATTTTTATTTAATGAACTTAAATTGTTTTTGGAAAACATTTTCTCTACTCTTTAAATATATCTTTTCGCTTCAATTGCCTCACATATGTATAGGGTACAAACCAAGTTAACAATTTATTCGTTGGCAGTTCAGTAACACATATTTGGCATCCAGATGGTTGCCTGATAAGCAAACCGACCCTCTTACTCAGCTGCTCAGTCCGTGAGGTCTGTCATCATAAATCAAAACAGTTTTTTGTTTTGTGTCGAATGTTGTAAGCCAGTTATTGATATAGGCTAACAGGTTCGTTTGTCAGCCTAATGGCTGTCAACCAAAAATAGACGTGGACATTAACCACTGCATTTACATATAAACTCAAAGTCAAGGCTCTTAGAGGCATTATGCAGTTTGCAAATTTCAATTAGCTAATTGGTACACAAATATAAATAAGGGCGACTAACGCGCTGTCGTCGGGCATTGTGTTAACAAATTAATTACGGGCAATAGCAAACAATGCGACAATGTTGACGTTTTTACTAACCTCACCAGCAAACAATTGCCAGAATATGAAATTGAAATGTTTTCTGTCTGGGCCATTGAAAAATATTTAATTAACCTGCTTTTGTTGTAAGCCAAATCAAAGGCGTTTCTTGGAGAAGCTTTGTTATTTAAATGAATTTTAGTTCATTTACATTTTAGCTATTTACCAACAACATTATTCAACATTTGCAATTAGCCAAAGACTTTGCATTTCAATTAGGCTGCTCTAACCAGCAAATTAAATTCAATTGAAACTTACAAAACGTCTTATGAAGTCTAATGTTGCCATGTGACGGAGCGGGGGAGGTAATATTTTAAAGGGTAAGAACGTATTTATATTGGAAAACATATTTAGTCTGTGTTGTTGTTAAAAGTTTAAGCTTGATTGTTTGGCATTTTATAGTACTGAAAATATAAGCTCGGGACTTTAAACTTGATTTTGTTTCAATCAATTGTTGGGGCAGTCTTTCACTCAACACATTTGAGTTCCAGGTCACAGGAACGCAAAGGGAAATAGTAAAGCAGATGAACTTGCGAGACAATGAACAACCACCAACAATCTAGAAAACTGTCGGTATGCCCATGGCAACGTGCAGGCTCAATACAGGCAACATATGCGAACAAAAAGCTACTCAAATTTCAATCAGTCTGTACCTGCTGAGACAAGGGTGAGGTGGAGTCTGTCTCACTCTTTTTCTGTTCGTGCCCCGTTCCAAGCCAAAGAAAACAGAAATTTCTTGGATCGTACTCTTTATTTCAAAGCTCGCTGGGATATGTCGCAGGAATTTCTTAGGTTTCATATGGGCATTCTATTAACCCACCCTCCAAGAACCGAGACTGCAAGCAGAATTGATTGCTGTTAGGGGATAGTGCACATGTTAATACTTTAGTCAAATTATAGAACGCATTAGGGAAACTCGGTGGTTAGAGCGAGACGGACATTGTCTTGAAATTACTCAGATAGCGAAAACGACAACTAACAGCTGATTAATTTCTATGTTAAATGGTGGCGACCGTGCAATCTTTAAGTCTATATATATTGGTCTGTGTCAGTGTTTTGTTTTTTAAGGCCTATTTCTATTAATAAAATAAAAACAAACCTATTGGGTGGCTGATGAATGCTGCTACCAAAAATGTCCTTCAATGTCTGCATGCTTTTTTCAATGTCATTTGGTTTCAATATTCGCCTTAAAAACAAACTATTTTAAAAGGGAGTTAAATGATAAAATGGTTAAATCCAACAACCTTTATAGAAAATAATTACATGTGCCAAGTTTCTTAGGCACTCATTGACATAGAAATGTAACATAATTTACATACTTACTTACATTTGCAAGAGCTTAACACAACCTTTTGTTCTATAAGTAAGGGGTATAAAAACATTGAAATGATAAATAGTTGTAAATATTTCTTGACTGTGTAATTTTATTAAATAATATACGGATTTCAACCATTGTGAATATCTGATTGGCTGGCAGATAAATTACAAAAATTGCTGAAAGTACATACAACCATAAAAAAATATTTCCCTCTCTCTCTCTCCCTCGCTTGTACTTCTTTGTAATATGCCGTCATAAATAATGAAATGGCCCTTTTTAATGTCTCATACAATTAGCCAAACGCCAATTGGCTGCCACTCATAAATTCATTAAAAATCAATTTTTATTATTAAGTAGGTAAGTTGGGAATATCAACAATTTCATTTTGTGTGGCCGTATAAGAATACTTAAATATAAAATGTTCGAAAAAAGTGCACATTTTAATTAAACTTTGTCTGCATTTTAACAAAACTTTTTCTACTTTGTTGTTTAACTTTTTCGCGTGGCAGCTTTATGTGTGGCTCACTTCAAATCAACTTAATTAGCTGTGAGGTATAAATTGGAAGACATTGACGAGAAAAAAGTAGAACAATTAGTTAAAAAGGCAACTTATGGTAAGTTTTCTGTCTTATTTGCTTTTGTAGAGAAGAAAAGTTTTGGAAGGTAGAAATTTATGCAGATAATTACCGAAAGTTGTTTGACTATAATTAATTTTTTGTTTTAAGAAAAGTCAAAATATATTCTTAGTCAATTTGTCGCATCTAAAACCATCTGTGCAATAGAAACTTAAGAAAATAAAAGTGCCAACTGAGGCTAAAGGTAAGGTCCCACAGGCAAATAATTTGCCCAAATTTTGATAAAAATTTGTCTAAGTCGCCATCTCCTTAGATTTGGCTAGACTTAAAACTTTTAAATTAAAACTGATGCTATGGATCTATACGCAAATTATCTTATCAAAAAGTGCCGAAAAATTCCCTATTTAGGCCAATTCAGCTAAATTTTCATCAAAATTTGAGCAAATCTTTTGCCTGTGGGACCTTAGCTTAAGTGGTCGAGTGTAGCGACTACTGGGTTCAATTTATGCTTTCGGAACATTTCCCAAAAATAATTTTGGAAGTTCTTAAAATTTTATATTAAAAAAACATAGATTCTGCTTGTTGTGTATGATTACTTAATATCTTAAATTTCATCAATGTCAGAATTTTCATTCCCAACCATTTTCATAAATTAAAAGCAAAAAAGTCATGAGATGATTACTTTTGAGCAGCTTTACAACATTTTGTTGTATGATTTCGGAAATGGAAACAAAATTGTTATTCATACTACGTTTATGTTTAAAAATATCATGGTTTTTGCCCATCAAAGTATGCAAATCTTATTTTCTTTAAGGATTGTCTACTTAAGGGGGTCTTCTAACTTTTCACATGGTATTTTGAGTGTTTTAAAAAAATTTAATTCTGCAGAGAAAACTAAATATAAGAGCTTTTTCAATTTGGTTTTTTGTTTTGTATTATTTATTGATTAAATAATAAAATAAAAAAATATCTTTTGCAATTCTAGGGCTGTTCAACAAGTTATCGGCTTGCCAATTAAGGTCTCAATAAAAAGGTGTGAAGGTGGTAGCGTTGATTCCGGGACCCCTGGTGATCGGAAATGAAAACGGTAAATAAGGTTATAATCAGAATTGATTTAATTCTGGCCCATGCCTCAATCATATTTTTAAATATTATTTAAAAAATTGGCGGCAATTTAAAAAAAAATATTCAATTTTTCAAGTTAGTTTCAGTTTAGTGTAAAAAAATAGTAAAAAAATGTTTTTTCTCTTGATTGAGGTACGGGCCAGAATTACATCAATTCTTCGTAGATGACAGAATGGCTTATCAAAATCAGTTCAGTAGAACCGATTTGCCGCAATCAAAAAACCTGGTTTCGATAAAACGCACCTAAATTTCGAGCATCGTAAAAAAAACTCCCTTAAGCAAAAACATTGCTCTACGAAAATAGCAATATCTGCTAACCAATTTCGAATAAAAATGCAAAACAAGAAAATCTAAAAAAATGTTTTCAAAGGTAGAAGACCCCCTTAAGCGAGAAAATTCTAGTCAGTTATGGCAGCATCACAAATAATCCACATTGTGCATTCACTCAGATTGTCGGACTAGTAAAAGGTTTACAAAAATAATTTTTGTTAAGGCTACTTAAAAATTATTATTTTTCTTAATTATTCATATTCTTAAACATTGCATTCTTGAAAGGGAAAAAATCATAATTTTTTATTTGTGCATAATCGCAGCTTGAAACTATCAACCGTCAATTATTTATTTGAAGTCATTTAGCAATTAAATATATTTGTTTTTAAAATATCCTTAGCCGAATGTTTCCATTACATTTTCAGAAAGAGGATATAGTATGGTTGTGAAGTATCTAAGGGCCGTTTTCTAATGTTTCTGTTTGCACAAATAAGACGTAACTGTCCAATAAAATTAAAATGTTTGAAGAATGTTTGGGGACATCTTATATCTATCATTTGAAGAATAGAAAATGTAATTCAGTTTTTTTTTGTTCAGATGTTATGACACTATTTAGCTTAAAAATCAAAAAAAACAACTTTTTATACCGTTGAAGATAGCTTTTTGAAAATACCAAAAAATATATATATTCTTGTCGGACGACGCTGATTTATATGGAGAACGACTTTTTATAATATGCGGGGCGGTGGTGACTATTCTATGCTGCTAGGAACGATCGGTAGTTCTGTGAGAAAACTTTTTGTTTTCTATCGTAGCATCTTTTTAGTTTTTATGCTTTCACTAATTCTGAAAAAATTGATCAAAATCGTGCTTGCTATGCTCCATATAGGGTCGTCAAAAAACTACTTCTGTGAGAAAAACTTTTTGTTTTCATTGCTTTCCTATTAATTATCAGACGGTGCTGCTATGCTCGTCGGTCGAATGTTTTGAAGTTTTTTGGTGATTTACACGTTTAATTTATATCTGTATCTATTCCTTATATATTTGACCCTAAATGTTGGGTGTTTCTGTTAAAACTCGGCGTGTCGGTTGCTTTGCCTTCTCGTTTAAAATGTTTTTAATGTACATTTTTGAGTTCAGCATTTCAAAATACTTCAGAAAAAGCATCGAATCGAAATGGACAGACTCTTTATTTAAATTTGTTGAAAGATATAACTTAGATGAATTTTTCGTGTTTAGAAAAAAATTTCGTAGGGTAAGTGATTTGAGTGCTAAAATACTACTCTTCGGACTAACGCCACAGTGACTATTATGGTATAGCAAATTTATAAAAAAATGTCTCAGCGAAAAAAATTTCAGCCAAATAAATAGTGAATCAAACCGTCAGTGCATTGCCTTTAAAAAAAAGGATTATGTTGAAACGTAAATTTATTTCCCATTCCAAATAGCTACGTTTTTTTAATAAGGCAAATGTTTCATCAACTTCTCTTTGTAAATATTTCCCTATTCGTTTTTAATTAAATTTAAGAAAAACAAACCTTTTATCCACTTATCAAACACATTCAGAATGATAAAGCTTTAATGGCTCTCCACAAACTCTTTGCTTTTGCATCCACTTGGCATTCGCCTTAAACTTTAACTATTGCATTGCATCTTTCGACACGATTACTTACTTTTGCTTTTCGAAAACTAACTTTTGCTGTCCTTATTTCCTTGGAACAGTTTTGGCATTTGTGGAAAGCGAAAGCGAAGAGCAAATGCAATGTGAGTGTAGGGAAGTCTACTCTAATTAAAGCAAACAATGTGGAGAGAGCATTGTATTTTCCATAGCTAATTGAAAAGCAGCATCAGTTGTGTTTGTAGGTGCTGGGCATGAGCTTAAAGTCACAGATTTATGGCATTAGCGTAGCGTTTCCTTATCTACTTGACGCGTTTGACTCACACACTCGAAGGAATGCAGATCCTGTCATTACATTTCCACCCATTAACCACACACACACAGACACAAACATACTAAAAACTGTGCACCATAAAATGACGCTCGGGCAACCTTCAATAGCCGAGCTAAGGAAACAAGAAACCCCTACGTAATTGAAATCTGTGCGTGGCTTTTTTACCCAACTGACATTTCTTTGTAATAAAAATATGAATGGATTCCGCTGTACGCTGTTCGTCCATGACAGGTAAAAATCACACGTGAATGGTTCCCATAGTTTACCCCTCTATTTATTGTTTTCTTTACCAGCGTATAGGGGGCCAGGCTCCAGGCACGGTTTCCCATTCATAATATTATGGAATGACTATAAAAACACATGCATAAATGGAAGACATTTGTCGCTCGCACCAATTTCAATTATAAATGAAAAATAAACTTTTCATACGCAGCAGATGGAAAAGTTGTTTAATATGTCGAAAAGCTACAAAGTAAAAGTAAACGATGCTAGAGTGTTGTAATATACAGAGTGTTTTGCGTAAAAATACAACAAGGTTTAATTTAATTTTTATTAGGTAACCAACCTAATCGACTTGCTGTTTCTGGTACGTACCGAAACGTATGTACATATTTTTCGATGAACGATTTTGTTTAGGGCCTAGTTAATTTCGCTATTCGGTTCAGGTTTTGTACATTTGTGTTTTATTTTGGGTATACCGTTACGCATTGGTCCTTTAAAACTAAAGTTAAGACAGAGTGGGTAACAGGGCTGCAAACCCTAACAATTTTTCCGCTGATTCGAACCAAAATTTACCAATGGTTAAGGTTCGGAAATTTAAAGTTCAAGGTTTTTGTTCCTGGGTTTTGGTTCGAACCTTGGTTCTTCCCAAGTTTTACGAAATTTGTATAGCAGAGTAATTAATTTGTTAAAAATATGAAAATATATACAGAATTTCTGAATTTTTATTTACTCGAATCTACGAATTTAATTAATTTAATTTTAAATTTATAAGTATTATTTCTTAGAGCAATTTTTGATCTAGACTACTTATTTTATTAATAATCCCTACTGCAAGCCGGCTATAACCGAAGTCCGTAGAAACGGATCGGGTTTTTTGGTCTCTCGAACCTGACCATGAGCGATTATTGATTGACGAAGGTTTCGGTTCGAACCTTGCTTTGGTACAAGTTTTACCTTATTTAAAGAAAAATACGATTCAATTGTTAAAATTAAAAAATTATTTTGAATTTCTGTATTTTTTATGGGCAGAAGTTTTCATTTATTTTCAATTTAAATTTATAATGCTTGGAGTATTTCAAGTTTTGGTCTATTCCAATTCTTTCATCATTCAAAATAATATGTAGGGTGGTATAAGCTCGATTAACAAGGATTTGTAGCTTTTGTTGAACCGAACAGAAAAGTAAGGTTCGGAACAGGTTCCGGTTCAACTAATTTTTTAAAAGAGGTTAGGTTCAAGGTTCGGTTCACAGTAAAGGATAAGCCGGAAGTCCGGGTTCGAACCGGTTCGTTTCAAAACCGGTTTGCAGCCCTGGTAAAAACAAAATGAAAGATAAGTAGGTTGCAATTTGAACTGATAAGCTCAAATTTATCGAAAAAAGCTGCAATTTGATTTAACGATCTGAAAAGCTGTGATACAAGGTCCGATTACAGATTACAGTTGGTTTCTTATTACGCTGTTTACACCGGCCGCATCATTGAAATGTTCCGATATACCGGAGTTACACAGGGCGCATCATTGTCGAAGATGCGAAAAAATTATGCAGGCGTTTATACCGGAGTTACACAGGGCGCATCATTGTCAAAGATGCGAAAAAATGATGCAGGCGTTTAGACCGCAGCCGCATCATTGAAACAGCTGTTCGCCATGCCAAACGTAAACAAACCGAATTAGTAAGAAGAAGAGAACAAATGTAATTTATTGAAATAGAGACAATTATGAGCGATAATATGTTAAATGTGACACGTGGTTTATTTGGCAACGGCACTCCGTTCATCAAAAGGGAAATGGAGCTTGCTTTTGCGGATCATTTATTTTTTTAAATTACGCGGTCCAATTATGTTGTTGTTGCTTATCGAAATTCGATGGCTAAATCAGCTGGTCGGAATCGATGCCGTGAAACAATACTCGATACTCTTCAATATACGGTCACTCTTTCCGCATCATTGCCGCATCATTAAACATGCGGCTCTTCTTCTATCCACAGGTTTCTTATGGGAAACAATTCCGCACCTTCCGATTAACGGAAAATTTCAATGATGCGGCCGGTCTAAACAGCGTATTACACGGAATGTGCGGAATTGTTTCCAATAAGAAATCTGTGGATAGAAGAAGAGCCGCATGCTTAATAATGTAAATGGACGAGTATCGAGTATTGTTTTACGGCATCGATTGCGAACAGCTGATTAGCAACTACAACATAAAAGATGTATAAAAGCGCTAAAGTGGATATAAAAAAGAATGATTTTTTAATATTCTGTTGTTGATTTACGTGAGTATAACAAGTTTGTTATACGAATATCACAACTAAATTGGGTATTTTTAGAATATTGTTAATTTCAATAATTTGCTTATATCACCTACAATTTCAACTGTACAGACGTAACTATATGTCCAATCAAATTATATAGTATGAAGACTGTGGGGACATTTTATATCTTTCATTTAATGGATATAAAACGTAATTTGGATTATTGGTTCAGATGTTATGACAACTTATGTAAACAAATCATTTTAAAAATACCAAAAAATATTAATTCGGTATATTTGAAGAACGGCTCGGTAGAAAAAATTTTAGAACTCATCGTCATTTTAGTGTATCTAAAAAAGTTGGTTTATTTAAAATGTGCATTTTTTTTGTCGACCAGTGTAATTGTGGCACAATCAGAGGCAAATGCTACTTGGTTAATTTTTGCGCACAAACTTTTTGATGTTTCCAACTAAAATGACGAATTTGCTAAAATAATTGAGATCTTAGCTTATAAATCATTTAAGTGCCATATATTGCTTTTATGTTTATGTTTAATAAGCCACAAATATTTGTACAAAGCAACGTTTACGATTATAACTTTTGTTATAAAAAATACAAGCTAATGATTAATGATTACTTATAATTTTGATTGATTTCAACATAATAAAGAATGAAATGCCATCACGGGCGTTAAATGCTCATAGCGTGCGTGGATTGATTTTATCATTTTGTGAATCAGTAATGGCGGCTTAGTACAAGTCCATGGGTCCTTTATTTTTGAAAAGAACTTCAACTTTTTTTGTAAACGTATCAGAAATGGCCGGCGTTTACTATTAAAGGATGAATGAACGACACTTTTTTTAATCAATCGTCAAAATTGGTGAACATTTTTATTCTTTTGTTTGATTTTAATAAAGCTCTTAAAATGGCTTTTTCCAATTTTTTTTAAATATTATCATGCCAAATGTTGTCTAATTGATAAAACACAACAACCAACAAACAATGTGCATATTAATGCACAACAATATTTTGAAAATAAATGCCCAACTGAATTTAGCTAAAATTAAAACACAATCATTTTTCCAGATGGTTTAATCTCTTTCTTTTTCTTTTTTGTTTGCAGCAACCAATTTGATTTATGACAAGGCGAAAAAATTGGCAAACAAAAAACATTTCAATGCTTCATTCAACGAGTCGTGATGAAATTATATTAATCGTTTATGCTTAAACAAAAAATCTAAAAGAGAGAAAAAAGCAAAAATAAGGAATTTCCCACATACATAAAATGGAAATGAACAACGCAAAGGACATTGATTCAATGGAGATGTCACTACTTTTAACACCACTTCCACAAAATATAACACGCTCGCTCTGGGAGTTGGCCCTGGCAGCAACTTCACAGATGCCACTGCTCGATGACAATGACAGTATAGGTCTGACCATGCCCGTGACCGAAACACCCTATGTGCCATACGGGAGGCGACCTGAGACCTACATTGTGCCCATACTTTTTGCTCTGATCTTTGTGGTGGGCGTGCTGGGCAATGGGACACTGATTGTGGTCTTCCTGAGTGTGCGACAAATGCGAAATGTTCCAAATACGTGAGTGCCAATGAAAAAGTTTTTGTGTACTGTTTAATCGATTGTGGAAGGGGTATACGGGGCTGTGTTGATGGACTATTAAAATAAATTTAGCATCTATATAGAAAAGGTTGAAAATTCAGACGGATATGGTTATAAGAATTTACATTCACATATTTAATATATTTATTTTAACTTTTGAAGCATGAAAGATGCCGGAAATCTGTATATATATTAAATTAGAGCACAAAGACCCTATATTTAATTTTAAATTTTACGTTACTAAAATTTAATTTATTTTTATTGGAATTTACAGGTATCGTTTGGCTTGGAAAAAGCTTTAAAAAAATTGTATTGTATGAAACCATAGTAATAAATCAAGAAACTAATGATGCAGTTCTACTCCTAGGATCCGAAATAAAAAAAAAACCGTTGAAATTTGCTCAATGTATTCTTATCTTTTGTTTTGTTTTTCGTGATCTGGAGCCCCAAATCTTTTAGAAAAAGAATTTTTAGCACTCATTTGTTTGGCTGTGACATGGGGTTGGTATTCCATTTTCAATCTATACATAAATTAATTTCCAGCAAATGTTAAGATTGACTAATGGTTTCATTTTAATACAATATATATATATACCCATTCAGTAAGTTGAAAAAGTTTTTTTGATTTATGCCAAATTTAAATTGAATTTAATTATGTGTAGCCGACTGTTCGCCGCAAAACTTTGTGTGCTAAATTATGCATGCTAAGGGGCTAAAGTCACCACCGCACCACGTAACGTCCCTAAGCGTATGCCCACCCCCAGCCCAGCTAATTAGGTAAAGGACGAGGCAACGATTTGATGATAATGATGTTGATGAACCCACCGCCCACTTCTGCCAGAAATTGCTTAAAATTTAGCCATAAACTTGGCATTGAGAAGGCAGCTGCTAATGTTGCCAATATGACATTTCGGGCTTACAAGCTGGCTAATTAGCCATGTTTGCCCGCATGTGTAGGTGTGTCGGCATTTTTGTTTTGCATAAATTGTTTGCCATAAATCAAGTTATTGTTATGCGCCTTGCGATTAATTGATTCGAAGATGTATGTAGACTGTTGCCTACTCTAGGGGGCTCATTGGAAATATGCGTGAATACATGTTCAACAGTATTCATTAAGAAAATTTAAACGAGAGCGTGAGTTAAAGTCGGTCCTGCTCGACTACGATTACCCGTTATTTAGGAAATCTTCTTAATCACCAAAAGTCCAGCGTAATTATTTGTTTTGCTTATAACTCGATTATGGTTCATCTGATCGGGACATTATGTATGGCGGATCGATAAGTAATGATAAATCAAATATATGTCTGAAAGTTTTGAAGAATCTAACTCCTAAATTGTGGAAGCTATTAGGTTTTTTCCAGGGAACGGATATAACAGTTACTGGTAACAGTTAAAATAGAAATTAACAGTTATATTGCAATTTTTATATAAAAGTTTTATATTAAGAATTATTCTTCGATTTTTATTTTACAAATTCCGAAAATACCAACTATTTTATGATTTTTATTTTATTACTCTGTTCATAACAGTTATTTTTGATTTTTATGAATTTTTTTACATGATAACAGTTATTGATGACTTTTTTTTAATAAAAGTCATCAATAAAAATTATTCAAAGACTTTTATTCTTAAAGTCATAGCATAAAAGTCATTTGCATATATCGCAATAATAAAGCCATTGAGGAAAAACTTGTAAACATAATCTTAATCAGCTTGACTAGTTCGAGTAACATCAAATTAAAATTTTATTTATTATTTAATTTTATTAGTAAAATCTTTTGCAAGGATTCGGAAGACAAATTATATCTCAAGTGTGTCAATACCAATTTTAGTGCAGAAAATCATCTCTCTACACTTACTTGAGTAGCGGGCACGCTGTTGACAACCTTTGTCAGTTGATACAAATGGGAAAGAGCAAATTTTTTTTCTTCCCAAAGTGGGTCGTTTACTCTTGCCGAGTTGATCAAGTATATGTTTACGATTTGGTCCTCAATGGCTCTATCATTGCGATATATGCAAATGACTTTTATGCTCTGACTTTTAAAATAAAAGTCTTTGAATAATTTTTATTTATTTTAAAATAAAAGTCTTTGAATAATTTTTATTGATGACTTTTATTTATAAAAGCCATCAATAACTGTTATCATGAAAATTTTTTTATAAAAATCAAAAATAACTGTTATGAACAGAGTAATAAAATTAAAATCATAAAATAATTGGTATTTCCGGAGTTTTAAAATAAAAATCCAAAAATAATTGTTATTTCCCAAGTTTTATTATAAAACGCAAAATATAACTGTTAAATAATGACTTTTTTGATAAAACTTATAACTGTTACGGTCCCTGGTTTTTTCAAATTGCGGGGGCGTGGCAAAAATTAAAAATAAACTTGATCTGCAAGTAAGTATAAGAATTATATGTTCCATACACTTCAAACTAGAGGTGCCCGCGTGACTATAATTTAAACGTGTAGCGGAGAGACACGACGTTTCAAGACGTGTTCGTGAGAAAACAAAGTCATTCGTGCGTGTACATTCGTGATCCGTGCGTGATTCGAGCGTGCTAAAGAAATTCTTAAATATAAGTATTCACGAACTTTTTTTTCGATTATTTTTGAATAATAACACTATTCCTAAAACATATTGGTCCTTGATTTAGATTATTTGCTGCTTGCATCAGCTCTTGCTAATGGAACCCATGATAGAACTAAGATTTCTTCACGCAAAAATTCGGGGGGTTGTTGATCGTGCGTGATCATTCGTGACCTCCCCTTTAATCGTGCATGATTCGTTTGTGCCTCAAGAGATTTTTATTTCGTGAATCGTTCGTTACGTATAGGAAAAATCGCTCACGCGCGAACCTCTAAGCTCATAGAAAAAAAAACGAGAAGGCAAAGCTAACTTCGACTGTGCCGAAGATTTAATACACTTGAAAAACTTTACTCCAACTGATTTAACCAGTAAAATATATATAGGATATAGATATCGATATTAAAAAATTTTAAATCATTGATAATAAAAATAGGATACCATAAAAAAACTTTTCTTAGTAAAACCGATCGGTCCTATGGCAGCTATATGTATAGATCCGATTTTTAAAAATTTTTTTAAAATTTGTAAAAGCATATAAAACTAATATCTACCAAGATTGGTGACGATACGATGGAAAACAAAAAAGTTTTTCTCACTAGATCTTGTTTTTTGACCGACCGTTTCTATGGCAGCTATATGCAATAGTGATCCGATTTTGATAAATTTTTCCAGAATTATGTGAAATCATATAAAACTATCATATTCCAAGATTAGTGACGCTACGAAGGAGAACAAAAAAGTTTTTCTCACTAAAACTTAATTTCCGACCGATCGTTCCTATGGCAGCTATATGATATAGTGATCCGATTTTGATAAATTTTTTTGAAATTGTGTGGAAGCATATAAAACTAAAAAATTTGAGTTACAAATTCCCTAGAAAGTTTGACGATGTGAAGTCATGATAAAAATAGAAGCATATAAACAACAACAAAGATTTGGCTACGATGGAAAACAACAAGTTTTTCTAACTAGAACTAGTTCTTAGACCGATCGTTCCTATGGCGGTATATGATATAGTCATCCGATCCGGCCGGTTCCGACATATTTGTTGCGTGCAGTAAAAAGAAGACTCTGTGCAAAATTTCAGCTCGATAGCTTTAAAACTGAGAGACTAGTTCGCGTAGAAACAGACAGACGGACGTACGGACGGACGAAATTGAACTCAGCTCGTCGTCCTGATCAAGAATATATATAGTTTATGTGGTCGGAAATGAATATTTCTATGCGTTACAAACTTCTGGGCAAAATTAATATACACTTTTCAAGTGTATAAAAATAAAATACTTGGATAAAGAGCATTCAAGCGCAATAGTACGGTAAGAGCGAAAATTCCTAACCACAGAGTGAATTTCTTGATCCAAGAATGCATTTTTTAGTTCCAATTTCATCGAACAAGAATTTTCATACTTTATCTAATTATGAAAAACTCTTATTTCAAGTAGAAAATTCTAAAATGAAGAGCTTGACAGACTCAAATTCAAGGTTCTCTTATTCTTTCTATTATTCTTATTCTAATCAAATCCAATAATCTCCCATTCTTGAATTAATAGCTGACCATTCTCAAGCTCAAGAGTCACTTATTCTTGAATCAAGGGCTCTTACTCTTAAATCAATTTAAGCCATTTAAATTCAGTAGTTTTTGTTGTAATTAATTAACAGAATTTTATTAAGGTTTTAAAGTTTTCTTTTAAGTCATATTAAGGCATAAAAATGTGACTTAAGAATATTTTCCAAGCCAGTTGGTCACTTTGATGACAGGGACAGAGTGTCGTCTTCTGCACAAAACTATAAAAAAAAAACAGATTAAAAAACAAACAAAATTAATAAGGAATCACAGTATTATTCAAACTTTAAATCTCTTACCTTTTCTTTCTCCATGAGAATAGCTTCTCTCCAAATTGAATTCTTAGGCAGGTGGGATGGCTTCTTTGACCTCGTCGGGCGTCAATTTTAGGCAGCTACTGTTGACCACAGCGTCTAAAAACAAAGAAGCAAAAAGAAGAAAAGTATTCGCCCTCGAATGCGCTGCCTTTGGCGCCATGCATGTCTGTTTGTATCTATGTGCATATTCTTGAAAGTGCTGAAAGTGTGAAATTTGTTGCTGCATGTGCGTATTAATCCTAAAGAATATGCCTATACATATTTGCAGAAGCAAATTTTGTGCATACACACTTTTAATAATAAAATCATTTACCTTTTAAAAAAGGAACAGCCATTTCCAATTTCATTTCAGCCAATGCAACAGTCAATTAATTGTCATAGATTTCACTTTTACTTTTTTTAATTATACCACTCACGCACTCACAGAGCGTTATGCTATCAAAGTTTGCTTTTGATTTGAGAACGAAATATTCTCAATTGCAAGAACAAAACTCTTAAAAATTCAAGAATAAATTTATTTTTTCCAAGAGCATTCGTACTCAACTCGTAGTAGAGTGTACACTGTACAACTATTGAAATAACATTTTAACGACCACTTCGTCTTTATTTTCCTCGCCATATCCGCAAGATTTTGACGTTATAAAAAATACGTTAGGGTCGTTTTATAATGTTCCGTGTTACAGAATATGCTTTGCTCATTTTGAGTGAAAATCTCTATATATATAAAAGAGTTTGTCCTGACTGACTGACTGACTGACTGATTGGCAATCAACGTAGAGCCTGAACGGTAAGACATAGAAAGCTGAAATTTTCACAGAAGTTTCCTTATGAGTTGAAAGTGAGCACTAAGGCGGGGTTTTGGAAAATTCCACCCCTAAGGGGTGGAAAACTCCCGGAAAAGCTACTATGGGGAAAATTTTGTTTTTCATCCGATTGACTTGAAATTTGGTTTGTAAGTAAAGTAAGCGAAATAATTGGACACCTGTTTCCCAGATTTCGGAAAATCCGCCCACAAGGAAAATGGCCGGAAAATTCTTCATGGAAAAAACTATTTTTCATCCGATTGACTTCAAACTCGGTTTGTGAGGATGGTAAGCAGAATAATTAGACTTGAGATTTTCCGATGATGGAAAATCTGCCCGAAAAGTCGGGAAATTCCCGGAAAATTCCATATGGAAAAAACTATTTTTCATCCGTTTGGCTTCAAACTCGGTTTGTAAGGGTAGTATGCTAAGTAATTGGACATGAGATTTTCAAATGTTGGAAAATCCGCCCACAAAGAAAATACCCGGAAAATTCTATATGAAAAACTATTTTTGATCCGATTGACTTCAAACTCGGTTTGTAAGGATACTATGCAAAATAATTAGACATAAGATTTTCCGATGTTGGAAAATGCGCCCGAAAAGTCGGGAAATTCCCGGAAAATTCCATATGGAAAAAACTGTTTTTCATCCGATTGGCTTCAAATTCGGTTTGTAAGGATAATATGCTAAATAATTAGACATGCGATTTTTCGATTGTGGAAAATCCACCCACAAGGAAAATACCCGGAAAATTCTTCATGGAAAAACTATTTTTCATCCGATTGACTTCAAACTCGGTTTGTGGGGATTGTAAGCAAAATAATTAGACATAAGATTTTCCGATGTTGGAAAATGCGCCCGAAAAGTCGGGAAATTCCCGGAAAATTTCATATGGAAAAAACTATTTTTCATCCGTTTGGCTTCAAACTCGGTTTGTAAGGGTAGTTTGCTAAATAATTAGGCATGTGATTTTTTGTTGGTGGAAAATCCACCCACAAGGAAAATGGCCGGAAAATTCTATATGGAAAACACTATTTTTCATCCGATTGACTTCAAACTCGGTTTGTAAGGATAGTATGCAAAATAATTAGACTTGAGATTTTCCAATGTTGGAAAATCCGCACGAAAAGTCGGAAAATTCTTATGGTAAAACCTATTTTTAATCCGATTGGGTTCAAAATCGGTTTGTGAACACATTATAGAAAATAATTATACATTTGATTTTTCGGTGGTAGAATTTCTGCCCACAGGCAAGAATAATGGTGGGCGTATTTCGGTTCAGTGACAATGGCTATTTGTGAGCCGATCTGAATAAAATTCGTTTTGTAAGATCTAGGGTCAGAATAAATGGAAACACGTGTTTTTTTATTTCGGAAAGTTCACTGCAAAGGTCGGATTATGGGTGCGGGGGTGGGTTTTAAGCCGATATGTATTAAATTTGGTTTGAAAGCTCTATGGGCCAATTAAATAGGATAAAGTTTTTAGCTTTGCGCTTACTCACCCTCAAGGTCGGATAATGGGTGACGGGGGTGGTTTTAGCGTTTGTACGCTTAACGGGCCAAGTAGGTGGAAAATAATTTTCTCATTTCTGATGGACGGAAAATGGGGGCGGGGGTGGTATCATTGCCAACGTTTTTTTCATTATTTTGGCGGCTATACTGATGGTGGCGAAGCGAAGCGCGCCGGGTTATATGCTAGTATGTTTATAAAAATATTTAGCCTACTTCTATGCGTTCACGAAGATGAATAATTAAAGTGTTGACATTTAATTGCTAACATAAAAAATAAACTGGGTTTTTCTGAACGACATCTTGACTTCAATAAACACTTAATTAGTGCTAGTCACTGGCCACAATTTCATCATTAACAAGTTGCCTGGCTCCTCGCTCTCACTTTATGCATTGAAGCTTAAAACACTGCGGTTGTTAGCCAATTAAAATATTCAACTTTTACTGACATTTCTCGGTAACCAGCAGGTGGTCAACAGGCACTTATAGTGAGGGGCAAAAAAAAAAGATGAAATTGTTATCCAACGCACTGTGCCAATTGCTACACATGATTTTTGCATTTGAATTGATGCTGTTTGTTTTAGTCCTTCGGAATATTGAAACCAAGAATCACATGCTTTCGAGCTACTCCCACAAAGTTGGTACACTTTGCACACGTTCAACCCATAAAACTTGCACATTTCAGCAAAAAGCTAACGGAAATGTCAACTGATCAAATTACGCTGAAATTGGATTTCATAGCCAGGCAACGAGCGGCACTGGACTCCTCCACCCCCACGAGTGCCAGACGAAACCCTTATCAGCGTTCCCTTTATGCCGGGAGCCACAAAAAAGTAATTTGGTGTTGCAGGGCTAACAAAAGTGCCACATGCAGCTTATTTATTGTAAACAGACTGACGTGAAATAAAGAAAGCTGAATTACAATATGAGATCACAGACCAAATTGCCAGTGTATGCAATTTATTAGCAGTCACTGTGGCTGACATCAAGTGTGCGGCTTGTGGGAAATGAAATGAATGATGTTTTACTACTTTTAATCGACTTTTCATATCTGTTTTCGAAGAAAACATTTGCATACTAAAGCATTGGCTGTTGAATCAATGACAACGGTCACAGCAGTGCAATAAATTAGAACCCAGTCAACGAACAGAAAATTTGCCTAAAAATGGGAATTTGGCATAAATCATTGAAGCGCAAAATTTTTATCATACTTCAAGGCGCACGTGCTTGAGACCAGCCAAGCAAGCAGCCGACACTTGCTGGCTTATCTCAAAGAAAAAAGGCACAAAAATATTTTAAAATAAGCTGACATTACCCGTCCTTGCTTGCCTCCCTTTTATTTTCGACATTGGCAAACTATTTTCAATTAATTCTCTAACCTAATCTGAGCACGATAGGTTGAGGTTTGACCTTGAAGCATATCATTAAGAAATTGTAAAAATTTCTACTTATTAACAACCACCACTTGACATTAAGTTAAGCAAAGGGTAAGTTTAGTGGTGAAAGCTTATGGAAAAAAATAAATGGCTGAAAAATGCAGCAAATTATAAAAGTTGCTTCATAAAATGTTGGGATTCTCTGAGTATGGGTAAAAATTACATACGTATACAAGTCGTTCCTTTTGTATTTGGGTGCGCTAAATTTAAATCAATGAAGCATTTTTCCTGGGTTTTCTTGTTTAGAAGATATTTGAATTAAACGTGGCATGTTAACACATTGAGGGATGTGGCTTAAATTAAAAGTGACAATATCCCTGCAACTGCATGTGTAAGCTCTGTAAAATAAATTTTTCTCAAGAGGTTATTATGTGGTTATCAGTACACAACAAAAATAAAAAACCTATTTATAACTCATAGTAATTGAACACAATTTTTTTCCATATTAGGTTAAATTTTCTGCTCATTAATATTGGTCAATAGAATAGGTACAACTAACAAAACACTAAAATATATTAACAAAACGGCCTTTATGCAATGTTTTAAACTTTTCTTAATAATAATAAACCATTTTTTTCTGGTTAGTATTTTGTGGATCCCCCCTTATTCAGAATAGTTTTATAAATTCGGTTTTTTAATGAGTTGTAAAGATTTTCCAACATTTACAGGGAAATTTTAGTCCAATTATTCTGAATTGCAGTAATCAATGAATCCTTATTTTCATATTGATGGCCGGACTTGTATACTTTACGTGAAAGAATACCCCAGACGTTTTCAATGATGTTTATGTCAGGAGATATAGAAACATTTCAGAAAAAAAGAGGAAGGACTTGAATTTAGTTCTTTGCATTAATTTTTGATGTAAGAAAATGTAATTCACATGTTCCGTAATAGGAAACTGCACCTCAAACCATAACCGATTCTTCACAAGAGTGGCAATGGCTTAAGTGATGCTCTGATTTTCGTAAATCGTGATAATAATAGTTAAAGCCGTCTGGCCCATCCAGGGTAAATTTTTTTTCGTCCGAAAAAACAACACTCTTCCACTCCATTCTCCAAGACATGTCCATACAAAATTCGTTTCCAAATTACATGGCGTGTGGTTAGGTCGTTATCTGGTCCTCACTACGAAGAGTTAGCGGAATCACTAGGTTTGCACCAGTGCAGCCGAACTACAGGGTAGGCGAGCCTCTTTTCGCGCAACGAAAATGGCGTTCAATGTGCTTAGCATTTCGAATAACTCTTTGAACAGTGGATAAACTTGCATTAACGGAACATTTTTCTTTGATTTTCGCACTTGAGTCATGAAAATTAGACGCAGCCCTAAGAATGACTCGTCTGTCTGCTGGGATAGTGGCTTTAGCAGTAAGCCCTTTCATGTTTTGGCCATACTGTGATAAATTACGTAAGAAATTGCCAACTACATTTTGACTTCTTCCACTTTTGATCGCAATTTCTCATTGACTCCAATTGCATTTTATTGAACGCACTTATCTGGCCCTTTTTCATCTCTGTCGAGCACTTGCCCCTTCCCATTTTAAAATTTTTTTTTAAATTAACCAAATTATTTTTGAACTAAGCGAAAGCAATCGATTCCGACTAAAAATCTGAAAACAATTAAAGCTGTTTCGCTTAAACCTATTCAAGTGACTAAAAAAAAGCATTTCTAGAAGAATTAATTCAAAAATTAACCGTTACTTGTTGCAGTTAGTTTTTTTCTCACGAATTAAAGGCACATAAAAAATCTCTTTAAAAACAATTAAGAGAGCGATTATCTTGCAATAAAACGGCAAAGAGATTCAAAGATAAAATGGAAACATGCTGATCCTATTCAAGTGATGTTCACTGTAAGATAGCTTTTTATAAGCATGCAGCTTTCAGAGCTTTCAAAAGTGTTTCTATTCATATGAAGCATGATGCCGAAATAAATTTTTTTGTCATCTGGAAGGAGGCCTTGTATAATAAATAACACAGGGCAACAAAATTTAACTTCTCTCGAAATTCGCTTTGACCCTTCATCATTTGCGTACCGAGCTTATATCCGAATTTGAAGACGATAGGTCAAACATAAGAGTGGAAAATAAATTGGGGGTTAAGTTTCACAAAACTCATTTTTAGTGCCAATTTGTTGCACTAACGGAAACCCCTGTTCAATTTGCAACTTTCTAGCTCTAACCGTTTACGCTGTGCATTGATTTTATATTTATAACTCATCTTCCTTTACAGCTATATACTCTCTTTGGCCTTGGCTGATCTATTGGTTATACTGACCACCGTACCATTGGTCTCCACTGTCTATACCGTGGAATATTGGCCTTGGGGCAGTATGCTTTGCAGCATTTCTGAATTCATGAAAGATGTTTCGATTGGTGTGTCTGTATTTACATTGACTGCTTTATCGGGTGATCGATATTTTGCCATTGTGGATCCCTTACGCAAGTTTCATGCACATGGTGGGTATAAATATATGCAAATAAGTATTTAGAAAAATATAACACAATTTTTTAAACTCCACAGGTGGAGGTCGTCGAGCCACACGCATGACCTTGGCCATAGCGGTTTCCATTTGGCTTTTGGCCATTCTTTGCGGTCTGCCTGCCCTGGCAGGAAGTAATCTCAAGGTGAATGTTATGTCAAATAGTAAATTAAATTTGTTTTAATTTGTAATTTCTTTATATCTTTTCCAGCCACTTGGCGCTAGCCAAGACAAATCGATGGTATTTTGTTATCCATATCCCGAAGCTTGGGGCGATAACTATGCCAAAACTATGGTTCTATTACATTTTTTGGTCTATTATGCCGTTCCCTTGGTGATTATAGCTGCATTCTACGTATTGATTGCTCTACATTTGATGTACTCGGCACATGTTCCGGGGGAGATACAAGGAGCTGTAAGACAAGTAAGTGGATCCATAGCAGTGGCTGGGAAAACAAATAAAGTGAAGTAAAGTGAAGCAAGTAAAGTGAAGTAATTAAAAATAAATGATAAAGCAACAATACAAAAATCATTAAATTTTTCCGAAACACTTTACAGTCAAGTCAAAAAAACGGTCTATAACAGAATAAGAATCCTAAAAGAAATCGTTCACCAAAATTAATCAATTAAGACTAAGGTAAGCCTGTATTAATATCAGGGCTGCAAACCGGTCCGAAACCGAACCCTTCAGAACCGGTTCGGTTCAGGTTCTGGTGATGCCTGAACCGAACCGGGAACCGAACCCCATTGAAAATAATCACGTGAACCCGAACCCGAACCTAACCCAGATTTCTAATTGATGGGGTTCGGTTCTAAAAAAAATTCCAAGCACAGAATTTATTTTTGCACTTTGATGATAAAAAATATTTTATAATGATGAACAAAAATGTATCCATTGTTATGCCCATGCATGGACGGCGACACTCTTCCCGTCCGCAACAAAAGACTGGACAAAATAACACAACCTCAAGCAATTTGCATCCGAAACCGTTTTTCTGGGTATTATTTTGTTCGTACGGAGATGCAACGGTACGGTGAATACAAGGAAAAGTTGTACGTCATTTAAATGTCTTAATTTTTTTACACAAGTCACAATTTAAATACTTTTAGCATTTCACTCTCACAATATGCCAGTCAAAGTCGTGCTTTGGTGGTCCCATTCCTGGAAAAAATAGCTCTGACTGGAATTCGCGGAAATGTATAAACGTTATCGGTCACACTATAAGTTAGGGATGAGACATTCCGGCGTAGCTGTGATTAAGTCACTGGCAATCATCAAATCACAGTGACTGCATATAAAAAGCAACAGTGTGATTTGGTGACTACAAGTCACTGTGACTTAATCACAGTTACGCCGATATTTTCAATCACAGTTACTAAATTACGGATACGCCGATAAATGTCATCTCTTATTTATAAGCCAAAAGTGGCCGTGTTTTTTGCAGGTTTCATGGCCACAAAAAGCACATCAGTTTCAGGAATCCCACTACTGTGAAAGAGAAAGGACTTTCGCTGAGAGTGCAAGTTGGCAGTATCGCTGAACTCTTCTAAACATACATACAATGTCTGATTGTCTAGTCAATTTAGGCAGATCACTTATGTGATTGACTGCCAAAAACTGCAGCAGTTTATAAGGCATCTCTTCTTCAAACTCTATTTAATTATTTATTATGTACATAAATATATAAAATGCAATCCGGAACCCAAACCCGAACCGGAACCTCGGTTCTCAATTTAAAGGGAACCGGTTGTGGAACCGAACCCCTAGCGTAGGGTAAGGGTTCGAACCCCGAACCGAACCCCAGTCGAAATTGGAGGGGTTTGCAGCCCTGATTAATATGTTGAATTAGAACCGGTATTCGTGAACAAGAATTATTGTAACAATTCGGTTCGGTTTTGAGCAGGGATTAATTCCGAAATGAATATCGGTTCCGGTTCCGGTACGTACCGAAGTGAGAATTTCGGTGAAAGGTTCCATTTCGGTTCTTAGTTAATTTCGGTTATCGGTTCCGATACGGTACCCAGATTTTTATTACGTACCGGTACAAGTATATTTTTTTTTATATTTAAAAGTTAATATTGATTCACGATATCCAAAATATAAATGTATGTAAAAATTGGTATTCTAAGAATATTCCACATGAAACAAAGTTTTTTTTAAATTTACCAATTTCTATCCGTTTTTATTTTTGAACAACCAATTTCTCTAAACGCTTCTGCCCGCGCTTACCTTAGGGCCGATATTTAGTCCTCCACATAGAACGATATGTCACTTAATCTTAGTGCCGATTTCTCAATTTTTAATTTGTGATGTTTGTTAGTTTCTGTGACAGACTCTGCTTTCTATTAAATCTTTCTAAATATCAGAAAAATATTTCTTAATTATAATTCAAAATAATCGGTCCTTAAGTCTGCAGCATTCCTGCCTTTAGAGATAGAGATCTTTTCATTTGATCCCATATTATAAGACTAGGGTACAATACAGCCCAGAATAAGCTAGTAAAATTCTTATAGGGGTGCATCAGCTCTAAAAACGCTCTAAAACAGTTCAACCTCAAATCTGCCTGAGCTTTTCCTTACAGTTTATATTTCTAAATTTTGAAACGAAACTTACTGAAAATAGAAAACAATATTTGTAAATTTGTGAGCGAAATTTGATTTAAATCAAGCAACTTAATTTCTAAAAGTTATATTACCATTTTTCTAACATTTCTATATTTTTTATAAGACTTAGAAATCCTTTAAATTTAATTAGAGGTATTATATTTACGAAAAAAAAGTTTTCCTCCTTTTTGTAGACATTATTTCCTATATATTATTTTTCTTAAAAAAATAAATTTGATCCTCCTGTTTCTATAAGTCTGAAATTAAATAGTGATTTATAGCAATATATAATTGCTATTTTACCGGTGGAAACATATAATTGGAATAATCAAAAATTAATTAAATAAATAATAGGAAACCGAAACAGTACTGGTATTAGCGTTTCCGGCTATTTCGGTTCCTATTATAACGGTTAACGGTTTTCGGTTCTCGAAAATTTTGTAATATAGGTTACGGTTTCGATACCAGTACGTGGGTTGAAACGGTTTATTTCGGTTAACGGTTCCAGTTCCGGTTACGGTATTATTCCCTGGTTCTCAGTATTATTACCCTTGCAGAGGGTATATTAAAATCTGTCCGTCTGTCTGTCTGTTTCTCTGCTTTATCTTCCTCTAGTTTTAAAGCTATATTGACCACTCTTTTCAAAAATATTCAAATACATATGGGCTGCATAGGAAAAATCGGTCCAAAAACTTTTTCTAGTGAGAAAACCCTTTACGTTTCCGCTACCAACAAAATTGGTATTTATTTATTCTATATACGCAATTTTGGAAGTTTGATCAAAATCGAAGGACTATAGCTTCTTTATGCACCTACGTGCTATAGAAAAAATCGGAAAAACATTTTTGACTTCAATTACTACGTATATGCTTATAAAAAAATAATGCATTCTGCCCCACAAAGTATGCAAACTTTATTTTCTTCAATTATTAACCTTTTTTTTTACGAAATAATTTAAAGTCAGTTGTGGCAGCATCATATACATTGTTCATTCACTTAGATTGTCCTGCCAGTTAATGTTATAGAAAAATAATAGTAATAATCAAATTAATATTTTCCTTAATTATTTATATTCATAAACCTACTTTTATGGGCAAACAATAATGATTATTTTATTTGTGATTAAACGTAGTAATTGATAGCGTCCTTATATTTACTTGTTAATCGTGAATGTTATATGCTTTAACACAATTTTGCCGGGTGTGATCTAATTCAGTGCAAACTGCAAGGGTATGTAAACATCGGCCGAGCCGATGTTGGCTCCTTATTTTTTTTTCATAATTGTTTTATCATAAATGAAATGACTTTGCTGTGTACTCGTAAAGTACTTCAACTCAAGGCATAGAAATGTTTACGAAAATGTTTCTTAAACTGAGCATCTAAAATATTTATATTACCTCCCTCCCCCACAACCATGTTTTGGGTATTTTGCACAAAATTTAAAATTCAATTGGTCGTGTCGGAATAAATTATATAAAATTTATTTTCAAGATTTGTGCTGTGTTCTTTTGCAGGTTCGGGCGCGTCGTAAAGTTGCTGTTACAGTGCTGGCATTTGTTGTCATCTTTGGTATTTGTTTTCTGCCATACCACGTTTTCTTTCTCTGGTTCTACTTCTGGTAAGTGTGGGTGGGAAGCGAAAGGAAATGTGTAAAGATTTATGTGTGCTGACACAATACTCATGAATGGCAAGTCAATTTGTCAATGCAGATAAGAAAGGAACACACATGCATACATGGAAATGGGTGGGTGGTGTGGGTATGCATTCAGGACTTCCTACATGTATGAGTAATGATGTCGCTATTTGCTTCACACATGCTTACAGCTCTGAACAATCAATTTCTCCCGTTTATATCTCCATTATGTTTTCCCCCTTTTCCTATTTTTTCTCTCAACAGGCCCAACGCACAAGACGATTATAATGCATTCTGGCATGTTCTGCGCATCGTCGGCTTCTGCATGTCCTTTGCCAATAGCTGTGCCAATCCAGTTGCCCTCTACTTTGTGAGCGGTGCCTTTCGCAAGCATTTCAATAGGTATTTGTTCATTCACATCACTCCTCCACCAGCAGCATGACTAATGACACTCGATAACCGATAACAAACTGTATAACTGTAACTCTGCAAGCGTAAGCAAACTGCAATTTGTTTTTTTTTTTCTAAGCCAACTAACCAAGTAACTAACTTAATAACTAATTTACTAACCAACTTTCCAACTAATATACAAAAAACGAGAAACAACATTACAAATTGACACTTGATACTTTTGGTTCTATAACTTAGCGCCGTTTTCTCATCTTCATGTTTTTGAAAACTAGGTGCTGTTTGAAAAAATCAATGTTGCCTACTTTTAGGCTGCTTTTAAAACCACACAGGGTCGTAGTAGTCACAAACACAAGCAATTAAAAGCGGCCTACAAGTAGGCAACACATGCCCCCCCCCCAAAAAAAAAAAGCACCTGGATTTAAAAAACGGGAACATGAGAAAACGGCCCTTACTATGTGATTTCATACGCATGCATACCTAACACATATGAGTATGTAGAATTATGTACCATTAGTCTGTCTGAACACTTAAGTTTGACAACTTGCTGATTAGATAAGAAGAAAGAAAAAAAACTTTACAGATTCCTGATCCGATTTCACCAAGTGACTACAATCATATTTTCTTTTGCCAAGTTGAGTCAATTTCAATATGTTTACCGTGGCTTCCAATCAAGATCAACCAGTAAATATACACTTCTCATATAAAGTTCTTCCAGTCAATAATAGTTTTTCTGTCCCATTCGATTTTGTCCTTTAGAAATTGAATTCGACCGTATAGATTTAAACCGAAGGAGAAACTTTTTAATATCCGCCGTGGTTGACAATTTTACAAAAAATTTTATTTTAGAAAATATTTTTCGTCGCACATTAATTGATTGCTCCATTGTACGAAAAAAACAAATTTATCAAAAAATTGATCACAAGAGAAAACTATTGTGAGGGCTCTATGAATTGAGTGCACATGTTAATAACACTGTGATAGTTTTTTTCAAAAAATAAAAAAGACATGACCAACTTGAACGGGTTTCCCCTAATTTGGGCCTTAGGAATCGAACTGCATCATTACTTTTTTGAGTTATCACGATGGTTTCATACAACATTTTTTTTTAAAGTTTTTTACGAATTTAAAATATTTTTGTAAATTTTAAAAATATGATATTTAATACTCGTGAAATCTAAATAAATAGGTATAAGTGTCCTCTAATTTAATACATTCACATTTTATTCGATATCATTGCGAATTCAAAAGTTATAGATTAAAATCTAAAAAAATTAAAAATTTTCTTACTTAATTTTTAATACCAAAATGACATTAAATTTGGAAATATTTAATTAGAAATCAAGTAATTGTAGGAAAACAAAAAGGAAAGACATTAAAAAATAATTTTATTGTGATTTTACCTAATATTTGGAAATTTTAAATAATTTGTTGTAATTAATATTGATCTAAAAAAGGTTGCAATTATTTTAGATTTTGGACCATAACTTTTGAAACCGCAATGAAATCTAAAATCTGTAAATGGAGTAAATTAGAGGACATTTTTATCTATTTATTCAGATTTCACAAGAATCAGATATAATTTTTTTACAATTTAGAAAAAACTAAAACTTTTAGGAAAACTTAAAAAAAAATTTGTAATTTTTTCATAAAACTAATGATGCAGTTCGATTTCCAGGGCCCAAAATAGGGGAAAAACGTTTAAGTAGGTCATGTCTTTTTTCGACTTGTTATTATTTACTCACAATGATAATACACATAGGAAAACACGGTGGTTAAAGCGTACAAGAAAGTACTCATAGAGCGAAAATGTCACAGCTGACTAATTTCTGAGTGAAATTGTGTCGACTGAGCAATGTCTGAGCAATATTTACTAGTCTGTGATCCTTGCTTTAGTAAAATATTTTTTCCAAAAGATCGAATCCCGGGCAAGGGATGTTTAATGCAGTTAAAGTTTATGATTGAGTTCCTATTTTAATCCAGTTGAGTAAATATCATCCTAATAAATCATTCATAATTTCTTATATACTCAAAAAGGAAAACCTATAAAGTCTGCATTTTTTCCAACGATGTTAAATAGCTTTAATACCCCGTTTGTTGAAAGAAATACAGCCATGTTTACATATTTGCGCACAGAGAAGAGTCCGAGGAGGATAAGTCCGTCGAATAAGGATGAGGATGCGACAAATGTGGCATTGAGTTGTTAAAATAAGATTTTAATTTTCGATATGTTGTTTTTCTTTGATTTCGTCCTTAATTGTTTATCATTTTTTGAGATAATCAATAAAAAGCCATTGTCTTTGCCTTCATTCGAGCCGATTCCTTCTTTTGTGGCCATTCCTTTGACGGTTCATGTGACTTATGGAGCCAGGTCTATCTAAATTGTTCCTCAATCTGCTATGTACAGAATGTCAGATATTTTGCTCATCTTCAGTTGATGGCCATTCCATATAATTTGCTGGATTTATTTTCCCATTTCTGTACAAACCACCCCATCTTGGCAAGTTGAACATCGCCATCGAAAGCAAAGAAGAAAACTTTAAAGGACACTGCCAGACTTAATTCCTAATTCTCTCGCTTCAAAAGTATGCACATTGAGTACAACAAATCAATAAGCCCTGAAATATTTAAATTACATTTCGCAGAACATAAAAAGTAACTCAAGCTTCAGTTAATAAGTAATTTAAATACAACGTTTTAGTTTTCCATATACACGTAGACACAGACTCACACACGGATACACAAGTACCACACAATATCTGAAATATCTGAAATATTTCGCTTGAAATGTGTTTTCTGCTTGCAACTATTTATGTATTTCTGGGTCAACAACAACAAACATTTCACTTCCAATGCCAATCCCATGCAGATATCTCTTTTGTCGTGGCGTTAGTGGTCGCCGGAAGAAGCGCAATCAGCACAACGACACATTCTGCATGCACCGGGACACCTCATTGACCAGCACCGCCTCAAAGCGTTATCAGTCACGACATTCCTGCTATCAGAGCACTGTACGCAGGTGAGTAATCGAATCGACTTGCCCTCTTTACACACAGCTCCTCACACCAACGATTATTGTACCTTTCTCATGGCAGCTGTCGCCTGCAGGAGACAACGATAACCACATTACCAAATGGCACACAAAATAATGGCGCTCCCATTTCGGCTCTGCCCGTGGTCTTTCCCAATGAGACATCAGGCTATGAATTTACCCCCCTCAGTGAATTTGGTCAGGTTAGATCTGCCCAAGCACAGCTACCCAGGCTGCAGGAGTCGCTATTAAATTGAAATACCAAACATGTCCAAATTCGTGAGCCCAACGGAGATTACAGGGAGTCGAGTAGCTTAATATAGCCATCACATTTTAATGTTTCATAATTTTCTTGATGTTCCGCGTTACGGTTGCGGTTATATGTTGCATACTTTTGGGGTTGATTGAAATAGCTAAGAGCTTGGCCGTTGGCGAAAAACAAAAAAAAATAAAAGAATATTTATTGTATAATCAGGGATGCAAGCCGCTCGGGATTCAGAATGGATTCGGTTCATTGGTTGAAAGAGGACTGAAGGATGGTCTTGGAATCAAAGTCACCCGCTGGTTTTGGTTTGGTTGAGTGGCTCACGCTTTTTGAGTTATTGTATGTTTAAGTTTGCAAGAAAAAACTTCTTATCTACATTTAAAAAAAATTGTTAAAGGGGTATGCACTCGAAACTTAAAGACAACCAAATGAAATTCATAACACAAGTTTTTTGCTAGATAAAAATTTTAAGTCCTCCCCTACAGTTGCTAGCTAAATATTCAGAAAACAGTGGAATGAGAAATGAAAGAAACATAATAGAGGAAAGCTGATGTTTAAATGCCCTTGCAGTTGCTTTATTTGATATAAGCAATGGTTTTCCTGATTTTCTTACAAAAATTTTAATTTTTTCTTAGCACATAGCTAGTTCAGTGATTTCCCGAGCTGACCAACAGATGGAGCCACTTTCTGTTTGACAGACCAAGACGCTTGTTGTATAGGAGCTATATGATATATTTCTTCTATATTGATCAAACCTGGCAAAATTGTGTTGAAGCAGATAGTATTCACGATTAACAAGTAAAAAGACGCTACCATTAAAAATACAAAAAATGTTATTCACTAGAACTTTTTTTGAACCGATCGTTCCTATGGCAGCGATACGCTATTGCCTTCCAATTTTGATCAAACTTTCTAGACTTGTGTAAAAACACATAAAATTATTAAATAACAAGTTTGGAGATACTACCAATAAAAACATAAAAGTTTTTCATACTAGAATGTGAAAAAAAAATTGTGGACCGATCGTTCCTATGGTAACTATATGATATAGCTGTCCGATTTTAATCAAACTTTCCTAAATTGTGTAGATTAAAAAGAAATAATAAATACCAAGTTTGAAGTCGATACTATTGAAAACAAAATAGTTTTTCTTACTAAAACTAGTTTTGGAACCGATCGTTTCTATAGCAGCTATATGCTATTGCCTTTCAATTTTGATCAAACTTTCTAGAATTGTGTAGAAGCATATACAATTATGAAATAACAAGCTTGGAGATACTTCCATTAAAAGCATAAAAGTTTTTCTTACTAGAACTAGTTTGAGGACCGATCGTTCCTATAGTAGCTCTATGAAATAACTGTCCGATTTTAATCAAGCTTTCCTGAATTGTGTAGATTAATAAGGATTTAATAAATACCAAGTTTGAAGACGCTACCTTTGAAAAAAAAGTTTTTTGTTACTAGAACTTGTTTTTGGACCGGTCGTTCCTATGGCAGCTATATGATATAGGCATCCGATCCGACCGGTTCCGACAAATGTGCGGCCTATGTATATTTAAAGCAGGGTTCGCTCGAGAGCCACGCACTCTGGCTCTCGCTCAGAGCATGGAGCCGCTGATCGGGAGCAGGGAGCATCGAAAGGCTCACAGTTCTTGACTAGCTGCTCTTTGCTCTGAGCTAGGAGCCCCAGTTCGTGAGCTGGGAGCTAGCAGTCGGCTCAAGGCTTGTGAGCCACAGCTCTCGGCTAAAGAGCCAGGAGTTAACAACCAGCTCAAAGTTATAGCTCTTTACTTGTAGCTTTCGGCTCTGAGCTAGGAGCCTAAGTTCGAGAGCTAGAGAGTCGCCTCTAAGCTGAGAGCTAAATCTATAGAGCTCAGAGCCGTGTGTTACAAGTAAAGAGCGAGAGCTGGCTCTCGGGAGCTGTGAGCAAAGAGCAATTCCGAACCCTGATTTAAAGACTTTTGAATTTTGAATGCGCTAAGATTTTGAACAAAGATCTGCAAATTTTGATCTCTGTATCAATGAATCGTTTGAAAAGATATGTACAAGTTGCAGTAACCGACATTTTCGGCTATTATCGGTGTTCCAAATTTCAATAAATTTAAGAAAGAAATCAACTGTCCTACGAACTTTAGTTTAATTTTAGAAGTTTATGGTAATTAATTTCTACTAACTATTTTTTTAACTATTAACAAGCAGATATCGGTTCAGAAATATTGCGTTTTTACTTGCTTATGATAGCAGCGAAAAAATTATTAACTAAGTTTATGACACAAAATGAAAGCCTTAACCAGCACTTACCCGGGCTGAATACGAACCGCCGAGCCAGCTTAAAGAAATGTATCAACTTCACAATTAGTATTTTAAGGTGCTATTGAAAATGTAGTTAAGGCATATTTAAAATGAATTTAGGCATATTCTGTCATAAAGATCTATTAGAACGGGCCTTATCAATGCTTGCTTCAAGCATTATTGTATAGCCTTTAAATGCTTTTCAGTGTCTTTTATAACAAAATATGGATATATCGATATTATGGGAACTCTATATATCAATTCGATATATCGAATCGATTTCGATATTTAAAAAAAATATCGAAAGCCCTTGTCAGAATCCGAAATAAATATCATTTTAATATTTAAATTTGAGAGAATATAATTGATGACAAACAAAAATAATCTTTAGAAAAGTATTAAAATATTATGAATATTTTCAAAAGTTATTGCACAAAACACCAAATAGATTAAATAAGAAAGACATGAAATATTCATGAATAGCTGTCTTCATATTTGTCTTCTATTTCCAATAATAACTTAAATATGTAAAAGATTTATAAAAAAAACGATGTTTTGCATAATAACAAACTGTTTCCTGTCACCCTTTAAAGTATGCTTTCAATTCGGACAGTTAACCAGTCTCGGAACATCATGTCTTAATACAAAGTTGATGAGCTCTTTAGTTTGTATATTTTTATGTGTGAATTTTATGCGTTTCTTTCATGTCTAGTCGTAAGCTTTAGCCATAACCTTTGTCTGTTCCATACTAAAGTATTGCAGCCGTAGCACGGCTTTAAGCTAACCCAATTTAATGAGAATTATTCAAATAAGAGTTATGTTTATGTTATACAAAAAAAAAACAAATGTTTTGTGCCACAACATGTAAATAAACCGAAACGTAGTCTATTTTGTAACTTATCTCTGTAAAAATGTTTTTATGTGCAACAATTTTAAACAATAGTTGGAAAATAAATGTGATTTTGTTTGTTAACAAGGAAACCTCTTTTACTCTCTCACAGGCACATACACTGAAAAAGGGTGGAAATTTATGTGAAAGTAAATTACTGTTGTTTTTAATGGGTTTAACTGTGGGACAGCTGTAGCTTTTTGTAGGCAAACGAAAATCAAAGGCGACCGGTCATGACCTACAAAAGTTTAGGTTTTTGTGGTTTTAGGGCATGCCGATAACCAGGCCTGAAGATTAATTGGTATGGCTTCGGGAGCAAAAATGGTGAAGCCATAATCTGCTGGTCTCGCATCGACAGTTGAAAGCACATTTTTCGAGTGGTTTTGAAAACTTTGTCCTGATTTTATGTTGACAACTTTTGCTTGGGGTTGGCATAACAATGAAATTTTTTCGGTTTATGGCAGGATGCTCACTTCTAAAAAAAAATAGGTGAAAATAAAAGGTAAGTATATAAAGTTTAAGTGTAACCGCTTCAACATTAATACTAAAAATATTATTTAAGCAAACTGCAATTGCCAAAATCTATTCAATAGTTTTTTAGCTCCGCTGTTTCTGTCAACTACCACATGGGCATATTCATTATGTCGAACCGTTCTAAAATTGTCCTTCCATTTCTGACTCTTGATACAATAGTAACTTCCCTTTGTCTCTGCATTTATTTCCACTTCCAGCAGGTTGTTGATGCAGTTGTTTTGAGGAGTTTCAGTTCCCGGAGTCTTACTGTGCTTCTCGCTGCTGCATACTTCAGGAAGGTGTCTATTGGCAAATTTACAAATTAATAAAGAAGTAATGCATTCCGAATCATATTATTTTTTATGTATATAGATAAATGGTCGTCACAAAACACCATCACTTTTTTGCATTGCGAATGTGTCCACAAATGTACACTCAAAAAATCATTCCATACAGACCAATTATTATCAATCCAAATTAAATTGTACGCTTGATATTTTTATAAATACTTTGAAATCTGCACATTATATTTTATTCTAAAAATAATAATACTTCAAAGATGAACGTGTTTGTGTTTCCTAGAAAATTGCTTTTATTCCACTGACTAAAAGGCAAAACATTTAAAATCAATTGTGAGTCCGCGACTCACATGAGAAACTCATATAAGAATTCCAACAATTGAAATCAACTTTTAAGAGTGATCTTGCACTGAACACGAACGGAATGATGTCCCTCCTCGCACAGTTCCATCGCACGCACTTATTACAACACGTCTAAGATGAGTTGAGTTGAATTGTGCTCATTTCAAGCACTTTTGGAACATTTGAACTCAAAATGGCGAAGTAAATGATCTTAAAAAACGCAGCCGGCAAGCATCTCAGATTTAAAAAAAAACACAGAGAAAACGAATCATCATTTCATATCAATTTATCTTTTTTGTAAATTGTCAATTTAGATTTGCAAATTTGCCCAACAAAATTATGTAAAAATTTGGCTATTCTGTTGGATCAAGCCATATCTGATTCGCAATTTCCGGTCGTTTTTCAGCAATTTAAATATTTTTTTTTGCCTAAAGTAATGTGCCCATCAACTCAATCAGCTTAAATCAGACGCACATTTTCGCCATTATTTTTGTATGAGGACTTCGCCTTGACAAATACAAAAAATTAAATTAACTCTTGAAATTGTTGAACGCGACGTGCTGAGGGTATTTGTGCTGTCCTGCGTTTCTCTTTTGCATGTCCTTGGACAGCGACTGCCATCGGCTTTTACTTGTACAACATTTTCAACCATATTTATACCCAACCCATCACCTCGTCGTCCTGCCAGCCACTCGAAGCGACCACGTCAAGCCAAGTCGAGTGCTTATCTTGGCTTTATTAACTGTCCGAAGTGTTTGTCGCTACGTTCCAATGTCAACAAGTTTGCGCATTTTTTGGGCTCTTTTCTGGTTTAGAATTTCAAGTCTATTATTTTGTTCGCTCGTGCTTTAAACTTTGGTGCAGAAGACACTGAAGTTTTGTGGGCAGGTGGACTAATTCAATTTGATTGTGGTAGCTTATGGGTCTAATTAGTAAGTAGTTGGCCACTCAAATGGTTATACAATATGCAAATGCGATTTGGAGTGCCATACTTGCCTATGCTTGTTAGCTATGTAATTAAGTTGATGTTGAATGCTTACATTTATAATGGGTGATTAATTTAAAGGTAATTTTGATCAACAATAAAATTAAAGAACTAAATTTTATTTTATTTAGTTTAAGTTGTGAAAAATTAACAGAAAATCCAATTTTCGATGACGCGTTGAGTCCCAATTCTGGTGTATAGGGAAATTAGAAATTATTTTTATTAAAAACAAAGCTTTAAATGGACCTTATCCCCAAGAGGATGGAATTATCCTAAATGGCTTCTAAGTGCTCAGATTCATCCCAAATGGAAACTACATCCCAAACTCTAGCTCTTACCGATTAGGCTGTGCGTTCCGCGTTTAAGAACCATCCTGTCCATCCATCTACGTCGCCCACTCTCACTTAAACACACAACATAACAAATTAATTTATTGCAGTCTTTTTTCGTTGCGTTAAAGAAGGGAATGTTGATTCCATGTGTGAAGCACTAGAAATTTGACTGTGATGAAGCGAATAGTGGTAGAATCGGTCAATTTCCACAACCAAGTAATTACTCACTTAAAGAATAATTATATAATTTAATCGTACTTTCCATATTGTTAGAGCATTTTTGGTCAGAGTTGATCGTCATCGTATTTAAGAAACTTTATCTAAGTCCATTTTATTTCCAACAAGTTATCTTGTCCCAATGTAAACAAAACCGAGTTCAGCTGTTCAATGGATGCAAGAACAAAATATTGCTGAACTTTTTCTGTAAATCATGAAATCGATTACAAAATCACGGCGCTGAGATCCTAGTATAACAAATTAAATATTTACTGTGAAAGAGTAGAGAAATAAAACCTAAATACGTGGATTAATATTTATGTGTCGGAAACTGGTAACATTAATTTTAATAGTTACAATCTGGTAATACCAATATAGGTTTGACTTTTTTAAGCACAAACGGTCTCACAACGTTTTGATGTACAAGCGCTATTTGTGTTGTTTACAGTGAGTTGAAAAAAGGGTAATTGCAAGAGAAGGTTTACGTTAGATTATTTTTCACAACTTTCGTCGTGGATTATCTCAACAAGAGTGTGTCGATGAACTCTGTTCTTTGTAGGCCGTTAAACCACCATCAAAAACCACTGTATGTCGCTGGTATAGCGTATCTAAGATTTAGCACGAAGACCTTGTTATAAAAAAGGATTGTTCCAACGCGAACATAATTTCTCTTAATAGCTCGTGTGGATTGGTGCAAAGACGTTTATAAGATGTATGAGCCGGAAACAAAACAGCCCTAATTAAGCATCCAATGATTTCTTCTCATTCCCAAACATCAAAAAATCAACTGCGTGATGAACGTTTTTCTACTCCGTACGAAGCTGTTGTTGCGTTTTAAAGCCATGTTTTGGAGGAGTCTCAAAAGGAGTGGAAAAAGTGCATCGAAAGTTGGTATGAGCGAATGTTTTGAAAAGCAATAAAGTCAACCGAAACTGTACCAGTAAAATGTTTCTGTTCTTTTCGGTCATTTCGGTTCCAATAATAAAGGTTCCGAAATACCGGTTCTCAAAAAATAAATAATAACGTTTCCGGTTACGGTATACGGTTCCGGTTCGGGTCCGGTTTAACACCCTGCTCAAAACCTTAGCCAAGTTTCCTTCATTTATTACAATTCTTTTGATGTGGCACCGAATATTGATTTTCGCTTGGAATTTGATTAAAAACAAGAAGGCAAAGCTAACTTCGACTGTGCCGAAGTTATAATACACTTGAAAAACATTACTCCAACTGATTTAACCGGTAAAATATATATAGGATATAGATACAGATATTTAAAATTTTTAAATCATTGATAATAAAAATTTGATACCATAAAAAAAAACTTTTCTTAGTAAATCACATTTTTCGACCGATCGGTCCTATGGCAGCTATATGCAATAGTCATCCGATTTTTATAAAATCTTCCAGAATTGTGTTGACGCATATAACACTAATATATACCAAGATTGGTGACGCTACGATGGAAAATAAAAAAGTTTTTCCCACTAGAACTAGTTTTTTGACCCACCATTTATATGGCAGCTATATGCTATATTCATCGGATTTTGATAAATTTTTCCACAAATAAGTGAAATCATTTAAAACTAATATATACCAGGATAGGTGACGCTACGATAGAAAACAAAAAAGTTTTTCTCACTAGAACTAGTTTTTGGACCGATCGTTCCTATGGCAGCTATATGATATAGTCATCCGATCCGGCCGGTTCCGACATATTAGTTGCGTGCAGTAAAAAGAAGACTCTGTGCAAAATTTCAGCTCGATAGCTTTAAAACTGAGAGACTAGTTCGCGTAGAAACAGACGGACAGACAGACGGACGGACGGACAAGCGGAAATGAACTCGGCTCGTCGTCCTGATCAAGAATATATATAGTTTATGGGGTCGGAAATGAATATTTCTATGCGTTCGAACTTCTGGGCAAAATTAATGTACACTTTTCAAGTGTATAAAAAGATTTCTGTAGCAGCTCTGTATATGTATGTATACTTCAGAGACCTTGCGAGCTCACTTGCGCATTTACCAGGCTTGTTCGCGCCCGTCTCTCATAGCTGGAACCACTCGCGACAAACATCAACAAATCAAGTGAGAGCTAATTGTGTATTTTACAATCGCTCGCTGCAACTCGTGTTGAACAGGCGACAAACCACTCGAGCCATTACACACAACGAGCTCGTCGATTGCACATGCTCGCACTTTTAATGATGCGCTTATACAAGAATGGTTTTTTAGGCTTGAAGCTTTTTATCTATAAGCTTCAAGATTATTATTGACTGTTGAAGAGTTATATGCTAAAAAGACTGCGCTCACCCACATTGCCTCACCTTGTTACTCCAAATTGACTTGAGTGCACATCACACAAATACATTTGAGCGTCTCTCTCTTTGATGTGGGTTCAAGCAACTTTGAAGGCTTCAACGGCGGACAAAACATGATTTGGTTAAATTAAATGTCAACTTCAGGTAAAAGTAGATTGCGAATGAAGTTTCATTTCTAATGACAAATGTCGAGTCCTTTAGGTAATGCGTTTAGTTATTTATTTCTTATTTAAACGCCCATTAATATTCATTTAAGAAACGCGTCAAGTGCCTTGACACTTAAAAGCCACAAAAACAAACAGCAAGCGAATGCCTAATGAGAGGAGAGGAACAATAACAGAAAGAAAACACAAACACAAGGAGCAATAATAATAATAATGGCAAAGGCATATAAAACATATGTGGGCACTTCGAGGGGGAGGGTGATGGAAATCGGGTAGCTGGGCAAGTAAATAAAACGATTTGAGAAGAACGACCTAAAAGTAAACACAAAAAACCACAAGGTGCAAGGCAGTGTGACAGGGATGATGTAGGGGATGTCCGGAGGGAGGAGGATTGCTAATCGTAAATTGCTTAGAGGGAGGACTAATCTGCCATGCACACACACACTCCGATATTAAGGACATAAAAATTGGAACTCAATAAGCACGAGGGCACTTTTGGGCCACACTCTCATATGTGTATGTGTGTGTGACCGTGAGTCAGACAAGGACAATTCACGTAGGCATTTTCTCGCCTGGATAGGGGCTTCACTTGGCGACAACCAGCCTCTAAAAGTGCTGACAGCATCTTAAGGCCATGTTGTATTCACTCCTGACAGCTGGCCATGAATTTTGAATACATAAATGGCATACATCTAATAAAATTAAGTGTATCTCTACCAAATGTATAGTATATAGTTGTCAAAGTCTTGGTTTCCCTTAATCGAAGTGCTTGTGGTGTATTCCATTGATCGCTTCGAACTAAGCCGGCGAACCCAAAGAAGTACGAACAGTGCGAAACACTGCAAAAATTTAATAAGCTAATATTAATCAAATTTATTTATGTATTATTAGGTTAAGCTCATGCTATAAGGAAACGGGTACTTAGATGCCTTGACGCGCGGAATCCGATATAGGCTAATTGTTCTCCTTCGACAAGCAGTGCACTATAGGACATATTTTTATACACTTGAAAAGTGTATATTAATTTTGCCCAGAAGTTTGTAACGCATAGAAATATTCATTTCCGACCCCATAAACTATATATTCTTGATCAGGACGACGAGCCGAGTTCATTTCCGCTTGTCCGTCCGTCCGTCTGTCTGTCCGTCTGTTTCTACGCGAACTAGTCTCTCAGTTTTAAAGCTATCGAGTTGAAATTTTGCACAGAGTCTTCTTTTTACTGCACGCAACTAATATGTCGGAACCGGCCGGATCGGATGACTATATCATATAGCTGCCATAGGAACGATCGGTCCAAAAACTAGTTCTAGTGAGAAAAACTTTTTTGTTTTCTATCGTAGCGTCACCTATCCTGGTATTTATTAGTTTTATATATTTTCACACAATTCTGGAAAAATTGATCAAAATCGGATGACTATAGCATATAGCTGCCATATAAAAGGTCGTTCAAAAAACTAGATCTAGTGAGAAAAACTTCTTTGTTTTCCATTGTAGCATTACCAATCGTGGTATTTATTAGTTTTATATGCTTTCACATAATTCTGAAAAAAATTGTATATTGGGTTTGTGCAAATGTGTGTAACAGCCAGAAGGAAGCATCTCCGACCCTATAAAGTATATATATTCTTGATCAGCATCAACAGCCGAGTCGATATAGACATGTCCGTCTGTCCGTCTGTCCGTATGAACGCTGAGATCTCAGAGATGGTAAGAGATAGAGGTTTGAGGTGTATGGAACATATATTTCTTTTACTTGCAGGCAGATCAAGTTTAGTTTTTTTTTTTGCCACGCCCCCTGCCTCCCCCGCAAATCGAAAAAAACCGTATATCTTCTACAATTTTGGAGTTAGGTTGTTCAAACCTTCTAGACATATATTCTACTCATCATTTTTTATCGAGCCCTCATACATCGTTTTCCGATCAGATGAACGATAGTAGAGTTGCAATTTTGGAGTTAGGTTGTTCGAACCTTTCAGACATATATTCTACTCATCATTACTTATCGAACCCCAATACATTGTTTTCCGATCAGATAAACGATAGTAGAGTTGCCAGTTAGAGTTAGGTGTTTCAAGCCTTCTAGACATATATTCTACTCATCATTACTTATCGAACCCCCATACATTGTTTTCCGATCAGATAAACGATAGTAGAGTTGAAACCCCCGCAATTTGAAAAACACCTCAAATATCCCGCAATTTTAGAGTTAGGTGTTTCGAACCTTCTAGACATATATTCTACTCATCATTACTTATCGAACCCCAATACATTGTTTTCCGATCAGATAAACGATAGTAGAGTTGCCACCCCCGCAATTTGAAAAACACCTCAAATATCCCGCAATTTTGGAGTTAGGTTGTTCGAACCTTCTAGGCATATATTCTACTCATCATTACTTATCGAACCCCAATACATTGTTTTCCGATCAGATGAACGATAGTAGAGTTGCCACCCCCGCAATTTGAAAAACACCTCAAATATCCCGCAATTTTGGAGTTAGGTTGTTCGAACCTTCTAGGCATATATTCTACTCATCATTACTTATCGAACCCCAATACATTGTTTTCCGATCAGATGAACGATGGTAGAGTTGCCACACCCGCAATTTGAAAAACACCTCAAATATCCCGCAATTTTGGAGTTAGGTTGTTCGAACCTTCTAGGCATATATTCTACTCATCATTACTTATCGAACCCCAATACATTGTTTTCCGATCAGATGAACGATGGTAGAGTTGCCACCCCCACAATTTGAAAAAAATCGAATATCTTCCACAATCTTAATGACAGATTGTTTGAACCTTTTAGGCATATATTTTAATCGTCATTACTTATCGATCCACCATACACCGTTTCCAGATCAGATGAACGATATTCGAGTTATAAGAAAATCAAATAAGTACGCTGGGCAGCACTTGCGCAGTTTTTGTGACCCCACACTTTAAAGTTATTAGTTATATACAAACAGGTACAGAGTATATTACAGTCGGGCTTGACCGACTTTCTTACTTGTTTAAGTCAAAATTTTTTGAAAAATTCACTTTTTGCGAAATTTTGAGTTAAATATCGCGAAAACAATGAACTTTAAGTATAAAGTGTCTTTGACTTTGTTGTAGTCTTTTTTATTGGCAGTTTTTATACACTTGAAAAGTGTATATTAATTTTGCCCAGAAGTTTGTAACGCATAGAAATATTCATTTCCGACCCCATAAACTATATGTATTCTTGATCAGGAATACAATTCCGCCTGTCCGTCCGTCCGTCTGTCCGTCTGTCTGTCCGTCCGTCTGTCTGTCCGTCTGTCTGTTTCTACGCGAACTAGTCCCTCAGTTTTGAAGCTATCGAGCTGAAATTTTGCACAGAGTGTTCTTTTTGCTGCACGCATCTAATATGTCGGAACCGGATCGGATGACTATATCGTATAGCTGCCATAGGAACGATCGGTCGGAAAATAAGTCTTAGTGAGAAAAACTTTTTTGTTTTCCATCGGAGCGTCACCAATCGTGATATATATTAGTTTTATATGCTTCCTTACAATTCAGGAAAAATTTGTTAAAATCGGATGACTATAGCATATAGCTGCCATACGAACGGTCGGTCAAAAAAACAAAATTGTGGTCTATTGTTGTTACCCAAAAGAGCTTAATCTATGCTAAACTAAACGATACTTTACAATTTTTTTAATGAGAGTATTTACTAGTCCCCGTAAAATTGTAAATTTACCAAGCATCAGCTAGTAAACGACCCTTTGTGATTCATTGTGGTAATTGTTGTGGTAAATCAACTGATTTTGACAGGCTGTGTATTGTGCTGTTACTTAAGAGTCAAAGCTTAGTACGTGAACCTTAAACAAAATAAAAAAGGCCAAGACAAAGTGTAATACAAGCATTGATTATGCTAAAAGTGGACTTGGCCCAGCATCGGCGCACAGTGGCGGGTTTGGCCGATTTGACATTTCATAAAAATCATACCTTTTAAACGGAAAGCGAAAATTGAATATTTTTAAAGGGACGATGATAGAGAATTTCTGTTGCTTTAATATGAACGTAAGCATGTAATTGTAGGTCAACAGGGTGCCTTAGAATCGGCTGCTAAAGTTCATAGTTTAATACACTGAAAAGGATGCAATTTTTTTAGTTTCTTAAAAGCTATTGGGAAAAAGAACCATATGCAGTTTAATTACTAAAAAAACAAAAACAGTTACTTATAAAACTCAAACATCATACATTGGAAGTAAACGACGACGGGAGGTAATAGGCTTGCAATTCAATTCAGTTTCTGCAGCATATCTCTGGGTATGGGTTTGAAAACTTGTGAGTTTACAAGTGCTTATTCGCCAAACTACGAGACATACATAGAACATTACAATTGAATAGTGCAAATATATTCAGGAAATATTTTTTTTCTGGTTAAGGATATCTGTATAAATCGGATGCACTGTAAAGATGCTATAAAATTTTTAAGTTTTATGTTCTTTGTCGTTTATTTCGCGAACTGTTAGTGGTGGGGATGTCCAAAAATAGGGTATATTTTCGATGTGTAGAACTTTGATCCGCTGATAGTGATTTTTTGGTTCACTTGGTTGGCTGAGTTCACATGACCCATATATATTTTTTCATTCAAAATTAGTTTTAATGTGGAAAGGATAATTTTCTTTTAAAAGGTTGTCATTTCAAAAAATATTGACTGTTACAGCCCCAAAGTGCTAAGCCAAGCTTCTCTCAATCTCTTGGTTTGTGTGTCTTTGAATTTTCGCTCAAGAGAATGAATATTCGTTGGTTTATTCCTTGAGTGATTTGATGTGTCTGAGAGATGAAATACGGGGATCAGAGGAATTGAAAAGGCCCGTGCCAAACCAATACATTTTTAAGATTCTTGGGCTCCTTTAAGAACTGTCCCATCGACAAAAGTTGTCATTGTATTAGCTGCTCACCATGATCTATTTTTATACACTTGCAAAGTGTATACTAATTTTGACCAGAAGTTTGTAACGCATAGAAATAATCATATCCCACCCCATTAACTGTATATATTCTTGATCAGGACGATGAGCTGAGTTCATTTCCGCCTGTCCGTCCATCCGTCCGTCTGTCAGTTTCTATGCGAACTAGTTCCTCAGTTTTAAAGCTATCGAGCTGAAATTTTGCACAGAGTCTTCTTTTTACTGTTCGCAACTAATATGTTGGAACCGGCCGGATCGGATGACTATATCTTTTAGCTGCCATAGTAACGATCTGTCCAAAAACTAGTTCCTGTGAAAAAACTTTTTTGTTTTCCATCTTAGCATCATCAATCGAGGTAAATATTAGTTTTATATGCTTCCACCTAATTCGTGAAAAATTGATCGAAATCGGATGATGATAGCATATAGCTGCCATAGGAACGATCTGTCTAAAAACTAGATTTAATGTGAAAAACTTTTTGGTTATCAATGGTAGCGCCTTTCTAAAACTGCAAGGGTATTTAAAACATGTTAGCCTTCTATTTTTTACACTAAACGCCATTTAAATGGCCGCCATTTTTTCAAAATACTATTCTTTTGTATGATTGATTCAATTCTGATCTGATTTCTGATTTCGATAACCTGGAGTCCCGGAATTTTGGCAACAACATCTACACCTTTTTATGGTAGACCTTAATTGTCAGGCCGATTACTTTTTAAACATCCCTCGATTACAAAATGTTTTTTCACATTTTTAAATAATTAACAAAAATCCAAATTTAATTTGCTTTTATGGTTTTCTCTCCAGAATTTATTTTAAAAAATCACACACAAAAACCCTGTTCATAGGTAGAAGACCCCGTTAAGATGTCTGTTATAAATATATATAAAAACTTGCAGAAGGCCCAAATTCAAATCCCAGGGCCAGCGAAAAAACAAAAACTTTCGACATTCCAAAACTAGTTTTCAGCGGCATATGAGGGAAATCAGCAATATCATTTTTCCGTTCCAAAAAAAAAATAAGATGGCTTCTAAACTCGGGACGCCCGGTCTCAATAAAAGCGTTCCTATCTAAAGCACGCCGTTCTCGGAATAGAAAAATATGACTTTCCCTACTATTGAGAAAAAACAACGTAAGTGGTGCGCTTATTTCCGCCTCTCTTTATGGATATCTCCGCTTTAAACTACTGACATAATTTCTATTGAATGCCGAATCAAAATTGTCATCACCTTTAATTCCATTCATAAACGTAGCTCAACCTACAACTGCTGATTTGTATAAATCTAGTCTCCCACATAATATATATGACCCACTCGACATTCCGCACACATATATCATTTAGCATTTTGCTCTCGTTTGCCACTTTCAGTACTCAAGTCTATTTTAAGCATTGCCAAGTTTATGGCCACTGGTCAAGATGGTCAACTATCTCTTTATTCTCCTGCATCCCCATAAAAGTCACAGCAGTCATTGGCCGACTCGGGAGCAATCACAGTGGGTGGCCACGGCCACCCATTTTGGCTGCCTAATTGGTAAAAGGAAAAGCGAAAATCTTCAAATCTGACACCGAATGTAAGTGAGCTGCTTTATCATTAGTAACACGAGGTAAGGCAAGGCGGCGGCACACCTGGCGTATGTGTTAAATTAAGCATACGCCTCGTATGACACGACAACGCAGTTAATTAAATCAAAAGTCACAAAATGTCTATCCCATTATTATTAAAATTAGCTCGTAAAATTCCGACAAATTTTATTTCACAGATATCAAATTGATTGCTACCAAGAACAAAAAAAAAAAGAAATAAAAATGTAAAACAACAGAACCGCCATCAAACAAAGTGGCACATATTTGCGAATTGGCTACTCAACTCAACTATGTGGATATGGATAGACATGCGAGGCCTTTTTTTTGGTTGTACTAAAGAGGACATTCGCCTGAATTGTCCCAAGCGATTTGCTCTTCAAGATTAAGCTGATTCAATTTATGCATTTTGGTAGAGAAACAAAGAGAATCCTGTGAGCCTACGAGTTCGCTTTGTTCTTTATTATGTTGCCTGGAGATATCACGCGCTTAAAGCAAAATGCTGTGGTTAATAATTTGCATAAAATATTAAAGTTAAGTGTAAGAGAAGTTGACCAAAGGTCAGGCCAAATGTTGTTAACCTTTTAAATATTTTGATTATAGAATGTATGTATGTAAAAGTTAACCAATCCTGGGCACCAAAAAGCGTTCAGAAAAAGAATATTTTGTAAATTTTATTAAATTTTTATTGTTTAAGCATATATGCTAAAAATTAATTTCGTAACAATACAACAAATTAAGATAGCCAAAAGCATTTATAGATGATATTTAATACAGCGAAGGTGAACTATAATTTTTCATTGCCTACTTTTAGGCTGAATGCGAAAATCTTTCACTCTGGCTATACAAGAACAACCGAAATATTACAATTTTTGGACCTTCACTTCCAAATTGGGGCTAATTCTGCTTTGATTCAATACTATACTGATCTAAAGATTTTCTTTAATGAAGTTTTATTACCCATAAAACTACGTTTACCTGCTTTCCGCAAAACTATTACTGCCTCGCAGATTCCTACCCTTTCCAAATTTTAAGATGGTTTTAGAATGCTTTAAACAGTTTAACAGACATTTTCAGCTTAAGAGGAGCATAAACAGAAAATAAAATCGATAGATAAACAATTTGCTCCAGCTGTGAAACAAATTTTTAATACAAACAAAATACCCAAAACTTTTCTTTATTTTTGCTTTAGCTTCTTTGAATATTTGAATGCCTTGTGAACTTGTCCATCAAACGTGCTTTCTTCCTAAACATATGCGACCCCCTTCATTGAAATGTCATGACACAACTGCTGAAAAAATGAGTCAACCCCTAGAGAAAGCCACAAACACGTACTTAACACACACTCAAGCGCTGAATTCTTTAGGGTGTCCGAATAATTTATCATTATTTCGCATGCAGCCAACTGAAATCGAAATATCAACACTTTAACAAAACTAAATGTTGGGAAAACTTTGCCAGTTTCGGACAGTAACTAGCTCTGGTCCTTGTCATCAGCATCGTTTTACGTCATAACGAGAGCATGTTCTATTTAATAGCATTCCACAACTGTCTGACTGATTGTGTCGCCATTTTATACCCTTGTACAATAGAGGAAATTCAAATTTTGTCCGCATGTTTGTAAAGCATTGAAGGAAGTCTCTCTGACACTCTAAAGTATATATATACAATATGTATATTAGGGCGGGTCGATTTTTTTTTAATATTAGTATAGCAAAATCGCAATCTATAGACAATTCTAAGAACATTTCCCAAGAAACCATTGGTCTAAAATAAAAACTTAGCCGCCGCATTAGAAGCTTACTAAATTTATTTTTAATTTTGGCATGAAAGTAGTAAAATGTTGCAACTAAAGAAATATTAAAAATATTCAAGTTTTTGAGTTTTTATAACAAAGTAACAAAAATTTGTATTTCCGACCTTATCAAAATTATAAGACACTTTTGGTTTTAGTACTCAAAAATAATTTTGTCGGAATGTAATTACTGTAACTATAATGTAGTTTGGATGTTTTTTTGTAGATCTGCCAACATCAAATATAGGGTTTTCCATGGAATCCGCCAGCACCACCAAAAATGCTATGTCCATTTCCTCAAAATTGCGTTTTTATATGCATTGGAGCCATCGTACTTGGTGTTTTTCTTATAGATTCGCCTTTCCAGTATGCCACAATTATATAAAAATCCAGATAAGCAAGCTGACAGAGTGGTCCTGTATTAACGCCTTTATTTGTTGACTTCTGCGAATAGTGCTATTTTTCACCTAGAAATGGTAGCAGACTAGTACTCGTATGTAGTCAGTTCTGTTCATCCTTGAGCTGTTAAATCCGATCCGAACTTGTTAAATGCCATGACTGACACGACTCGGAAGTTTCTCTTCGTGAAATAAAGGGGAAAGGGGAAATAAAGGGGAAAAAATTACCTGGTACGAAAATACACGGAAAGCATATGCTGTCAAGTGCGGAATCTTTTGAAGCACACTTTGGAAAATGTGTGACGATTGATTTAAAGTGCGGCAAACTGTCATGGTAGACAATTTGTTTCTTACAATTGCGGAGAGTTCGGAACAGGACGCTTTCGAATTGGTGACCTCTTTAATAATGCGTCTTTTGTCGCGTTCACACAGGACTGCTTTTCTTCTAGAAATATCATCATTTTGCGGATTCTTCCAAAAATTGACGATAATTTTCTTGATATTTGTCTCACATTCAACACGCATTGTCCCCTCTTAATTTTGTTTTATAAAGCTTAAGATTCATTATAAATGAGATTTTAGTCGGACTAAAGGGCATAGCCAGAATCGCCGTAAAGCCGGCCTAAGATCCAACCAAAAATGGGAAATTATTATTACGAAGGGGTTGACTAAGTCATAATTTGGCACAATTTTCAAAGTTTTATCTGCCTAGAAATAATAAATTGAAAATGTTAACGACGATGCGCAAAAATTTGTGATTTGAATTAGCAAATCCTCCTATGTGGTATTTTGTGTGTATTTTTTTTTTATAAGTAAAAATAACTTATATGAACGCTTAAAGTTCCGCGTAGCAAGCCTAGATATTTGGAAGTTAAAGCTAACCCCCCTACCCCCCTAGATACGTGCCTGCCTCTTGGCTGTTTATGCAAAATATTTATTTTATTCTGCGTGGACTCCGCTTCAGGCGAACAAAAACCAAACCGGATGGGTCATTTGAATTATATAGTTTTCAAAACAATATGGTATAAAATGTATATTTAATTATTTTACGTCATATCTAGGACTCAGCTTGTTTCATTTATTATAAAAGTTTGGACACGTTTCATGGGAAAACCCTTTAAATGTGTGTAATGTGTGAGTGTGTGTTCGTGTGCCTGTTAAAGTTGTCGGCAACAATGTCAAGGCAGCTGTCAATTTCCTAAGCAAGACTTTCGCTGACATTTACAACTTTCTGATGGCACTGGCAGACAACTAAGTAGATATGGTCAGACTTTCACTAAAGGATTTGGGGGTTCTCGTATGTGTGGAAGTACATTTTGTTGTCAGCTAACAAAATAGTTGCTGTTGCTTAATTAAATGGTTTGCGGGCTTAATGATTTGTGCAAAAGACTTTTTAGGTTGTTTACTAGTTAGAGAAATGCTTTAACTTTTGATTGAAATGAACTTCAGGTTGGGGGATATTTTCCATTTCAATTTGAATCCCATTTCAGTTTTCATGCACCTTAATAAATTTCTCCAATAAACACACTTACTTTTTTCTCTCTGACATTTTTATTTTATAACCTGACCAACTGTCCCTTATCCTTCACCTCATCCCATCCGGTTGCTTAAATTTTCATCTCACTATGATTGAATGCTCTGCACTGCTGGCTGGTGTGGCTAATTTGATGGCAAAGGCAAAAGGGTTCATCCCCCGCATCTCTTTCTCCAAGCAAACAAATAAAATCGTCGATGCGCAAAAGGCGAAAAACAAAAACAAAAACAAAATCTATTTGTTACTTCTACTGCCATTTTGGACGCCATCAGTTGTTTGCAAAAGTTTCAAAGCTACTTGCGTTGGGGAGCTGACCGAGGTCAAACCGTCCAAGATTTGAAATTAATTAAGCAACTGTCAGTTCGTGAAATCAAAAGTGCTGCTGCATTCATGTAGATAAATAGGTTGCTCCAGTGAACTTATAAGTTGTGAAATAACGCAAAAGGAAATGGACAAATGATAAAACAATGACAGCAACATCATGTAACTAGATAGAGAATAAATCAAGCAATAAATTGTAGCCCGGCAAAAGTGTATAAATATATGTTCTTGATCAATTCATATCAAATAAAGTAACTGCTGGCTATAAAAACTATAGTAAGCATTCTTGTGTATTTATACTTGTTACTCGTTGAGTTAAATGGTATGCAACAGGTAGGAGGAAGGTTTGAAAATGCAACCCCTTAAAGCAGCGGTGCCCACTAGAGAATTGCATGAGTGCACTCAAATCAGTAAATGAAGCCTTCATGCTTAAAATGTATGAATGAGTTTTGACACTCATTTCAATGAATTTCAGTGAATGTGATTGCTGATACAGGATTAAACTTACAACATTCAATCGAATTGAATTGAATTGAATTGAGAATGGGGTGAGAGTCGAATGTGTTTAGTTATGAATGAATATTTAGCAGAATGGTATGTTGGCCCAAGGGTGATAGAAAGAGAGTGCGGTTTACCAATGGTAGGTGACACTATTATCAACCATTTCAACAGTCTTGCGAGGAGACTACTAAGAAGGCGGAGAATTAACGGGATCAGGGTAAAAAGGCGGCTACAATGGATCCATCCCACAGATCTGGCAAATGGTAGTATATAGCTATAATCCATCTTCTTATTTTCACCATTAAATTCAACTTGCTTCCACTCACTACTAAGCCTTAAAAGTCGCCTGTTTTATAATCATTGCTGCAACTCCAAACTATTTTTGAGGGGGTTCGGTTCGTGGGGAAATAAAAAGCATAAATTCATAAGTTACATAATACTCAGTAAACTTTTAGGAATAACTTACTAGTCATTCACTGCAGCTAAAAAAAATTGCTATCATTTCTGTGGTGCCACCTTTTTACATTTGAATTTCGAAATTATTCAAATTTAGTTTAAAGGTCTATACAATACTGATTTTTGTGTTAAAACCATTAATTGTTGTGATAATCTTTAGCGTATTTATTTTGCAATTTGTAAATATATCGCTGCCAATTTAAGCTCAATAAGGAGGCAACGTCGGAAAATGCAATTCACTAAACTACGACTACATGTCGCAAAAATAAATGGCGAGAATACGCTAAAATGTAAGTAAAATTAAATATTCTTTCGAAATGTTTATACACCCAAAAAAATTCGTATCAATATTAGTTTGATAAGCGTTGTCTCAAATTGAAACTACAACCAGTATCTTTATTTTTGTATCAATATAATTCAAGAAAGTGTCAAATTAATATTAGAGGTGTTAACTTGAACCTATGCCCATTAAATTGTTACGTAAAAGTATCAATTCGAAACTCACACATTTTCGATGTAATCGAGTACTAGTTCGAAAATCGAACTGTCATACTCGATTCTCTCTAGAAAGGCAAATTGCATAAATGCTGACACTTGTAGTTCTCAAGTTGTTATTCAGCACATTGATGATATAAATAGGGCACTTGATAGTGAGCGACAAATACGCGGCAGCAAGAAGGAGTCAGTTTGTATAACTCTCACCAATTTGACGTCTTGCGATTAAGCCGTTAAACACACACTTTTTGTTGTCGTCTAAATTATCGCAAAAATTAATACAAAGAAATGTCATTTTGATACAAATTAGTATCATTTTGATAACATCGAAAATATTATTTTGATACTATCGAATTATCAACTTGATACTTTGAGTATTAAGCATAATTCGATACTCAATAGTTTCAAAATGATGACTAAATTGTGTCATTTTGATGATTACTTTTTTTTTGGTGTACATTTAATAAATTAAGGAGAAAGCATTGAACAGAAGCTAAAATCGAACTTTTCTTCGCGTTAGGACATATTCCACACAGGCCGACAGGGTAGCTGTGGATGCAGCCTGGAATAAATTGGCGCAGCAGCTAAATGCCAACGGACATCCAGTAAAATCGGCAGAGAAATGGCTTAATGTAAGTAAGTTTTGGATCATAACGCGAGTTTTTGGAGCTAATGTTGTCGCTTACAGTTGTGGAAAGACTGGAAACTATGTGCAATAAAAAGAAAAACAGTGCCACAGGAGGCGGACCGTTTAAGCAGGCGTCTCTTACTGCCACAGAGAACGAAAAAGGACTGCTATGATCGATGCAGTGAATGGCGTGGCCGTTGCCAATGCATTTTGAATTAAATAGAATGGAGTTATACCGATGTTTGTTAAAAGTAATAAAAACTACAAGGAGTATTTTATGCAACCAAACGCAAAAACTCCTAAAAATCGTTAGATCGTCTCCTTACGGACTCGCTTCTACCGTAACTCATCGATTGCCATCAATCGTGCATGGGGCATTTAATTATTTAAAGTTTTACAACTATTTTTAATTGTAAAATTTGACATCTGATTGCAGTTCACTGTTTACATTGTGTTTGCCGTTCACGTGTATCCGTAGAGTCGCTAGAGTTGCAAGGTATCATTTTTAGTTTAGCGGGCGCCACATTTTATTTTTTATACTCGTAGAGTAAAAAGGGTATACTTAGTAGAGACCTGCACGAGTGATTACACGATGCCGGAATCATGATTAAAAATACTCATTTTTACGAAAAAAAAACCTCATATCTCTCACAATTTTGAAAATAGATTGTTCAAACCTTCTAGACATATATTTTAATCATCATTACCTATCGATCCGCCGTACATCATTTCCTGACCAGATGGACGATATAGAAGTTCCCACCCCCGCAATTTGAAAAATACCTCATATCTCCCACAATTTTGAAAACAGATTGTTCGAACCTTCTAGACATATATTTTAATCATCATTACCTATCGATTCGCCATACTTCATTTCCCGATCAGATGAGCTATACTAGATCTCCGCAATTTGGAAAAAAAAACTCATATCTCCCACAATTTGGGCATGTTGTGATTTAATAAAATATTCTTAAATAAACCTTACCCTGAGTAACGGGTATATCGAAGTCGAGCAGGGCCGACTTCAACTTTCGCTCTCGTTTAGTTTGGAAATCCATCAAAATTCAACTCAGATGTAAGAATTTAAGTATATTTTATTTAGTTTCTAATGTTCCCTTTTTGTAAATCCAGGGGCTTATTGAAAAATATATATCGCCTATTTTTAGGCCGCAGTTAAAATCATAAGTGGGTCGTCGTACACAAAAGCATAGATATTTCAAAAGCGTCCTAAAAATAGGCAACCTATATTTTCTCAATAAGCACCTGGATTTACAAAAAGGGAACATTAGAAAATGGTCCTAAATTTCCTACAACTTAAATATGAATAAAATCGCAGAAAAATATTACTTTATGCAGTCAATTTCGATAGGGTTTAAGAAAAAACTTAAAAAAATTTAATCGCTCGAAGTTTTGTGGAGGAACATTTTGGAGGGATTTGACAAGCGGCAGCTTGTAGGCAAGTCGCTAGTGAATTCTGTGGCACCCCTTGTATATGACAATCTGAACATGCCATCTACAAAATTGTGGGAGATATAAGATATAAGAGGCGATTCATTTTATAAAGAGACCGAAATTCGAACTCTTAAAAAACGCTTAACAATCACAACCCATCGAACAAAAATAAATCAAGCAAATTTTATGCTCAATCATTTGGATGCCACAAAATTTCAATCACTTAAATTCTTTTCGTTAAAATTGAAAGTTGTAAAATAGTTTTTTTTGCACTCTTTTTATGCGCTTGAGTGCATCGCAGCGACTTTCATATTTCAGCTAACAAATGCCAGAGAGCAGCAGTAAAATGCATGCCAAAAAAAACTTCTTCGCTTCGACCAGTTCGGTCTCTCAAGGCTAGGTCAAAGACACGCATGACGTACATAAATTATTTTTTCATACATGGAATACATTTTCTCATCTTTCTATAGACAATACAAGCAAAAGAATTTGCAAAATAAAAACTGTCATAAGCATCATCGTCTCTGCAATACCAAGATATTGTGAAATTGCGCGAAAAGTGTCTTGGGGTTGTGTCGGTGACAGCTGCCGGCTGCGAATAGATTAAAAATATCGAAAGCGACAGCTTCGAGCTCCAGCCGGCAAATGTTGCATACATTTCGGCTACAGGTGGACAAAAATAAAAGCTATCAGCAGTCGGACTCAAATATATATATATGTATATATATATATATAAAAACTAAAAATGACAAATAAAGTACATAGTTTCAAAGTTTTGTTGTCGTTGTCACACATCATTTGCATATTTTTCCAACTTGTCGCTTATATCACCAGCTCGTATCGTTGACATGCGACATCGATTGACCTGCAGGCGTTCAATCCCATTCCTTCCGCCAGCCACTCTGCATTTGTAACAATGAGGGTTTACGCGGGAACCCCAAAATCCAAATCTTTCCTTCACTAAATTGGTTAATTTCTCACTTTAGCTATTGAGTTTAATTCTAAGAAGTAATACGCCCAGTTGCGTTGACATTTGATATGGGGTATTGAGTGCATTAAATTCCACGAAAAGGAAATTAATTTTTAAATATAAAATTTTTCTTAAATGAAAGTAACTGAGAGCGAAGGTACTTAGAGTGGGATACTAAGTTAAAGACAGCTGCATTGAGCAGATTTTCTTTAAAGCTTTAATTTGGACAATCGGCAGATTCCGAATTCGATTGCCATTTTATTATTAACTTGATGCGATGCGAACTATGTATTGATGATATTTTTATATTTTCTACTCCTTGATATATTTAAATATATTCCCTCTAAGAGGAGCATAGAGCGAAATAATTGATGATACTTTTCAATTTATAATAAGAGCAGACGGAATTTTAAAGATATTTTTGGGCAAGCTTAAAGCAAATGGCTTTAGGTTAGGTTAGGTTAAATAGGCTGCTCGGTGGAGGCCGAGTTCACCCAGAGGCCTTTCGGCCCATTGTGATGCCCAATAAGAGGGGGGGGGGGGGTCTACGCAAAAACTTTTCTACTTTGAGAACCACTTTGAGGAGTCGATAAAAAGAGCCAGGTCCCCTACGGGCAAGTTTGCCAGACAACCCAGATCTTCGTAGAATGGTTTACCCAGGTACTGGGTTCGTTTTCTATGAAGTGCAGGGCAGTCGCATAGAAGATGTTGGATGCTTTCTATCTCTTCCTCATTCCTGCAGCTGCGACAGAAGTCGTTGTGGGGTACGTGCATCCTGGCGGCCATATGGCCTATGGGGCAGTGTCCCGTAATGACTCCTATCACTATCCTAATCCTGTTCTTGCTAAAGTGTAGGAGTTGGGAGGTTCGTTTTGGGGCGTATCTTGGCCAGAGTGATCGGGAGATGTGACAACCCGGTGCGATGTCCCATTGTCGTTCTGCCTTGGTTCTGGTTGTCCTATATAGTTCTGTTAGAATATCCTGAATTGGTCTTTGTACGTCCGTTACCGCTTGTGACGCTGGCTGCGCTGATCCGTTCCTTGCACACTCGTCAGCTCCCTCGTTGCCTGGTATGCCTGAGTGGCCAGGTACCCAGACGAGGGTGATGGAGTGCTGCCGGATTTGATTCAGTGCAGTCACCGTACTGCGGACTAAGTTGCTATTGGTGGTGCGTGACGACAGAGCTTTAATAGCAGCCTGACTGTCGACCAAGATTAATATGTTCCTTGGTGTTTCACCCAGGGTGTATATCAACTTCGCCGCCTGCCAGACCGCGTAGATCTCTGCCTGAAAGACGCTACACCAGTTCGGTAGACGGAATGAGAGCTGTGTTGCTAGTTCTTCTGAGAAGATTCCCGCCCCTGTGCCCTCCTCCGTCTTGGAGCCGTCCGTATATATGGCAAGCTCGTTCTCCCTGATGGGAGTTCCTCGCTTCCAATCCTCTCTCTCCGGGAAAACAGTTCTAAAATTGTCTTTCCATTTATGAGTCTTGATACAATAGTCACTTCCCTTTGTCTCAGCATTTATTCCCACTTCCAGCAGGATGTTGCTGTGACCAGATGCAGTTGTTTTGAGAAGTTTCAGTTCCCGGAGTCTTACTGCGCTTCTCGCTGCTGCATACTTCAGGAAGGTGTCTATTGGCTCAAGATTCAGAATGGCGTCAAGAGCTGCCTGGGGGGTGGATCGCAGGGATCCGGTTATTCCCAGGCAAGCTGCTCTTTGTACCTTGTGAAGGTTGTTTAGGTGGGATTTGGTGTTGGCCGCTTTCCACCAGACTAACGCTCCATAGGTAAGGATAGGCCTGACGACCGCTGTGTACAACCAATGAATGATGTACGGTTGCAGTCCCCATCTCCTACCAAATGTCTTTTTGCAAGCATAGTACGCGCCTAGTGCTTTCTTCATTCTTTCCTCAGAGTTTCTCTTCCAGGAGAGTTTCGAGTCCATAATGACTCCTAAATATTTTGCCTCAGTGGCCCTAATGAGCTGCGTTCCACCCAGGGAGGGTAGTGTGAACTCAGGGATCTTGTATCTTCTTGTGAACAGCACCAGTTGGGTCTTGTGGGGATTGACCCCTAGACCGTTCTGTTGTGCCCACCTCAGGGTGCTACCAAGAGCAGACTGTAGTAGCTCACTGGTTGTGGGTAGAAACTTACCCGTTACCATTAGAACTAGGTCATCTGCGTATGCCGTCACCCTACATCCACTAAACTTCAAATTAAAGAGGAGTTCATTGAGAACCAGGTTCCACAGCAGTGGGGATATGACTCCCCCTTGTGGAGTGCCTCTCGTGACCCTCTTCCTAATTTTACCTGCACAGAGTTCAGAGTTTATAACTCGGCTGCTAAGCATGTTACCTAGCCAGTGAGTTATAATCGGGTGTGAGCCGATTTTGGCAAGGGCTGCCGTTATCGACTCGGTCCTGACATTGTTGAAGGCCCCCTCGATGTCGAGGAAGGCCGCCAGCGCAAACTCCTTCTAATTCAGTGATTCCTCGATGCTCCCTACCACTTCATGTAGTGCGGTGTCAACAGATCTACCCTTAAGGTAGGCGTGTTGTGCCCCGCTGAACGTTCGTGGAGTGAGCTTACTTCTTATGTGTAGATCCAAAAGTCTTTCCATCGTTTTCAACAGAAACGATGATAGACTGATGGGTCTGTAATCCTTTGGTGAGTTGTGGTTTATCTTCCCGGCCTTGGGAATGAAGACCACCTTCACCTCTCTCCAGTTGTCTGGGATGTACCCTGTAAGGAGACACCCCTTGAACAACTTAGTCAGCCAGGGCAGTAGACTCAGGGTCGATACTTGCAGCATGGCTGGTCGGATGTCATCCGGTCCTGGTGATTTGTAGGGTTGGAATGACTGTAGCCCAGATTATCTTCTCTTCAGTGATGATATCCCCTATCATCATGGTCGTCTCCGTTTCTGTATTACCAGGTGCTGTACTGGATGTAAAGTTGGTGATCCCAACCTCTGGTTCCGTATCAAGGCAACCTGGAAAATGTGTCGTTGTAAGCATTTCAAGAGATTCTTGGCTGTTTTTTGCGTATGTTCCGTCCGGGCTACATAGTAGTTCCGGGTTGGACGGATCTTTAGCCAACACTCTTCGAAGTCTGGACGCTTCGCTAGTGCAGGCTATATCCTCGCAGAATTTAGCCCAGGAATCCCTTCTCGCTTTCCTGCACGCCCCCTTGAATTTCGAAAAACCCTGTCGGTATGCGTTCCAGTCTTCTTGATTGTTTGTCCTTTTTGCTTTGTTAAACAGCCTCCTCGTTTCCCCCCTAGTCTGGCCGAGCTCCGCTGTCCACCACACCTTGTGGTTGGGCTTTGGCGGTCGGCTGACTGGGCAGGATGTGAGAAAAGCTTTGTTTAACACGTCAGTGATCGTCCGGTTACATTCTTCAAGTGTGTCAGTGCTTAACACCGATCCGTCCGGAGGGGCGGGGAGTGTTTGGCTGACTGTTCTTGAGAACTTTTCCCAGTTTGTCCGTTTAGGGTTTCTGTAGGGAGTCGGTTTCTCTCTGCACCAATTGACATTGAACAGTATCCTGTAGTGGTCCGAAAAGGAGCACTCTGTGGATACATGCCAATTATCAACGGTCAGCGAGCCTCTGCTTAACGCCACGGTTATGTCAATAACCTGTGCACGGTCCTTATTTCTGAAGGTAGGGTGGTCGCCCTTGTTACACAAAATAAGGTTTGTGCTCAATATGTAGTTCAGCAGAGCCTCTCCTCTCTCGTTTATGTCCGTGCTACCCCATATGGAGTGGTGGGCATTCGCATCGCACCCCAAGATAACGTCAGTGCCCTCTTTCTGCGCGTGCCGAATTAGAGCTCTGACGCTTTCCGATGGGGGTTCCTTCTCCTCATAGGGAAGATAGGCCGAGGCAAGGTATACCTTGCAATTATAGGTTTCTCCCGTTCCTTCCCTCGATCGTCACCACTGTGAGGTCCTTGTCGCTGTAACGAGAAGAGAAAAGTACATTAAGCCCAGCTCTTACTACGATACATGTTCTTGGCTTACCCACGTTTCTGGGGAAGAGGAGATGGTATCCGCGAGCACTCAGTCCACGAACCCTTTCACCTTGGATCCAGGGTTCCTGAACGAGAGCCACATCCACCCTCTCCTCCTCCATGAATCGTAGTAGGTCAACAGAGGGTACCATGGAGTGATGCAGATTAATCTGCACCACTCTAAGATTGTTCTGTTGACCTAGGATCCTAACTTAGAAAGTACGCCCGAAGGCAGCCCATTCCAAGTTTCAGCTGGCCATGCTTCTTCCAGATGAGGCTCTTGGATTCTCGACCAATGCTGATCCAGAGATCCTTGCCGTTTCCTTTGTCGCGTGCCAGCCCTCTCACGATTGTCCAGTCGTCCGTACCGTACTCCTTGTTCTGCCCCTTGATCATGGTAAGTATGGTTCGATCCTCCAAGATTGGCGGTGGGATCCATACCTTCATGATCGATCGTGCAGGAACCTGGTCCGGTGGTACGACCTCTATCTTCGCACCAGGCCATGGGTCACCAATGTCGTGAATTGTGTCGGTGAGAAATCTCATGGATTCCTCGTTGGCACAGGCCACGACTTTGGCTCCCTTGTACCACCTAATACCATCAAACACAGCTAGGAACGGGTCCTCGCTGCGAGTCATGGCATCGTGGATGGCCTGCATTATGACCCCCTCCAGAATAAGCCATTTTTCGGGTGAAATTTTCCCTTCCGGGTCATTTCGGTCGATGATGGCTACCTGGAGTTCTGGCTTCGAGCTTAAGCTAGCCAGAAGATCTTCTGGCTTTGGTCGCTTGTTCTCTGGAGCCTTTGAGGAGTCGTCTGAGCGTTGTCGTTTGGGATTACCACCCTTCCCGCCATCCGGTCCCTCCTTTTGGGAGGGTGTGGTCGACGGTGAGGGTGGTCTCCTACGATACTGCTGTTGTCTATCCACTGCGGCTGCTTTGACGACCTTCGAGGGTGTCGGTGCTTCCGTCTGGGCCGTTGTACTCGTTGCGGTCGCCTGGTCCGTTCCATCCGTGGATAGCCGGTTGTAGCGCCGCACGTTGTACTCGTGCTTCTTCTTCAGCGCCCTCTCCCTCGCGTTCAGCGACTCCGGAGTGCGGCCTTCAAGTGTCCTAAGATACTTGAGGGAGGCCTTGTATCCCGAGCGCTGTTTGCGCTGGAGGGTGTTTTCCTTTGGTAGAGCCAGGGCCGATGTAGGCTCCTTCACGTTCGGTGGCCCGCCTCCGACAGGTATGCGAGCAAGCGCAAGCGCGAGCTCTTCGTCTGTCATTGACGCGCCGGTGAACCTGAATTCGCCCTCCTCGACCTCTGGCTCCAAGTCCATTCCATCCTGTCGGTGAAATGAACCTTCACTTGGTGTGTTACGCACTATAGGGGCCAAGTGGTCCACCCCCACACTGGAGCTGCAGTTGCTGAATATCGACGCCGTGGGGCCTGCTTTCTCACCCCGATCCGCCGCCGGTACTGGGTATCCGACTCCCTGCACCGTAATTTTTTCATTAGAAGATGACATTCTGAATGAATTTTTTGAGTTTTTCCCCTAGCCGCCAGGTTGGACTACTCTTAGCTTCAGTGCTCCCCCTCGACCTTACCGGCATGGGTGACCCTACCGGTAGCTTGAGCTACCGCCGGCATTGCTCTTAGGTTCCTTACACCTACTGAGCCCTCCTACCACGTCAAGGTAGTAGCCCGTAGGAGGCTTTGATATAATGAACTGTAGAGGCCAGGCTTATGACAGTGGCTGTTAGTAGAGTTAGTAAAGAAATTAAAAAAATAAATTCTAAGCCCGATTTCGAACCATGCTCAAACCATTCTTTTAACCATTCTTTAATGTTTGCACATCGCGTCAAATGGGGCATAAGCTGTAATTTTTTCGGTACCTTAGAATTTTGTTTTTAATTTTTTTCCCTTGTCCACGTTTCGCTGGAATATTTTAGTGTCAACTTCTGGAAAAAGCTAAATAAGGTACGAGATACACGGAGATGCGCGAGTGCTGAGACCTTTATTTAAACACGAATGCCATACAAAGACATATTGTTCACTCTGGAAAAGTTGACTGCGTCGCGCTCGAACAGACAGCTGGAACTTTGGTAGTTCCAATTCAGTTCTTTTCCTTCCTTTGTTTCTTAGGCAACCCGTGTTGTATGAAGTAGAAGATGCCCAAAAATATCAACAATCAAAAGGCCTTAATATAACTTTGAACGCTCAAAAAGTAAGAGCTTTACAGACGACGTTATTGGAAAAGCGAAAGGAATAGACAACCGGGGTTCTAAGCTATGCAAAAGATATTTCGGAAGACCTTGGCTTATCCATGGAACTCCTAGGCGAAGAATAAACAAATAAGTTTATAAAGAAGACGATCTAAGTATGAAATGTGCTCGATATAAGAGGACTCCGTACCAAATTTATTCCGCAACAATCTTGACATAATCTTCTGTTTTTTTTTGGCCGAAAGCGATTTTTATAGATATAGGCTTCCAATAGACGAAAAAGGATTCTGATTTTTCTGTGGTGAAAATTATTTTGAAGAATTTTCCACTTTTCCATTATTTATTTATGTCATTTTTTGTCAGTGGTTTTAGAATGTGATTAGAAAATATAATATACTTAATCAATGCCACATAATAGATGGGCACTAAGGCGGGGTTTTGGAAAATTCCACCCCTAAGGGGTGGAAAACTCCCGGAAAAGCTACTATGGGAAAATTTTGTTTTTCATCCGATTGACTTGAAATTTGGTTTGTAAGTAAAGTAAGCGAAATAATTGGACACCTGTTTCCCAGATTTCGGAAAATCCGCCCACGAGGAAAATGGCCGGAAAATTTTTCATGGAAAAAACTATTTTTCATCCGATTGACTTTAAACTCGGTTTGTGAGGATGGTAAGCAGAATAATTAGAATTGAGATTTTCCGATGATGGAAAATCCGCCCGAAAATTCGGGAAATTCCCGGAAAATTCCAAAAGGAAAAAACTATTTTTCATCCGATTGGCTTCAAACTCGGTTTGTAAGGATAGTATGCTAAGTAATTGGACATGAGATTTTCAAATGTTAGAAAATCCGCCCACAAAGAAAAAACCCGGAAAATTCTATATGAAAAACTATTTTTGATCCGATTGACTTCAAACTCGGTTTGTAGCGATAGTATATATAATAAGTTGACATGAGATTTTCCGATGTTGGAAAATTCGCCCCAAGAGTGGGGAAATGCCTGGAAAATTCCATATGGTAAAACCTATTTTTAATCCGATTGGCTTCAAAATCGATTTGTGAAGACATTATAGAAAACAATTAGACATTTGATTTCTCGGTGGTGGAATTTCCGCCCACAGGCAAGAATAATGGTGGGCGTATTTCGGTTCAGTGACAATGGCTATTTGTGAGGCGATCTGAATAAAATTCGTTTTTTAAGCTCTAGGGTCAGAATTAATGGAAACACGTGATTTTAAATTTCGGGAAGTTTACTGCAAAGGTCGGAATATGGGTGCGGGGGTGGGTTTTTAGCCGATATGTATTAAATTTGGTTTGAAATCTCTATGGGCCAATTAAATAGGATAAAGTTTTTAGCGCATACTCACCCTCAAGGTCGGATAATGGGTGCCGGGGGTGGTTTCAGGGTTTGTACGCTCAATGGGCCAAATAGGTGGAAAATAATTTTCTCATTTTTGAAGGTCGGAAAATTGGGGGCGGGGGTGGAATCATTGCCAAACGCTTTTTTTCAACATTTTGGCGGCTATACTGATGGTGGCGAAGCGAGTTATATGCTAGTACTTATATAATAAGTTATAGATAGGCCTGCACCAAAAACACTGTTGCCCTGTGTAATGTATACGATTTGTTCAATTGTCTTTCATAGGCTAGGACGCTCCCGATATCACTCTATTTTAGAGTTATGTTGGCATGGAACTTGCTAAAATCATCTAGCTTCAGTCGTATCTTGTTGATCTTATCTTTGCGCTCCTCCTTGACTCGATCTTTGTCACACATTTTGGGTTCCTTCAATTTTAGGAGCAAATCACCTGGATTAAAGACAATCTTATGTAAATTCTTTATATTTTTGGTAAAACCCGAGACAGCCTTCTCACGCAACATCTTTTTGAACTGGGTGACGCGATGCTCCAGAGGAAAAAGCCCATTCGATGTTTGGCTTCCAAGACTTCATCCTCAGCCCTTTTGGAATTGCTTAGCCCTTTCACAAGCTTGGTGAAAACCTTTTCCACTTTGGACTTGGATTCAGTGCGCATTTTGAATACCACAGAGATGAGCTCTGACTCCATGCTCTACACTAGCTGTTGTTGTGGTTAATCTTGTACTATCTGTTTCAGTTGTTTACTAGACTTCTGTTCCGACTCCTTCTTCTTCATAAGAAGCTGCTGCTTTATTAATATCATAATCGTTTCCTTCAGTTGCTTCATGTCATATCTTAGCTGCGCTTTTTCTCTTCTTTTTTATCCTGACCAGGCGGCAAAAGCTTCTCGACTTTATCTGACTTTAAATCATTCATTTTTGTCATTATTTCAATTTGTTTTTCCTTATGCCTGCATCTATGAAATAAGCTGTTTGTAGTCTGTAAAGTTGAAGAAATTGGATTAAAACAATGCAATTTTTCCCAAAATTAACAAGCAGTTTTAGACAGTTTACAATTAATCCAAGCTGTACACAATTAATCCTTTTTAATAAATATATGGACATTCGACCTGACCCTAAAACGGCATTCGAAAATTTAGCTTTGTTGAATAATTTATTATTGTTGAACCCAACTAATTGTATTTAAAATTTAAAAAAGGCGCAACCCTTACACCAGATCAACATTTTATTCAATAAAATCTGTAGCACATTTCAATGGTTGTCAAATTTTTAAATTTAAAATGGCAATAATTTTACAAATTGGGCACCCCAGGGAAATGTATTTTTGGTCAGACTGTTCAGTCAACATTTTGAATCGAATTTAAAATCAAATCAATGCTGTCAGTTTATAAATAAAACAAATGTATGCATATAGGCAACACTGCGTATGAGTGATTCAAACAACTTTAGAGGCTGCTCGCGCCAGTTAAAGCTCAATTTTTGTTACTTTCGTGGTTTCATTCCCTTGTAGAGATTTTGTGTAAGAAATTGTGCAGACAAAAAAACATTGCAACGGCCCACATCAAGGCCTACGATGTCGCCGTCACCCAGATAGGCCACCAGGACTCACCCGGCAGCAAACGTCCTTCCAGCTATTGTAAAATATTTCCTCCGTAATCCCCAAGGACCAATCGTACTTTTCAGCTGTTCTATTTGATAAGTTCCCGCAAATTCGTGTAAGAGTATTTTGTGCATATTTGTAGCTTTATAAATCAATAGAAAAAAAAAATAATTCTTCAGAATATAAAACAGAATTCTTTAATGAAACAGAATTCTTTAATAAAACAGAATTCTTGAATGAAACAGAATACTTTAAAACAAAATAATTCTTTAGAATATAAAACAGAGTTCTTAATTAAAACAGAATTCTTTAATAAAACAGAATTCTTTAATGAAACAGAATTCTTTAAAATAGATTTTGACAAGATTTTGATAATTACAGTTGTCTTACATGTTGTTGTTGTTGAAAGTTGATTAATCGTTATTTATGCCATTGCTCTTAGTCCTGCAATTCTCAGCTATTAGTTTTGGGATTTTTTGAAAAGTCTAATGAAAAGCTAAAACGTTGATCTTTTCACCATTTCTTTCTACATATTTTAAGAGTATACAGTTAAATTTTCAGCTAAAAATATTCAGTAGAACCAAAGTTATAGTGGTCTGAAGACACTCACCTCGAAAAAATGCAAAACCACTTTCTCCATGATATCAGCTGATTAGCTTATCAGAAACAAAAAAACCCGACGGGGTTTTAAACTGTATACTTAAATACACCAAGTGGACTACGATCAAGAAAAAAGTTTTGAAAATTTGATTTTTGGCAGACTTTGAAACAAAAAATTACGGTTCATTTTTTTTTAACTTTTTAATACAAAAAAAAATACATTTTCAAAATTTTGGGTTGATAATAATAATACCATAAACTTAAAGTAAATCGGCCAAGCTGTTTTTGAGTTATGATCGAGGAAAGCTTAAAAAACATAGATTAAAGTTTGAAACGCTCCGAACATCTGTTCCTTCTAGCTGCTGTATCTTTATAATGGCTTCGAATATCGAAAAATCACTTAAATCTTTTAAATAAACTACAAAAAAGACCACAGGGGTATGTCCTGTACGCAGGGTTTGAATCCTTGGAATTCTTTTAGTAAACACTTATTTGCCTCACAAAATTGACAGGCTAGTTTACTCTACTGGATAAAAAACTCTTGCTTATCTCCGTTCTGATAAGACTTAAATATTACATATTATCTTATGTTAAAATTTTGCATTTAATTATCTATTGATTTTTTTTTTTTTAATTTTCAAAAAACTAACGATGTTTCACAATGTTAAGCATCCGTTAAGTTAAACTAGTTCCAAACTGGTTCTAAGGGCTGCGTATTCGATAGTATCGATTGCAATCACTCTCATTTGTGTAAATGGATTTCATGCTTGGCGCCAACGTTTTTGGTCGATAACGATTAACGACTATTAAAGCGTCGGCTGTTTCTATCGTCGATAAATTTTCTGAAGTTGGCAGCACTAAAGTAGCTTTTAGGCGCTATTGAGGTTGCACTGGATAGTTTCAAACTGAAAATAAATTCAGTATGCTATTGTATGAAGTGGAGTCTAGTTTTAGTATCTAACCTGCAAGCTATTTTGACAATTGGTATATTGTTAAACAATTATTGTAAAATAAGACCAACATTTTTTGGCAAGAGTTTACGGGATGGACTTAACTTGCTGACGCACAGTGGCACCATTTGAGTTTTTTCGTTGCAAAAATCATATCTTTTGAACCAAATGAGATAATCAAATTTTTTAAATGTCATATGATAGATAATTGTTCAACCTAACCTTTTTAAGGTTTTTATGTTTAAAAATTATTATAAAAAAATCGAAGGCTAACATCGCCTCCGACGATGTTTAAATACCCTTGCAGTTTTGTATGTTTTAAATAAAAACCGGTTTTCCTGATTATTTTGAAAAATTTCATTTCGCTTACAACCTGTCCCAACCTGTCCCAAGCTGACCAACTGATTGCGCCACTTTCCGTAACCATTTGGCTGACCAAGCCAGAAGCCGATTGTGGTATGGGAGCTATACGATATATTTATCCGATTTTGATCAAACCTAGCAAAATTGTGTTGAAGCAAATAATATTTACGATTAACAAGTATAATCACGCTACCTTTTACAACAAACAAGTTTTTAACACTAAATCTCTATTTTCATCCGATTGTTCTTATGGCAGCCTTATGCTATTGTCATCCGACTTTGATCAAAACCATACCATACCAAGTTGGGTGACGCTTCGACGAGAAACAAAAAAGTTTTTCTCACTAAATCTAGTTTTTTGGCCGATCTTTTCTATGGCAGCTATATGATATAGCGATCCGATCCGGCCGGTTCCGACAAATGTGCAGCCTATATGTATTTAAAGACTTTTTGCAAAGTTTGGTCAAGATAGCTTCAAAACTGAGGGAGGAGATAGCATAGAAACAGACAGACGGACATGTCTATATCGACTCGGCTATTGATGCTGATCAAGAATATATATACTTTATGGGATCGGAAATGCTTCATTCTGCCTGTTACATACATTTGCACGAACTTAGTATACCCTTTTTACTCTACGAGTAACGGGTATACAAATGACGATTTATTACCTAGCTTACACGATATTCTACCAGCAAGCGGACCAAATTACCTAAAAATTCTGTGTTCATTTTGAAAACTGAGAATCGGTCATCTTGTAAGGGTTATATATTCTAAAATAAAAATCTGATGTTGTTAAGGGTGGCATATTTGTAATCGTTTTTAAGGAATAGCACAAGATTATCTTTTTAATAATTTTGTTTTTATTTTATCGATGTGCTCTGTAGGAGCTCTTGTTTAAAACTAACTATTTATTTAATAGATTTTGTATACATGAATTTCTGTGTTGAAGTGTTGGCGAAACAGCCTATTTATATTCATCGTCTTACACGTTCAACAATTTCCTATAAGAAGGGTTCATTGAAAAATTTCGTAGGCGCACGCGTAATTTTTTATTTTGTTTTTTTTACTTTTTTTTTTACGGTAACTGGGAATGCCCAGAAGTTTGTAACGCATAGAAATATTCATTTCCGACCCCATAAACTATATATATTCTTGATCAGGACGACGAGCTGAGTTCATTTCCGCTTGTCCGTCCGTCCGTCTGTCTGTCCGTCTGTCTGTTTCTACGCGAACTAGTCTCTCAGTTTTAAAGCTATCGAGCTGAAATTTTGCACAGAGTATTCTTTTTACTGCACGCAACTAATATGTCGGAACCGGCCGGATCGGATGACTATATCATATAGCTGCCACAGGAACGATCGGTCTAAGAACTAGTTCTAGCTAAAAAAAACTTTTTTGTTTTCCATCGTAGCGTCACTAATCTTGGTATATGTTAGTTTTATATGCTTCCACATAATTCTGGAAAAATGTATCAAAATCGGATCACTATAGCATATAGCTGCCATAGGAACGATCGGTCGAAAAATAAGTCGTTGTGAGAAAAACTTTTTTGATTTTCATCGTAGCGACTCCAATCGTAGTATATATTTGATTTATATGTTTTCACACAATTCTGAAAAAATTTATCAAAATCGGATGACTAAAACATATAGCTGCCATATAAACGGTCGGTCAAACAACTACTTCTAGTGAGAAAAACTTTTTTGTTTTTTATCGTAGGGTCCCCAATATTGGTATATATTAATTTTATATGCTTTCACATAATTTTGAAAAAAAAAAATATCAAAATCGGATGACTATAGCATATAGCTGCCATAGGACCGATCGGTCGGAAAATGTGTTTTACTAAGAAAAGTTTTTTTTTATGGTATCAAATTTTTATTATCAATGATTTAAAAATTTTAAATTTTTAATATCTATATACTATATATATTTTTCCAGTTAAATCAGTTGGAGTAAAGTTTTTCAAGTGTATTAAAACTTCGGCACAGTCGAAGTTAGCTTTGCCTTCTCGTTTTAATTTCCAATGTAACATTTTTTTTTCAATTGAGTGCACATGGCTTAAATATAAACGATTCCCGCTTATATGCAAATATCGTATATTTGCAAAAATATGGCTGCAATAATGCATTTGCATATAACCTATATTTACTGTAGTTTTGAAAATAAAAGAGAAATTTAAAGAAAAAATATTGTTTCGTATTATTAAATAAAGTACATAGAGTTATAGAAAGTTATATGTGTCCGAATAATTTTTGTGTTGACTGTAAGTTCCTCCATGGACTTTAGTTGAATATGCCGCCGCAAAAAAACATCTGATTGAGAGCAATTGTCTGGCAACACTTAAACTACAGCACAGTGGGGCGATCAGTGACAAAAAATGCTTGCCAAAATTGGCCCAAAACCTAAGACTAAATATATCAGAACAAAATTATTATCGTTTTTTAATTTTGATTAAAAATGGGTTTGGCTAAAAATTAAAAAAAAAACACGTACATTTGCTCTAAGCTTACGCTTAAGCCGAGCTTAAGATCTATCTCTCTGCGTTTCTCTGTCGCTCTCTCTCTCTCTCTCTCGGCACTTGTCTTGGGCTTAAGTGTAAAACGTGTTTTGGACGCCTTGATGGTGGAGTTTCCGTTGACTTTTGCTTGTGGCCATTCTTCAGTTTGATTCGAAACGCGTCTCAGTTTGGCTGTGGTCGACGCATACAACTTTCGAGTGGTGAACGTTTTTGTCGTGTAACCAAAACAAAGTCGATAACGGCGTTGATTTGTAGGTTTGTCGTCTAAATTTTCGCTCATTCGTTGATTTCGGTAATTTTTTATATGCAAAACGCGTAATTTAATTTTTGCCTTACGGTATATTTTTCAAACGTCATAAAAGTGACCACCATTCCTCCCCGCTGGCGGGTTCAGTCACTCGGTCATTACTTGTGATTTTCAAATTGCTTTAAGCGCTTTTACTTGTGTGTGTGGAAAATTTCACTTTGCATTGAAAGCAAGTTTACATACTAAAATAAAAACAAATTACAAATTACAAGTGTGTGTGGTCGATCGAACTGGATTTGCATCTATAGCATTGAAATTCTTTAACTGCAAAGTTGTAAATCAAAAACTTTACATAAAGATTTCCCCTGGTGGCGGCCTCCAATTAGAAACTGCCATAAATGTCTAAGAATTGTGCATTGAAAAACTAACTAACGAGTTAATTAAAAATATGATAATTATAAACGACTTAACCAAGGTCATTGGCTGATAAAAGTAAACAATATTTTCCAAAAATTAAATACCATAACTATTTACAGAAGCATAGATTAAGATATATGCAATATATAAACAGACAGATTGAAGGGAACTTGATGCCATTTTGTTAGACTACATGTGAAAATTTAGGGTCAATATGTTTGGTTGGATTGCAGGCAATAAATTTTAAATCATTCCATTAAAAGTAAAATTCAACTTCAAATAATAATAAAAATACTTAATTAATAACTTATCAATACAATTTTAAAAAAATCTAAATTTGAAGAATTGATTTTTATTAAAACATTAAAAGACTTAAATAAAAAAAATATATTTTTAAAAATATTTCATCAATTTTACTACTTGGAAATTTTTGTGAACTTTTGCTCAACTATTTTAGTTAGTTAGATTTACAAATATCGATCAATTTTGCTCTAAACTAAGTTGTGCCGAAATTCGTGAACTAATTCAAATGAACAAGTCATTAAAATGAACTAAAGAACAAGGTCTCATTTTTTGAACAATAGTTTATTTTTATCGACAGTTTATATTGAAGTGCAAAAAAAACCACCCCTAATTTTTGCTGTCGCGATAAAGCAAACAAACAGTATACATGTTTTGACTATCTTTAATCATGAAGTACTTAGAAAACTAACGGAAAAAATAGCAGACATTCAGATCAATACTGTGAATAAACAAGGACTATATATCAAAATATTAACTATACAAAAAGAAAATAACTATAGTTCAAAAAATTATCTTGTTCATAAAATAAAATGAACTAGCTCATAAAAAACTAATTTATAAAATGAACTAAATTATAAAATGATCTATGAAATAAACGATTTCATAAAATCAACTATAGTTCAAAAATGTTCATTAGTTTAAAAATGAACTATAGTTCAATCGCGAATGGTTCATCAAAATATAAACCATTGAACTATGTTATTACAATGAACCAGATTCTCCAACTCTACTCTAAACTATTTCGATTGAAATTATTAACTAAATCTCAGAATTATCGAGTTTATTACACTTGCAAAAGTTCACTACAACTGATTTTACCGATACAGGATATAGATATTAGATTATTATATTTTGAGAATCAAAATTTGATCATGCTACCATAAAAAAAAATGCTTCTTAGTAAACTACATTTTCCTACCGATCGGTCCCTTGACAGTTATAGAATATAGTAATCCGATCTTAACTTAATTTTGTAGAACTGTTTAAAAGCATATAAAATTTATAATTCCAGAGTTAAGAACGTTTTCATTGAAAAGAAACCAATTTTTTTCACTAAGACCTATTTTCCGACCAATCGCTCCTATGGCTGCCATAAGATATAGTCATACGATCTGGCCGGTTCGGACATTTTAGTTGCGTGGTGTAAAAAGAAGACTCTGTGCAAAATTTCAGCTCGATAGCTTTCAAACTGAGGGACTAGTTTAAGATTTTTACAAACTAACCAAAAGCAAAATCTCTCAAGATTTCTGCGTCACCTCTGAATCAGAATGAGAACGAATTAAATGAAAGTCCAAGCGTAATAAAAAAATTATGCAAAAGCAGTCCAGAATAAAACCACGCAGAAACGTTGCGATTGGGTTTTTTTAAAGTCCCTCTAACCGGATCTTAAACTTAATCTTAGAAATTCCTGCCATTTTCAAGCATTAATTTGTTCTCTTATGGATTATTTATTCCCAAAAAGTCCAGGTTTGAGTTAATTTTTTGTGTTCAAATGCTTCTAAAAAAGTGATGGGCTCAAATCGAATTGAAATGCTTACTCAGGCAGAACGGAAAATATTTAAAAATCCTAGGAACGTTTCGAAATGAATTTATAATTACGACATTAATATTAGGCTGAGTTCACACAGTTCGACACATGAGACATGACAATCTAGTAGGCCCTTATGTTGTCTTGTTTTCATTGGGAAAAACTTGCCATTTGACATTAAAAACAATACATACAGCTGTGCTCCCATTTTCACCTTACTTTTGTGATTTGTCCACGTGAACAGATGATTTTACAAATCAAATTGTGTTAGTTTATATATGAAATGACATTAAGATCTGAGGTAACTAGATAGAGTCCAAAAATATTTTTCGATTTGAAATCACTTTGTCTTTGGTTACCGATTTTAATTCGTAAAATTTGTTTAAATTGTTCGGACTTGATCTAGTAGTCACAGATATGAGTGTTACTTTTCATATAAAAAAAAGAAATGTGAGAATGGAACTCAATTGTTCACATGCTGAAATCGCAAAAGTAATGTGAAAATGGGAGCACGGCTAAATATAAAGGCTTACTAGATTATCATGTCTCATGTGTCGAACAATGTGAACTCAGCCTTATACAGAAAATTAGTCCACCAAAATTCGAGATACGTATTAGGCCTAACTCTAGTTTAAGCCCCTCGAATAAACCCTTTATTATTATTCTACAAGTTATCTTTATTTTGAGTGACCTTAGTGTACCAAGGAAGTAAGGGCAAAATCAATCTAGACAATTAACGTAGGATTTTAGACAAAATGATGTTTAGAGTGAAGTTTAATTCAAACAAATTTTGTATGTAAAGCTATTGAAACCAGTTGATGTCTTACATTGATTATTATCAACGCCAACCTACATATGCACAAATCACCAAAATAGAACTTAGCCTACTCACACATAATTCTAGTAAATATTCCTCATACGCCACGTTGGTGTTGTTAGCCTTGAACTTTTCCACTTTACCAAAATAAGTATAAATCAGCAAAATTATTAATTATATTTTAACGGTAAATCAAAAAAAATAAAACAATATTTTCGTTTAATGAAAAATTCACAAACTTGTTTGACCAGCTTCAAAAGTTTTGTTTAATGGACTTTCGCAGTCGTAAATAACACAAAAACAAAATGCAAATGCTAAGCAACAAATAAATTATCGATAATTTACAAAACGTTTTGAAGACGCTAAACAACAACAAAAACAAACCAAACAAAAAATTGCAAACCATTTTGGATATAATTTTGTTTAAATAAAAACAATGCTGGGCCAAGTGATGCGGCTTCACGACGCGTTCGCAGTCGCCGTCATCATCTGCTTCTGCTTCTGCCGAGTCAGCGCACAAGGTGAGTGAGTTTTACATGTGATTTTTATTATGTTAAGAAATAAACTGACATTTTTTAAAGTCATAATTCTGCTGCTGGTTTCATGTTATCTTTGCTCACAAAAACACAGAAGAAGAAACCCCGAAATCCAAATCATACACCATCTGATTCACTTCATGCTAATTTATCTCGACGATGGCGGCATTTTAAGCCGTGAGATCGTTTTATTTTGATTTTTTTTTGTTTTTCTTACAAGCCGGAACTCCGCGAAGGTCTGCACAAAAGAATCAAAACATATGATGAGGCATTTAATGCGTGTTCAAAATTAAAAGTTGAATTAAAGTTGTATTTTCTGTGATTTGTCACGAAAAAAAAAGTGGGAAACAAAAACGGATGTCCCCATCCAACGTAAGCCCCAAGCAAAATATATGCAACAACACTTCCGCCGCATTAACAGAAGTTGTTTGTCAGTTTTAATAGTTGTCAAATAATTTGTTAGTTTGTCTAAACTTTAAGCACAAATTTGGTTGCACCTGCAGTTTTTTTTTGTTTTTTATCGTCGCCTGGGGGCTTTGGCGTATTCCATTTAAATAAATATTTGTCTGGCAATGTTGACGCTTTTGGCCTTTTTCGGCAACCTTTTTATGGCTGCCGCTGCTGCCTGCATTGGGATGACTTTATATATTTTTTTTGCAAATGTGTTAAAATGTCACAGTGTGTTTTGCCAATAAAAAAGTTTTTGTCGCCCTGAATCACTATGCAAATGTTGATTTAACTGTCGAAATTAAATGAGAATTGAGTTTAATGAGTTCTGGGTCAGATTTGAAATTTTCAGAATCAGAAACTGAGCAATATTGCGTCAACATTTGCTTTATTTAAAAATAAACCTACGATTAAATCACAAAGTGCGCAGCGTAATTATTTTATTTTCTTAGAACTCGACTATAGTTCATCTGATCGGGAAATTATGTATGGTGGATCGATAAGCAATGATGATTAAAACATATGTCTAGAAGGTTTGAACAATCTATCTTCAAAATTGTGGGAGATTTGCGGTTTTTTCCAAATTGCGGGGGTGGCAACTCTACTATCGTTCATGTGATCGAAAAATTATGTATAGTGGGTCGATAAATAATGATGAATGGAATAATTCTCTAGAAAATCCAAGCACGCTAACTTTAAAAATGTGGGAGATATAAGGTTTTTTCATATTGTAGTTTCACCACGATCTGCGTGCAGACGATTTAGCTTAAGCTTTTATAGTCTCTGAGATCTAGGTGTTCATACAGACGGACACGCAGACATGTCTATATCGATTCGGCTATTGATGCAGATCAATAATATAATAATATATACCTTATGGGGTCGGAGATGTTTCCTTCTGCTTGTTACATACATTTGCATGAACTTAGTATACCCTTTTTACTCTACGAGTAACGGGTATAAAAACAAGTAAGAGTCGAGTGCCCGTCGAGTGCCCGACTACGATAGAATTTTATTGATTCGTCTTCAGCAGAGTTCGCTAGCCATAGGTGCTGGGGATCGACCACATTCGACAATTCGAATGCATATGACTTAAATAGTTGCCGAAGTCTTGCTTTACTGATTAACAGAGAGTCAGTTCGAAATCTAATATTTTTGAAGCTTAAAAGAACAGAAACATTGTACTAGTACCAGTTTCGGTTCTGAGTTTTCTATTTTTTTTAGGTAAATGGTTTTAAAAAAGGTTTGCCTTGGCTTTAAAAATTTACATTATTAAGGAAATGTAATGCAAAAAACCAAAAAAGTTTTCCTTGCTGTTCCAAAAATGACTAAATAAATATTTCAAATGATTATTTCTATGCGTTGCAAACTTCTGGGCAAAATTCATAGGCACCATTACGGAAGCGAATACCGAAAAAATAAGAACCAAAACGGTTATGTGTTAAGTTGAAGTCACTCTATTATTATTTTGAGTTGAAGTCACTATATTGAAACATGATTATCTAGAAAGCCTTCATGTTGTATTATTTTGAATGTCAAATGACAACCTATTCACAATGAAAAAGAAGACAACATAAAGGCATACTAGACTATCAAGTCTCATGCGTCGAACAGTAAGAACCCTATATCTACTATATCTCCTCTATAGTTTTTAGATTATTGTTATTAGGGCTGCAAACTAGTCCGGATCTTAACCCTTGAGAACCGGTTCGGTACAGGTCTTTGTGACGCCTCAACCGAACCTGGAACCGAACCCGGTTGTAAATAATTATGAGAACACGAACTGAACCCTTTGTTCTTATTTACGGGGTTCGGTTCTAAAAGTAAAATTGCAAGCACAGAATCTATTTTTGCACTCTAATTTTAAAAATTATTTCATAATTATAAAGTAAGTTATATCGGCTCGAAGTAATACTAATAGAATAAAAATCGCAACTGATACTGTATTTCTGGGTAATATTTTGTTCGTATGAAGAATCAATGGCACGGTGAATACAGAGGAAAGTTGCAAGTCATTAAAAATCTTTTATAATTTTAACTCTCAGCAATTCTCTGAAATTTTGTTTGTACGTGTACGGCCACACTATAAATTAGAGATCTGTGATTAGGTCAAATAACACTTACTTTAATTATTCAGTCAGAGTGTGATTAAATATTGACACAGATACTTAATCATGGGTACGCCTATATAGCTCATCTCTTATTTATAGGCCAAAAGTTGCAGGTTTCATGGCCACAAAGAATCAGTTTCAGAACCGGTTGTGAAACCGAACCCCTAGCGTAGGGTAAGGGTTCGAACTTCGAACGGAACCCCCGTCGAAATTGCAGAGGTTTGCAGCCCTGATTGTATTCCCTAGCGTAATTTTTGTTAATTCGCCAATAAAGATCAGTTAAAACAGTCAATAATGCATGAGGCACAACAAAAACAGAACCTTTTACCTAAACAGTAGATTCGGTGCGTAGAAGAATCGAGACTGAAACAAAATAGGATTGGGTTCGTTTTACAGTTTGGAAGGCTGAATTTCAAACAGAATTTCGCTACTTCTAAAGTTCAAGGAAGCTTCGCAAAATATTTATCTGAATTTAGAATAAAACCAAAATGCATTCGGATCAACATTATTATAATATTCACCTATTTTATTAGCATTTGTGATCTGAAACTTTCAGTTTTGATACCACTAGAGGGACCACCGAACAAAGTATTTGAAGCCGAATATTTTAAAAGCTGAGTTAAACATGTTTTTGCACAAAATTATGTTAGCAATGCTTTTCTGCCACATGTTTTTCGATTTCTCAGTTTTTCATTTTCTTTGTACCCTCGAGCATTATATAAAATTACAACTAGTGCAGTTTGCTTTTTGCACCTGTTTTCTGTGGTCGGTAAACTCGTTTAGTTTTTCGCGCTGCTCCTTTTGAAAGCACAAAAAAAACTGCAGTTAAGCGGAAATAATGTTGCTCTGCGTACTTTGTGTTTGTGTGGAAATGTATTTTAATTGGCCAATGGCATAAATGCTCGAACAGAGAGTATTTTGTGCTGAGCTTTTGCACATTGTACACATATTTTGGTTTGCCTTTGCACTGTAATAACAATGTCATTGGCATGTTTCCCATCATTATGGGGAACCATAGGCCCCACAGAAAGTGCCAATTTACATGAATACGAGTATGCCATTATTTTACCTAGAGTCTGCAGTAAAAAACCAATGAATGAAACCGACTAAAAATGCGTCATCAACTTGAAAACTCATGTGTGGTGACAATTTGAAAGAGTTCAGCTCAGTTCAGTACAGGAAAGTCAGTCAAGTCAACCTGTTATGATTCGAAGTTGCGGCACCACTTTGCGCATGCGCACATTTCTTTCACTTTCTTTTATCATGCATAGCACATGCACTTAAGTACATGTACATATGTACTGTTGTCGCTGTTGCTCTATGAAGTTTGGCTTTCATTCGATCAAATTTCCATGGTACCTGACATAGATGGAAAAATGTGTAAGTGATGACCGCAGCAACCACAAGGGCACAAGCGTTTCAAAGTCAAAATTCACTTTTCTTTTCATATTTTTTTTAATTAACTATTACAAAATATCAAATACCAGAGGCCTTTGTATTTGTCTCCTTGATTTGCATAGAAGAAACGTCCAAACTTGTTTTTGGCATGCGCGACAAAATTTTGTGTTTCTGCATATACAAATTTCCATAAGTTGTATTTCTTGATTTTGAATCTCTGTGTGTGTGTGTGTATGGGTTATACATATTTACTTAGTTATTTGTGTGATCATCGGTTCATTAGTAAGTTAATTTTATTAACGCATTTTTTTTTGTTTGTTTGTTTTTTATACTTTTCTACGCTGTTTGATTTTTTGGTTTCGGCTTTTGCATATTTTTGTTGTATTGGTCAGTAGAAAGGTTGATATTTGATGTCTTATGCAAGAGATTTACTTTTAATTTGTTTTGTTTTATTATACAAAAGACGTACACACACGTTGATCGTGTAATTTCGAGATTTTTTTTTTGGTTAATGAAGATGCTGTAATCCACTAAATATTGGGCCAAGTTTACGGGCAAAGACAGGAGTGACTTCAACATACTAAACCCATAAAAAATACAACTTTTGAAAAAGATGAACCTTGAATGCTTAGAATGTTGTTTTTATCCGCATTCAAAAAATTCTGCCAAATTTTATTAGTATCAAACAAATATATTCTATGATTGATCAAAAGAAACAGCACAATTGTTTTCTCGCCTTTTTTGGCATAAACTTAATTTTTAATATTAGCTGTTTTCTAATATTCCTGAATCTGATATACTTTTGATTTCCATACAAAAGGGACGTTTTATGTTCATGTTTTTCAAATCTTAGTGGATATTAACCAAATGTATGTAGCCTATTTTTGGGCTGCTCTTCTTGTGTTTACAAGGTTCTGCGAATAATGAATACATTGCGTCTTCATCTATTTATCATTCCACGTTTATCAGGGTCAAAAATGTTTGTTTTTGGGCCATCTTACTTCTGTGTGCCATTTTGGATCTTTTTCTTAAATAAATGTATCACTACAGTATCAGAAAGGTCGATGCATTTAGCAATTTGTCCCATCGAGATACTCTCACTATTTAAAGCAGTTGTTTGACCTTTTCAATATTGGTTAGGTACGACAATATTGTCTTATTAATTTATTTTTTTAATGTAAAAGCCTGTGTGGAAACGCGTGCTCAGCAAGAACCAATGTAGAAGAACCAAGCAAATTGCGTTTATAGTTATGCACCAGATAAGTCAAACAGAGATAACATTGTGGTTGTTCTATTTTTGATTCTCTTTCACTCCTTACTTACACTTTTCGCTAGTCCGTTTGTATTATAAAACGAGAGCGTAAGTTGAAGTCGGCCCTGCTCGACTCCGATATACCCGTTACTCAGGGAATGGTTTATTTAAGAATATATTATTTAATCAGAAAATTCCCAGCGTAATTATTTGCTTTGCTTAGAGACAATAGTTCATTTGTATGGTGTATCGATAAGTAATTATGATTAAAATATTTGTCTAGACGGTTCAAACAATCTATTTTTAAAATTGTGGGAGATATGCGTTTTTTTCGAAATTGCGGGGGCGGGAACTCTACTATCTTTCGTCTGATCGGCTATAATAATTAAAATTTATGTCTAGAAGGTCCAAACAAGCTAGCCCCAAAATTGTGGGAGATATGAGGTTTTTAGAGCGAAGCTCTTTAACGGACGCTCGGCTGGGGGGCCAAAACGAGAAACATTTTTAACAACACATTTCTTTGCGACAGCTTCTTTGCATGAGATTTTCTTTGTTTCGGTGTTTTGTTTTAATTTGTGCTAATATTCGTTTGCATTGAATAAGCACAAGCAAACGCAACCATGCACATCTTGGATCTGGAATCAGTGATTTGGGATCTTGAAGCAGGGATCCGGGATCTGGGATTTAGAATCTTGGATCTGGGAGCAGAGATCTGGGATTGGGGCTCTGGAATCAGGGATCTGGGATCAAGGATGTGGGATCTGGGATAAGGGATCTGAGATTTGGGATCAGGAATCTGAAATTAGAAATCTGGGATCAGGGATCAGAAATCTGGGATCGGGGATTAGGGGTGTGAGATTACGCATCTGGGATCAGGGATATGGGATCAGGTATCTGGGACTGGTACAGGTACACTATTTTCCAACACTTTTTTATATAGAATAATAATAATAAAATAATTGTATATTCCTATGCAAGAGTTCTTATTTTGATTCTGATTTTTCTTCCTAAAGAGCTTCGCTCGTTCCGTGTGTTCCACGATACACATTCCTTTTTTTATATTGCGGGGCGGAAAAAATGGTAGCTCTAGCTCTTATAGTCTCTGAGATCTAGGTGTTCATACAGACAGACGAACGGACGGACAGACGGACATGTCGATATCGACTCGGCTATTGATGCTGATCAAGAATATATATACTTTATGGGGTCGGAAATGCTTCCTTCTGCCTTTTATATACATTTGCACGAACTAAGTATACCCTTTTTACTCTACGAGTAACGGGTGTAAAAAGTGGGTGCGTTTATTGTTGTAATATGTGAGAGTATCGGATCTTCAAATTATTCTCTAAAAAATATTAAAGCTTTGTCTGAATTTTTATCGTAATTTTATCAAACGGAATATAATATACATTTTACGAAAAATGTTGGATTCAAGGATAAGTCCTAAAACGTTTTGCGGTTTCAGAACGAAACGAGAGTTTCATTTAAATGTTTTTTTTTTGGTTCTACATTTTTTTTCGAGTTTCGGTTTTGAAATTAATTTTTATATAACTGTGTAATTATTTTGAAGATTTAAGAAATTAAATTTTTTTAAAAACTCATCAATTTATTAGAGTTGTGTTGAATTTAGTGAACTAGTTCAAAATAAACTAGGCGTCAGAAAGTTCTAATGAACTAGGTCTCTATGATCCAACAATAGTTCATTTTTTAAACAATAGTTCGTTTTTTTAGCTATAGTTAATTTTTTTATTTTTTGCCCAGAGGCCCACTGAGCAGTAACCAGTGCTGCAAAAAAAACACTCCCAATTTTTCCTGCTATATTAAGTTTAAAAATGAATTATAGTTCGAAAGTGAATTGTTCATCATTTAACTTTTAAAGTACGTAATTTAAATGAATTCGATTTTCCTGCAGTCGAAACTGCAACTACAACTTGTTGAATTTTACTATTTTATTTGTTTGTAAACCGAGTTTTAAACAGGGCTGCACACCCAAATAATATTTGTGGGGGTCCAGTTCGCTGGTTTGAACCAAAATTTACTAATTGTTAAGGTTCCGAAAATTAAGGTTCATGGTTTTTATGCATAGGTTTTGGTTGGAACCTTGGTTTTCCAATTTGTATGGGTAATATCTTGTTAAAAAAATATAAAATATATACAGAATTTCGGAATTTTTATTTAGTTGAACATACGAATTCAATTATTTTCAACTTAAATTTATAAGTATTATTGCTTAGAGCAATTGTTGGTCTATGCTACTTCTTTTATCAGTAAAATGCCAGCTCAACTATTACTTCTAACTTTTGTTGAACCGAACCGATAGTTTGGGTTCAGATAGTTTTTTCACAAGAGGTTCGGTTCACAGTAAAAGAAAAGTCGGAATTCCAGGTTTGAACCGTTCGGTTCAAAACCATTTTTTAGCCCTGGTTTTAAATGCATCGTACCCTTGGTTTTGATTCGTACTTATAGTTCATAATTGATTGGTTAGTTATACAATATTCGTCGCTATTTGTGGTAAAATCTTAGTGGTATTTATTTTTTTAGCATCATTTAAATCCTTAACTAATTTATTAAACAAATTATGGCATAGATATATATAATTTCCAAAACGCGCCCCAAATAATTAATGCAGCGATTCCATATTTTACAATTTTATTTTATTCTGAAGGTAAAAAATTTCGTAAAATTATCTAGGTTCTCAAAGTAAATGATTTAAGGCTTATATTTGAAATCCAACCATTTTCCAAAAGGAGCGGCCCGGAACCAGTTCTAAAAAGCTCGCCAAGAAAAAAACGATCGATACTGTAATTAAAACGCAGCGGTGTGGCAACTCCACCTCGATCTCTCTCTCTCTTTCAATTAGATGGCAAAGTTTACGCAAACTTCCGTTCTTTTTTCCCGCTTTATTTTGCTGGCGCCCATCTGCTTCTGTGGGGGACGCCAATGTGGTAATTAAAAAAGTGAAAATAAATTTTGTGTTAACATATTGATTTATTGCCACAATGGCTGATCAGGGTAATCATAAGAAACGATCCGTTAGCATCGTGGGCCATGCGATTGTTAAGAAAGTCAACTTGGCTCGCACCGTTCCGGACCAGCAGCAGCTCGGGGTGCCCACGGAATTTACGGTGGAGAAAATCACAGGCAAACGCTTCTTAGGTGGTCGACCACAGTTTCGTGTCAAGTGGTTGGGTTATCCCGACGAGGAGAGCACCTGGGAGCCCATGGAGAATGTGGGCAATTGCATTGGTCTGCTGTCGGATTATGAGGCCGAGTTGTATGAAAGAAGTCAGCCACAGACTGAGATGACGATTTCTCCAATTTGTTCTGGCCCCTTGGTACAGAAGAATAATCATAATAAGAAAGCTAGCAAATCCCAAACGCCCAAAATGGGCAAAAAATTGCAGCAACCGCAGACCCAGATAAAGGATGAAAAAAAGGCCAGCTACGCGAACAGATCCTTTCGGCATTTGAGCAGCGATTCGAGCGATAATGAGCAGCCGCTGCCCATGGCCTTCAAAAGGAAGAAGAAGGAAACAAAACCCAGTACCAGCTCTTGCTTGGATCACACCTACCCCTCCACATCCACCTTTGGCTCAGGCTTATCCCTATCTTCCTCTTCGTCAGGCTCTTCTTTAGCTGCAGAGAACACTTCCTTGGCTGACCTTAAGGAACAGGCTCGTCAATGGAAGTCCAGTTTGACAGCCAATTTTTGTGACGTACTGAAGGATGGAGCAAAGCTGCAGCAACAGCTGCTGCAAACAACACCTACATCGCGTCCACGAGAAGGTTTTGAGTTAAAGAAAAAGGTCAAATTCCAGTCGGATCCCATTGAGCTGGCACTGGAAAAGGTAACATTTCCAATCCCGCATATTCAGTGTCTTATGTCCTATGCCTTCTTCCTCCAACGCAGATTCATGGTGACCAGAACCCTACCAAACGCAGTCTCAGTCTGGATGCTGAGAAGAAGAACAAGAAGCCGGAGGAAAATGATAGCAAAAATAAGCAGCCCATCAAGTTGGAGAAGAATTCATTCGAAGCAGCCAATCATCAAATCTCAAAGAGATATCGCAGAAAGACCATTGATCAGTCGCACTTGTCCACTCCCACCAGTTCTCCGCTAAAAAAGAGCAACCGTGGTGGCAGTGCTGAAAGACCGGAATGGCTGATGTCACCTCGTTTCAGTAAGAAACCCTATGGCCTGGAACGTGGTCTGCCGCTGGAGAAAGTTATTCACCATTTCAAAGTTGAAAAATATTTATTCCTGTTTGTCCAATGGACGGGCAGCTCAGTGACTGATGCGGTGACTCTTGACGAAATTATTGATATCTATCCCAGTCCCATAATTGAATATTTCGAATCATTGGAACGTAAATGGGTGGATTAAAAGTGAGTTAACCTGGCCCTGTGCCCATAACCTTAAACGTTGGCTTCCGCCGTCTCATAACTTTACAGTTCGACGCTCGCCAAAATTTTCGGCGTATGTGGGAGGGGGAAGGGGCGGAAAGCCATGAGCCATGAAATCTTAACTTGGGTCAAGATAAATGCCAACGAAGAAGAAAAAGAAGAAGGCAAATGAAACAACACACTTCATCCGGTTGCTGCTGGTGGCATGCAGAACCATCCTAGGCACCTGCATCGTTTGGCAACAACGTTCAGCAACAAGCCTGGTCATATGACAAATTGCTTGGTTACTTAGAGAACAGATTTATGATCGTATGTTTAGAGATTTATTGGCAAATGTGTGGCTAAGAACAGAATCTTGAGTGGGAGACAGTTGAAATGGAAATGTATTTGAATTTGATTGCACAAAGTTAAGGGCCAACTTTTCTTAGTAGGCGTATAAATCAAGCTTGTTTGAAATCCACAAATTAGTAGAATATCAGACCTTTATAATTATACCTTGATTGACTCCATCGAAAGTTTCTTACAACAGATATGGCCTAAGACTTACACTTAATTTTGAGTATTTTTGTGACCGACTCCCTCCATTCCTACCCGTTATAGTAGGTCTGCATTCCGTATTCTGTCAGGCGCAGTCATTGTTTTACCTAAGTTGTAATTTTCGACTCAGTGAAAGTTGCCATTTTCCATGTGAAACTTGACTTCGACTTGAATAGCCCGATTTGGCCTGAGTAGCTGATTTGTTGGACTAGTCCAGTCGGCTGAATATCCAGAGCCTAGCATTGTCCGGAACGGATGCTGAGCGATTTATTCTTTGCCCGCCGATTTAGCTGAGATATTAAGTTGGGATTGCCCATCAGCCTGTTTGCAAGGAGGTATATGTCGTCTGCAAAGTCCAGATTTTCATACCAACACCTTCCGTTCCGATATAAAAGATTTTTCACATGAAAAATCTGTGAAACGTATAAAATAAGAGAACCCAATTACGTCTAATCAGTCGTCATTAAGTTTGTATTATTTATTTAAGGAACACAAACATCTCACCTTTTCCAGTTTGAATTCCCCGAATCGGGAATCCCGAGTTTTCCTAATCTCGAACATTAAAAGATTTATAGAAAATATAGAATGAATTAATATATTTATGACCTGCCTGAGAAAACACTAAAATTCGGGTTCCTCGGAAATACCAACCCTCTGCCATCTCTAGTCGAAACTATTTGAACTATTTCCCTGGACTTCTTGCATGTTAATTACTAGACAGCGGATTTTGCATATTTTCAGATAGAATTTAATCCTAGTAGGCCAGGGTGAATATGTTAAAGAGACAGAATAAATCACAAAATGGCCTGCTCAAATCACAAAAAAGTTCTTTAAAACCCCGAATTCTCGAATTTCTGAATTATCTAAAATACAAATTTTCACTTAATCCATTTAATTTTGAAATAGAACTCCTATAAAACATTTTAATAACCGAAAAGTCTTAATTTAAATGTAATTATTATATAAATAATTTCCAGCATTGTCTGATCGAATCCCAATCACCATGAATGATATATGAATCATATACAGGCCTGTTCCGGTTTTCACTAAAGTGAATTCAAGTGTGGTACATGATCACTTTTCTAATAATCGATCAAACTAATCGGTATCAAACCTTGAATATTAATTACTTTTAATTCAAAAACTAGAATTTATATGCTGTAAGCCGATTCAAGCAATTGGTTTTCCACAACAACACGTGTACCACATTCGAATTCGACTATTTTGTCGAATGGGAAAACCGGAACAGGCCTGATTAATCCGGAATCATTACGGTTTATAGACTGTTAATGTTTAGCCGGCTCAAGGTTATACGGTTTATATTTGTAGGAGGAAAAAAAATAGAATTTTTTAAAAAAGCAAATAAAATTATTTTCTTGATATAACTCTCCATATTTACAAATTTTTTTGTACTAAGTTGCGCGCTATCCAAATGAACCGAACCATTTTCTTTTGCGGTTTATTTTTAGGAAAAAAAAGTCAGGACCGGCCCGAATCCACTTCAACTTGGAACTCTATTCCAAACGATAGATTACAGAAGCTCATAGAAAGTGTGTGACGCAGATGTAAATATAAAAGTCACACTGTTCCGACGCATGAGACATGATAAACTAGTGGACCCTTATGTTGTCGTGGTTTTTTCATTGTGGATAGCTTGTCATTTGGCATCGAAAACAAGACATGGCCTACTAGGTGATCATGTCTCATGCGTCGTACATTGTGAACCCAGCCTTAAACTATTGCAATTCCAAATAGATTCCATTGTGATGATTCCGTTTCCAAGTGAAATAATTAAACGTTTTTCTTTTCTTATTAATGTTAAATCGTTTTGATCTGATCCGATAACAATTATTTATAGAGAGAAACAGCTGATTGTATCAATGCTATCGATTGATAAGGTCTTAAGAAGAGTTGCCAACGCTTACGCTATTATAGTTTTCAATTACATTATTTAATCTACTTTAACTGAAGTTATTAGGCCTGTTCCGGTTTTCACTAAAGTGAATTCGAATGTGGTACATGATCACTTTTCTAAAAAAACATTCAGGGTAATCGGTATCAAACATTAAAACCTTTTTTGTTTTCAATGTAAGCGTTCATCAACATACCAATCATAAATACTATACGCTTTCAAAAAGCTCTGCAAAATTTGGTCAAAATCGGATGACTATATTATATAGCTGTCAGAGAATCAATCGTTTGAAAAATGGTTCTTAGTGAGAAAATATTTTTGATTTTGAAGGTAGGGTGGCCGAGTTTTTTAACTGTATTATAACTTCCGCAAAGTGGAAGTTAGCTTTTCCTTCCTGTTTTATCTTTTTAATTGAAATTCTCAGCAATTAATTTGGAATCAAAAGCGAACATTTTCGTGTTCGAGTCATAATTCTACTGAATAGGAACCTTCAAAATTTCGAATAACACGGCGCATGCGCTGATAGCTATTAATAATTCTAAACCTCCATATATAAGACATATTAATATAAATATTCTAGAAAGTTAAAAAGTTTTTGCATTACCAATAAAATTGCCATTTACTTTTCCACGGGGTACAGCTACCAATTTTGATTCCGCATGGTTTGATCGAAATCGAAAACAGAAACAGGCTTGATCAAAAATATGTTAGACAAAGTACCAAATAATAAATCAAATGTCTGAATTATGTTAAAAATTTCTCCTTTTTATACACTTGAAAAGTGTATATTAATTTTGCCCAGAAGTTTGTAACGCATAGAAATATTCATTTCCGACCACATAAACTATATATATTCTTGATCAGGACGATGAGCTGAGTTCAATTCCGTCTGTCCGTCCGTCCGTCTGTCCGTCTGTCTGTCTGTTTCTACGCGAACAAGTCCCTCAGCTTTAAAGCTATCAAGCTGAAATTTTGCACAGAGTCTTCTTTTTACTACACGCAACTAATATGTCGGAACCGGCCGGATCGGATGACTATATCATATAGCTGCCATAGGAACGATCGGTCTAAGAACTAGTTCTAGTTAGAAAAACTTTTTGTTTTCCATCGTAGCGTCACTAATCTTGGTATATGTTAGTTTTATATGCTTCCACATAATTCTGAAAAAATGTATCAAAATCGGATCACTATAGCATATAGCTGCCATAGGAACGATCGGTCGAAAAATAAGTCTTTGTGAGAAAAACTTTTTTGATTTCCATCGTAGCGTCTCCAATCGTAGTATATATTTGTTTTATATGTTTCCACACAATTCTGAAAAAATTGATCAAAATCGGATGACTATATCATATAGCTGCCATAGGAACGATCGGTCTAAGAACTAGTTCTAGTTAGAAAAACTTTTTGTTTTCCATCGTAGCGTCACTAAACTTGGTATATGTTCGTTTTATATGCTTTCACATAATTCTGAAAAAAATTATCAAAATCGGATGACTATAGCATATAGCTGCCATAGGACCGATCGGTCGGAAAATGTGTTTTACTAAGAAAAGTTTTTTTTTATGGTATCAAATTTTTATTATCAATGATTTAAAAATTTTAAATATCTGTTGGAGTAAAGTTTTTCAAGTGTTTTAAATCTTCGGCACAGTCGAAGTTAGCTTTGCCTTCTCGTTTTTGTTTAAAATTAACGAATTTCTATAAATGTTGCTAACTCGGACCTGATCATTTTGGATTCTCTTGTAAACTTTAGATTTATTGAACCAAAATTAAAATATTTTTGTGTATAAATTAGTTTACTTAAAAAGCTAACAAATCATACATATGTTTGGTTCCATATGTTCATAATGAATTAAAAAAATAAATGAAGTCTTTCTCCAAAAGGTAAAAGACTATTTTCAAATTTGCAGCTAGTTTGCTTGTCTATTTTTTGCCCGAATAGCAAAAAGCCTCCCTTTCCTCTTTATTAATTCTTCGCACAATTCAAAGATTTCACGCTCAAGATCAAGACTCAAATTATGAGTCTCGATTCAGACTTGCGTCTTGTCTGGAGGTTTTTGGTTACCATTTGGGCGGGCTTATCTGGTGCCATCTGTTGACAACTACTGCTGCTAGCTGCGATGACAACGCCATTGCTTTGAACTTATGCGGCTTAATTGTGTCTATCCATGGCATGTTCATTTCTGTGGGCGTTTTCAGATCCCAGCAGCCTCCTCGGTTCATTCAACTTGAAATTTGAAATTTTTACAGCATTCGCATGAAATCAAATTTTCGCTTGCGCATTAAGCAAAGCTCTGACTAATCGAAGTGCAGTGTGCTCACTTGATGAGATGTGTGATGTGATGTATGCTTTAATGGCGTATCTTGTTGCTATATAACCTTCAATCAAAACTTTGACTACCAGCACCCAAAGACACGGACACACACGTACAGAGATACCACACCCAACTTGCTGAGTGGCTGGCTGGACTGGCTAATGTGTCCGTTTTTTCTTCTTTTTTTTGCGCAATTTTCAATGTCATTTGTAAAGTAGTTTTGCTGATTGCAAATTGCCAACAAGTCATAAGCTTTTAGATTTGCAAATGGTATACCAAATTAGTTAAAACCAAAAAAAAAAACGCTGCAACTCATCTCTAACTTAAATTAAAGTAGTTTACCTTTACACAAGAGGTCAGACCGTACAAGAAAAATGTATTTAACAGATTAAGTGATTATTTTAATTAATTGAGACCGATTGAGAATTGGATTTACCTTCTTTTTTATAATTCCCAGCCAACCCCAACTGCTGCGCAATTATATTGAGCCAGTAGAAGGAAGGGAAGCAATTTTCGTCTTGTGTTGACTTTTAATTCTGTGTCCATAATTTAATCAATTTTGCTTTATTTTGAAGGCGTGATTGGCGCTGCTTGCTTACAGTTTTTAACTCTTGCTCTGTTATTATTTCCTCTTATTGCTAGGCAATTTGATTGTTTTCTTAGATTTGTCTTGTCGGCCTGCTTGGCTTGGCTGGCATTCATTGATTTATGTTTGCATTAATTTCTCATGTAAAACAAGTTTTTCGTGTTGTGTTTGCATATTGAATGTGGGTAACATATGAGAAGTTAATTTAATATAAAAATGCAAGGAAAAGCTTAAGTGCATTGCAAAGGCTTTACAATTTTGTAAGTGACAAAATTATGAATTGTTCGTGCCATAAATTGGTTAGGTAATGATTTTATGGATTTTAAATTTTAACGAATCTCGATTTAACTGCCTTGAGTTTTATTTGCTCATCTAAATGGACAGGTATTTTTTGTTCACCCAAAGTTGACCGTGTGTCAAAACTCAATGCAGCTAACCCAGCACGATAGTTTTAGATGTACTGTTATTTGCCTAAAGCTAATAAATATATTTAGAACTGGATAGCAAAAAGTACAGTGTGGGAGGTTTTAATTTAAGACGTAGAGTTGGGTTAATTAACTATTATATTGTTTTCATACTAGGTATTATACCTAGTCGGATATAACGTAATGATATAAATGAAGTGTGTTTTAGTTATCCAGAATCCATTCAGTTCCAATTATATTTGGTACCTATTTAATATGAGAAATATACCATATATATACTATAGTTTCGGAATTAGAGCTGAGCGCGGAACGGATCCCTTAAAATATTTATTTTCTATAGAAAAGTATATGAAAATGCTTAAACTTTATGATTTTCATATACTTTGCATCTACCGTACTGCTAACTCGCTTTGCACCAACTAATGCTGCAAACGTTTAAAATTTTATAGAATTTCGGTGCAAAGATTTGAATCCATCGAGAAATTTAAGCTTCTCGAACCTTAGGTTTTCAAAGTTACTTAAATCATCAAAACAATTTCACTGAATTGGAGCGAATCGGTCAAATTAAAGACATGTTCTAATTTAACAAGCCTTCTGATACGTCAATTAGTTGCCGAATGGACCATATTTATTATTGATATCCTTGGCCTCTATATTCTATCTATCTAAGTAAATACGTTACTATGCAATAGAGGTGCGTGTGTGAGCGATTTTTCCTCTAAATAAAAATTTCCTGAAGCACGATTCACGCACACAATTTTTTAAACGTTTTACGTCACGCACGATTCATGCACGATTAAAGGAGAGGTCACGAGTGTTGACGCACGATCAACCACCCCCAGAATTTTAGTGTGGAGAGGCCTTAATATTATCATAAGTGTCATGGCCACACTGCGCCTTTTGTATGAAGCAGCCGCGAGCAGCGGACTCACAAAATCAAAAGCAAATCAGTTTTAGGAATAACGTTATAAATCAAATTTAATAGAAATCAAAGTTCGTGTATACTGCATGACTTATAATCACGAGGTATATGTTGAACGCGCACAAATCTCGCACGGATCACGGAAAGGCTGTGTTTTCTCCGTGACACGATTAAATTCACGTCACGCACGCACGTTTAGTATACAACTTGATTTTTGCTCTATTTTCCTTCTCGAACTCGTATCATGTAAGTTCTTATTAAAGAGACTTTAGTCACTTTTTGACCCGAATCTTTTTCTAAACATATGATTGTCCGGGAAATCATAGACTTAGAAGGTTCATGGTCCGGTTTGAGAGACCCAAAAATATCTGAACCGGTACGGCAGTCAAACGTGCTGCAGTCTTGATTTTAACAAAATACTCAAAATGTATTGATTCTCTATTTCTTTAATAAATGAGACAACCAGGGTTCGTAAAATGCACAACAATTATTTTCACGCCATGGTAAAGAACATCAATGTTAAAAATAATTATTTTCAGACAAAAATAAAAAAAAATGTACATAAGGAAAAAATTATTTTTTTTATGTATCACGAGCATTTTTGACACGACTGTTATTTACAGACGTAAAGAAGGCAGCTCAAATTATTCACTGTAAATAACATTCGTGTCAAAAATGCTCGTGTTAGTTACATGAAAAAAATCATTTTTTCCTTATATAAAATTTTATATTTTCATGTCAGAAAAAAATTATTTTTTACTTCTTGTATATTTTACTTTGTGTTAATATCTTGCGTGTAAAGAAAAATGTGTGTAATTTTACGTACCGTGGTCGTTGGTAGATAAATACAAGATCTTTCACAATTTCGTAGTTAAATATAAACATAAATACCTTGGAAAATTAAATAAAGTGTTTATTAGTTATTTAGCATTCATTTAATTCCAGTTTAGTTTTGGTTTATTTATTCATTTATTATTCATTCCATTCCTCTATAAAAGCTAGGAGCATTATAAGAGCTATATGACCAATTTCTAAAATTGAAGATTGTAGTTTTAGAGAAGATTGGAAGTATTACGATTTGTATTCATTTACATAAATTGTGGAAAAATATACATTGATGTCACCACACCACAATTACAGAAATGTCAATTGTCAATGTCTTTTCCATGTTCTGCAGATCCAAGTGTAATTAAATAAATAAGAAAGCAATCGGGAAGTGTACCAAAAACCATAAAAAATACATTAATTTGCTTACAAACTTAAGAAGGTTTACAGACTCTCTTTCATATGTTTGTTGTTTCTAAGACTACCTTTTTGGTTTTTTTGTGTTAAGCTCTCTCGATTGATCCCACGAAAGTTGTGTTTTCTATGACCAGCTAGTACAGACTCAGGTATAAGTTCAATAATTGAAAACAACATCTTCATTTTGAATCTTTTCGATTGACTTGTTATGCTCTGTACCGATATAGCCATGCCCGTCTGTATGATCAATCATAGATCAAAGATGGTAAGAGCTAGAGGTTCAAAGTGTAACATATAAGTCTTACACTTGAGGCAGATGCAGTTTATTTTCGAGTTTTGACATATCTCATATCTTTCACAATTTTAGAGTTAGATTGATTGGACCTTCTACAGATTGTACTTAACATTGTCTATCATTTTACCATACAACGTTTTCCGATCAGATGAACTATATTCAAGTAATAAGCAATACAAATAATTACGCTGGACAGCACTGACCGCAACCATGATGCTCAGCACTTTTATAATTAGTGTGGCCCCACACTGAAAATTGATTAGTTATATACAAACTTTGGCAGGTACAGAGTATTTTACAGTCTTTCTTACTTTTCGTAATTGTTTTTTAGCCTCTCTGTTTGGTCTCTGGAGCATGCTAAGACTCAATCCACGGTTGGTCAGTCAAATGCTTAGCGTTATGCGTTCATTTGAATTTTTCTTTATACTAGGTGGGCTGAAAAGTAATCTCCTTGATCACCAAAGTCCGCTGTTGTCGCCGAAAAGATTATGGTGCCTTATTAAGGCAGACATGTCAAATTTCTGCGCTATGCAGCTCTTAGTTTTTTTTAGTTAGCTGATTGTTGTTGACGTGTTTGGCATTATGTTGAGTATGGAAAAGAACTCTCATAAAAAATTACTTTTTGAGAGGCAAAACTGCGAATGAAACAAAAGGAAAGTTGGATAAATATTATGGGGCTAATACTCCTTCAGATTAAACCGTGATATATTGGTTTCGAGAGTTTTATGGTGGCCGAAACTACACTGCCAGGCCCTCCGATGAGGTTACGTCCTGTGTAAAAAAAAAACTCAGCTTTAGAAACATGCGAAAATATTACAAAAAAAAAGATAAACGAAGAAAATTATCAAAATAAAATAACAAAATTGACCGAAATAGATTTTGGCAAGGCTGGAAAGTAATACTCGTTGAATGTGTTGACGTTTTGATACGCACTTTATATCGACTCAGTTTTAATTTATACAATTTCATAAGAAAATCATTTCAGTTAATCTTCTTCCCTTTGCGCATTACCTTTTCAGACTTTTAATTTCCTTTTTCAATTCCACAATTTTGACATTTTCCTCATTTCGTAAATTGGTAAATAATTTTTAATCAAAAAAATTTGCATTTAATTTCTGTCTGATGTCTTAGCCATTACAATAACAACCAACTAACAACAATGTTGGCATATGTGATAATTTTCTCGCTCTCTTGACCATTTTTGGTAGTTGATGTAATTACGCCCAAGGCAGCCCGACAGCAGCAGCGGCAGCAGCAACAGGCAACCTCATTTATGACGCTTTTGCATATGGTAAACAACAAATCAGACATTTTTGTTGTAGTTGTTACTTGTTGTTGTAATGCAATTTGTTTAACGCTTCGTTTATTACCAAAAACAGCATTTGAGTCGGTTGCTGTGGTCTGCTGTTGAGTTGTTGGCTGGTTGGGGCAACAACCACATTTCGGGTCGCGTCGCGTAGTCAACATTTTGACTTCAACTCATATGCAGATCTCTCTTGGTCTCCTTTCTGGAGTCCAACTGCAATTGCAATTTTCACTGCATCATCTTTCTGGGTGTGTGTGGTGGGCGGTTTTTTGTTCAACCACTTTTGTTGGCTTTATTTATTATGTTAACTGACAGTTTAATATATTTACTTATATTTGTTTATTTGTTTGTTGCTTGGCACGAGTCGACTGTCTACTCATATTGTGGCTTATTTGTTATTGTTTGTGTTTTGGGGCCTGCGGGTTAGAGGTTATTGGAACAGCAATTATATGTTGTTAATGTAGCTCCGCCGTTGTTGGTGCAATTGAGAAACCACTCACTCGACCGCTGATGGAGATGCGGTTTAATTGCTCAACTTGCTTGCCATGATTTAGTTTAGGAGGCTAAGAGACTGATGGTTAATTGAAGGTAATTGAAATGTCATTATTATTAATTCATGTTTGAGTGGTTTTCAAAAATGTCAAGATATGTAATTAGTCCTTTAATACTGGCCTCTCAAAACACAATTTATGGGCAGGTTTTGAAATACTAAATGTTGAGACAGAGTTGAGTAAAATGTTGATTGTTTTTGAGTGACAAAATTTATGTTTTACATAAACCATCGCCTGTTAAACTTGTCATTAATCAAACCCTACCAAAGGGACAACCTTGATCTCATTGCCTGTATTTTTCTTTAAGAAATTCCCATGTTTGTTCATATTTACGTATGTCTATCAAACCGGTGCTCCAATCATGACTTCCACATACAAATCCGAATCCATAACAATGCCCTCAATAAGATATGATTAGGTTTCTTTTCATCATCATCATTCATTAAGCCCATGACCTTGCTTTTATGTCCAAGAACCTGCTGCTACAGTTGTTAATTATTTCACACCATCTATCAAATTAATTCAAACAAATTGTGTGTTGTGTTTAAGCTTTAACTTTTAATGTTTGCTTTAATTTTCAGTTTTTTTTTTTTAGTGCAACACTTAAATTATTTTATACGCTAGCCAACATTAAAACTGTTTTATTCATTTCATTTTTCTCTTGTTTCGTTTCAGGTAAATTCTCACCAAACCAATCAAGTTCAGGGTCAACATCGTCACACTAAAAAAAACAAAGAAACGAAATTATGACAACAAAGTGAATTTACATTATTTTATTTTTCAAATTGCGCTATTAAAGTACAACGAGGCTTACGGTTAAGTATAACTCTCCGAAATACAATCGATATCGTAGATATAACTTTTGAAATGCATAATATTTCACGCATTAGAATTTCAGTTCTATTATTCACATTATGGACAATTAAATGATTTATTATTATAAATTTAAGAACTTTAAGATCAAAACAAATTTAATTTAATTCTTAAGCCTAAACCAATGTTAAAATAACGGTTTGTAACTGTTTAATTCTTAAGCCTTAACCAATGTTAATATAACGGCATGTAACTGGATACATCTTATAAAACAAAAAATGTTCGCTAAGCTGGTTCTATGAAATATTCGCCAAGCTTGTTCTTTGACAAAAAAGTAAATTTTTTTTATATCTAATAAAAGTAATTCGATACTTTAAATTGACACAAAGAAATTTCAATTTGAAGGTCAGGTACGCGTAGGTCTGTTTAACAAATTTATTTACGTATTTATTCTTCATTTAAGATTGGGTATTCAATTTCGAAAAAAGGTTGAACGGTCTGAACGGTTGCCCTTGTAATCAGGGCTGCAAACCCAAGCATTTTTTCGGAGGTCCGGTTCGCGGGTTCGAACTTCGAACCAAAATTTATTAATGGTTAAGGTTCAAAAATGTAATGTTCAAGGTTTTTGTAATAAGGTTTGTTCTTCCAAAGTTTTTCCAAATTGAATTAAGAAGAGTTTTTTGTTAAAAAAAATTTAAAAAAAAATTTCCAGATTTTCTGAATTTTGGTTTACTTGAACATACGAATTTAATTATTTTCCATTTAAATTTAAAAGTGCTATTTTTTCGAGCATTTTTTGGTCTATGCTTCTTCTTTCATCAATAAAATGCCCGCTTAACTAAGACTTGTAATTTTTTTTGAACCGAACCGAAAGTTTTGGTTTGGAACAGGCTTTTTTTTCAAAAGAAGTTCGGTTCAAGGTTCGGTGCCAAAGACATCGTTTCGGTTCGGTTCGATTCAGTTCATCGACGAGTGAGATGACGTAATTTGCCAACCTCACGACAAAAATGTTTGTTTTAAAAGTCACCTAGATGTTAGAAAAGTCTTGCATCGTTTGAAGACACGTTCTCTTTCATTAAAATTACATTTTTGAGACTTAAGGTTAGATTACGCCACTCGTCCTGAACAAGGGAGGCCAATGATAAACCTATACAATCGGTACAGAAAACGAGAGTGCTCACGCGTCTTTCAAAATGTAAAGATATACTAACTGCACAATGAACTGTGAGTTTCCTGTTGCGTGTACACTCTAAAAAAATGGCGTTCTAAAAGGCAGCACACAATTCTTACTTGTATACCCAATCCGTTCTTATTTTTCCCGTGGAATAACCCACGTTCTCAAAAGTATACCACCCGTTCTAAACCGACGAGGATGAAAAATACGTTCTTATAATGAGAGAAAGTACGTTCTTATAATGGTTCTTGAAAAATGACCGACTCTCTTTAACATTACATCTTTAACATTTAACATGAGAAAACTTGCTTACTGCGGCATTTTATTTAGATAATGGGTTGTAAGTGAAGAAAGGGTGGGACGGAGAGTGCGGGGGAAGGCCAGCAATTACATTTTTTCCGTTCCAATAATAAGACCGGATGGTTCTTAAACGCGGTACGTCCGGTCTCAATAACCCTTCTTACTTGAAGACCGCAGTTCTCAGTATAAGAAATACGGACTAACCCTACTACTGAGAACGAAAAACATGATTTTCGGTATTTTTAGAACGGATTTTTTTTTGAGTGTACGGAATATTGTTCTGAATATTCTTTGGTTGGCAGTGTTTTCCCATCCTAATCAAACTTAAGCAATGTATACTTCGTTTTTATAAAGATTTTGGTACGTGTTTTTCTCGATTAAGGAATAGCACTCCACCTAATTTAATAGAATATTTAACATTTTGCTTCCCTGGATGATTTATTAGCTTAGAATCCAATAGATACGCGCCGTTCTCGAAGTGTTTATGAATGGAGTTGAGATCATACCTGCTCCTTAAGATATTCCTGAAACTTATGGATGGCGTCTGTAAATTCGACTTTAATATTAAAAGTTATTCAATGTTTATAGCCACTTTAATGTGGAAATATAAATATAAAACTCAGAATTTCCTTATAAGTAAGTGTAATGCTCGAAAACTGTGAGTAAACCACTGAACCAAACCGAAACCACTGTTCAGTTTGCTCTAAAAACAATGTTGTGAACCGAACCGATGGTTTAAAACCTTCATGAACCAGCCCCAATCCTTGAGCGGTTCACATCCCAGATTTTCAATGAATTCCTATAACTAGCTATAAGTTATTTCCTTTTTTTTTTAAATATGTTAATCTTATGTCTTATTGTTTTTATAATTAATGAACTAAGGCTGGGTTCACATTGTTCGATGCATGAGACATGATAATCTAGTAAGCTATTATGTTGTATTGGTTTAAATGTCAAATGACAAGCTATTCACAACGATAACAAGACAATAAAAGGGCCTACTAGATTGTCATGTCTCATGCGTCGAACAGTGTGAACTCAGCCTAAGTTGTTAAATCTGAAAGAAACTTAAATTAACTCGTTTAGTCTCTGATGTCTACAGACAGACATGACTATATCAATTTGACTGTGTACGCAGATTTGGAGTTTTTTTATACTTAATAGCAGCGATGAGCACTTAGTGGCCCGTTGGGTTCTCGCAGCCCGGCCCGTTATTCTGCTCAAAGCGAAATTAAATTCATTTTCTTGTTATTGCACCCTTTAGTTATATTTTTTAGTGTCCATTCGAAATGGTTTCTTTTACATTCATTTGCACAATTTGTGAATACCCTTTTTAACCATTTGTAGTGGGTATTTGGTAACCTCATTTGTTGTAGTTGAAATTCAAAAATTGAAACTTCGATATTGTATCTCAGCCTTCCTCTTCTACCCCACTCCACGTCTCACTCAACAAAGTTGTTGACATTTTTGTTTGACTTTTTGAAATATTTTCAGCCAAAAAAAAAAAACCAACAACAAACTGTGGGCAAATGCAATTATTTTGTTCGGGTTATTTCTTTTGTGTTGTTTTTTGTGCACTTTTCAGGGTGTGTTTTATCTGGGGCTCCCATTGATAAAAATGAGTTTTATATGCTAATTAGTAAGCAAAAAATGGCATTCTTTTGCTGGCACAAATTTCAAAAGTTTATCGCAGTGGGTAGAGAAGTTAACTGAAGTTTCAATTAAAAATTTTGTCTAATATCAAACATTCCTTCGATTTGTCTGCAATGACATTTTCTGTCGCTTTTTATGTAAATAATTTTGCTTATAAGGTATTTTCTCATTAATTTGCTTCACCTACGACTTCCGCTTTGCACAGTTTGTTTGGTGTTTATTTCATGAATCATGGCACAAAAGCCTAAGTAGCCAAAGTCCAGTTGTTGTTGTTGCTGTTGTAGTTGGACACTGCGCCACGCCTCTCCAAGTGCATTGAACGCATTTGATTTTCTTTTTCCTTTTAATTGGCATTTCTTGTGTTTTGCTTTTCCTCATCGTTTCTGTTTTTCTCTACAGTTTTTGCATTCGTTTCACTTTCGCGTCGTCAACTTGTTGCAACTGTGCCACTACTGTCCAGTCTTGGGGTTTGACTCTCTGTTTGCTGTTCATATGGCTTCCAATTTGGCCAGTCGCAGCAGTAGCCACCATTTGGTCGACGGCACTCGAGCAGAACTTGGTGGTGCAAAAAGTTGATTTCTTTTGACAATTTGGCAGCGCATAAATCATAAAAATTCAAATTTTTACCTTTTTCACAACAACAAAAAAAGAAAGTGTTGACGGCAGAAACGGAACTGCTCGAACATTGGTTGATTATATAGGACCGGGGTGCCATTTGTCAAATTGAGTGATTATGAATTAATGGCATACATAATAATGTTAATTTTACAGAGAGCGTACATATGCAATTTTCTTTTAAGTTGAGAGGAATTTGCTATCGATTTAAAAATATTATAATAACTTTACTTGCAAAATATTAGAATACTTAAACAATAAAATTATTTCCAAGTAGCTTTTACTACGCTCTCTAACGCCAATCATTAGTGGGTAACAAATAAAATAAGTTTTATATAAGAATCCGCTAAATGTTTGACAACAAGCCCTGAATGTAGTATATGGAGTTCGTTTTTCAATCGTTTTCGAATCTGTTTTCTATAGATTAACCTTTACAGGTTTATAAATAGGTTTATTTTTTCTCTTTTTAGAAATATATTATACTTATATTACTTTAAAATCCAAGTTATGGTTTCTGAACTTTTGCCATTGCCGCAGGTACCTATTTTATATCTGTTTCAAACTTAGTACCATGGACAAATGCCCAATATTTTGGCATATACTCGAATTATTGAGAGGTTCCCCACAATTTGTTATAGACGAATTATCAAGATTCTCGGTGGGCAAGCCCTTGCTCACAACTGCTCCCATAGCTCCGAGTTATTTATTTGTCAATTTTTACCAACTTGTCGCCCACGCAATTGCGTTGCTTCGAAAATAATACAAAAACAAAATGCAATTTTTCTGTTGTTGTTGGACTGCTCCCAAACCTTTATTATTTTTTTAGCTCCTAAGACGACTTACTGAATTTGGTTTGTGTTGGAGAAATATTTCAAATAGCTACCATATAAGCGATCTAACTGAATAGCAAAAAGCCTTAGCATACATGCAAAGTCGATCGAAATTTGAGAATGATTTTCGACAAGTCAGCATTGCACTTAAGGGGGTCCAGAAAATCGATTTTTTTCCATAAATTGTTTTTTAAACTTGTCTAGAATGTGGAGGTAAAGTAATTTTTCGATATCCGAAGCCATTATAAAGATACAGTAGTTAGTTGCTTATAGTTATAAATGTACTTGAAACTTTAAACGCGATTATGTCAAAACCATGTTTTTTAAACTTTATTCCATTATATCTCAAACACGGCCTGGCCGTTTTATTTCAAATTTTTTGGGTCTACTAGCTAGACGCATCGTGTGAACTATTATAATTATATAATTATCATCCGAAAATTTTGAAAGCTTTGGTTCCACTGAATATTTTTAACGGTATACTCTTAAAATATGTATAAATAAATGGTAAAAAGATCAAAGTTCTATCTCCTCATTGGTCTTTACAAAAAAATACCAAAAAATGCTCAAAAATCAGGGTGTCAAATCAGAGAATCAGCTAAATTTAACTACGTGGCATAAATTAAACGATTACCTTAAAATTATTCTGAATACACTTTATTCTTATCTTAAGAATGTACAACTAAAATAATCATTAAAATATCATTTGAAAGGTTGGGAAATGTTTTCTTCAAAAGTCTTATGTAACTTACTTTTATATAAGATTGACAGGTAAAGGTTTGATAATAAGCGGGTTGATTTGTTATAGCCTATTTCCACTGCTACATATATGTACATCCGAGCCGATGTTGATGAGGATGGAATTTTTTTCACAGGGCCTTCTATATGAAAATTAATGTTAAATGGATGTACATCAATTCATGATGTTGGTACTCGCCCCAAACAAACTGAGTACATCCGAGAAATTTAACATAAAGTACTCCATTTTAACATTAGGTATCGATCAACTTTATATAAAAATTAAGCTACCTGATTTTCGGAAAAGGCATTGGCTGAGTGGATAGGCTTGACGCCTTGTTTTTTTGATATGCTGGTTCGAATCCGGGTAATGGTTGGTCTCTTTTTTTTCCTTTATTGTTTTTTTTTTATGCTTTATCTTTATGTATATGATTCTACTTAAAATTACCGTTTCTTGTAGAGTAAAATAGGTATACAAAGCTTATGCAAATGTTTAGATGTCATCCAAATTTTAACATGACATTAGAGTTAACATGTAAAGTTAACATTGATGGAACTTTTTGTAGTGGAACAGCAAAATTTGTTGATGTACATATATGTGGCAGTGGAAATAGGCTATTAGTTACAAGTGTAGTTGTGTAATGTAGTTTTTGAGGTATTAAAGGTGAGGTGATTGCTGAGCTAGTATATATAGGTAACTCAGTCACCCATCTTTGTTTGTGTTTTAAAAAATAATCACTATCCGTGGTTTAAAGTTCTACACATCGAGAATATAAACCAATTTCTGCACATCCCCACCACTAAATAAAATAAATAAAATATGTATACGGATATCCTAAATCAGAAAAAAATTATTTCATGAAAATATCCTTGAAAAAAAGACAAAAGCCCATTAAAGATTGCTCTACTGTCTTACCCTATTTTCTGTTTTCTGGTGTCTCGTGCAGATTTACCAGGGCGGTCCCAAACAGCTGCATCACTTTAGTGCAACGTTAAAACTCACTTAAAATAAAGAAACTAGAAGACACTCACACATCATCATCTACTTAAATAACCATTTCAGTGTCCTTCAATTTCGTCACTTTTTGATATTCAAACAATTACCTTTCACCTTTGCGCCCAACTACAAATCTCATACATTAACAACTGCTGCTCCCATTCCAAAGATACTGCCACAAAGTAACTTCCAGATTGTCCAACAAATTAAAACACGCTCGATATATTAACATTCCAGCAACGAAATTCCTTGCCATTGTCAGAGCACAACAATCTCTCATAGATTGAGATTTGAAATAACGCAAACCACTTGACAAACTCCAAGCACGTAGTTGGTCGAACAATAACTGCCGCCAAAAAATGTAAGTGGTTCTACTTGCATACTTATAGAAGAGCAGACGACGGTGAACAGTATTTTAGGTGTGAAATACGGTTGACCGCCTGCCCCGCCACCCCCATCCACTCAACCGCTCTATTTAGATCTGCGGGTTTGCCTTTCTAAGCTCTAGTCGTGGCGCGGTGTGTGTGTTGATTGAATGTCTGGAGTTGGAGTTGGAGACTGAGACCGAGACCAAAACTGTAGGATCGTGTGCTAGTGGTGAATGTGTCTGAGTGTCTGTTTGGGTCGGGTTTGGTTTAGTACAGTTCAGTTTCTGTTCACGATGTCGTGCTGTCATTGTTCGCATTAGTGTTGCATATTAAGTAATAGAACTGTTTTTTCTATCTGTTGCGGTACTTGCAACATGACGTAACTGAAAAGAGTTGTTTCTAAACAAAATGCATGTGCAAAGGGTTTCAGTTGGTATAGATTTGAGTTCAAATTTTTGGCATTTGTGCCAAGGGGCGTTGCTGGGTAGGACCCAATTCCAACTTGAAGCATGCACAACATAATGAAAACAAAGCAAGTTCGTTGCTTAAGTCATTTGTTTTGCTTCAGTTTCGATGGCCTTTCCTTTTGCCTTTGTTGTTGTTTCCCAGCTACCGCTACAACAAAAAAAAACCTGTATTATACAAAAATGCAGTTGTCCTTGAGGTTACTTACGGTTAATCAGGCGACCCTATAAATATGAAAGGAAAACATACATATACAACGTACATGTAAGTAATAACACTGTGTCACAAAAGTATACTTTTTTCTTTCACTAAGTCTGAAAGTGTTTTTTCTGATCAGGTGACGAAAAAAATGTTTTTAAGATGGGTAGGATTTTTTTTTTTAATTTTTAAAATTTTAAATGTTTGTTGTAACGACTTTTTAAGTATTCAAACAAGCAAAGTTTAGCTGGCTTGAGGAGGGGGTAGGGTTTTAAAGGCAAAAAAAAATAGAAGGCTAACATCGGCTACGCCGATGTTTTTAATACCCTAGCAGTTTTTGAAAGGCGCTACCATTGATAACAAAAACGTTTTTCTCATTAGAATTAGTTTTTAGACCGAACGTTCCTATGGCAGCTATATGCTATAGTCATCCGATTTCCATAAATTTTTCCAGAATTGTGTGGAAGCATATTTAACTAATATATACCACGATTGGTGCAGCTACGATGGAAAACAAAAAAGTTTTTCTCACTAGAACTATTTTTTGGACCGATCGTTCCTTTGGCAGCTATATGATATAGTCATACGATCCGGCCGATTCCGACAAATGTGCAGCCTATGTGAATTTAAAGACTTTTTGCAAAGTTTGGTCAAGTTTTAGCATAGAAACAGACGGACAATAAACTCAGCTCGTCATGCTGATCAAGAATATATATACTTTATGTGGTCGGAAATGCTTCCTTCTATGCGTTACAAACATCGTGACAATTTTAATATACCCTCTGCAAGGGTATAAAAACATATTTTTTCAGATTTTTGGCGGCGACATGAATAATATAATTTTATTAAATTTAATTGCATATACATGTATGTTTGTACAACTTTTGAAGTACGTTAGAAAAAATTAAAAATATTAACAAATAATTTGGTAAATCTCCAGAGGCGCCATGAAAAAAGGGGTTTTGCGGTGAAAATTATAACTTGTTACCGGATCATCTGAAACAAAAAAATTGATATGCATTTAAAAGGTGATGTATTTCTCGATGTAATCAGAAAGAGTTTTTTGTTTGCAGCACTTTAAAGTGAAAATCGCGATTTTAGCTCAAAAAATTACGGTTAATTTTTAATAAACTTGTTGATTTAAGTAATGTTAAAATTTTCAAAAATATCCATTCAGTAGATTTTGAGTTATAATTTTCACGAACTTCAAAAATTACGTTTTCGGGAAATTCGATTTAAAGTTTTTCATACGTGAAAATTCGAAATAAACCATCAATAAAAGAAACACTGTCATTTAGCATATCCAATGCTTGATAACATGATTTTGATAAGAAAGATTCCGCTAAATACATCAAACCGCAAAACTTATTACATCCAGCTAAGCCTAGGCCTAACAAACGCAAGACGAAAGCAAAACGATGATTCACTTTATTACATGATTGCCTTGGCTCTTTTTTCACTCGGACGGAACATACCGAGGCGTTTTGCAATTTTCACATGACACTTTGATGGTGAAAGCTATACCTTCGGATTTGCATGTGCTAAAACTCATTTTTCTATCACATTTAACGCACTTCACTTATGTAGTTTTCGTTGAAAATACTAACATGAAGTCTATAATCCTGTAATGTTTCCCCAAATCTTGCTCTACTTGTTCATAAGTACTAAGTTTTATTTTTTATGCGACGCGTTGGATGCTTCTACACTATTATTTCCACGTTTTGGAAAAGATTTTTTCTCGTTCGATCCACAATATTGTCACTTTCCCGGCTATCTTGCCAGGTTACTTTTTTTTGTCAAAACAACACTAAACGAGTGAAAATATAACTATAAACGAACGAACCAAAACGAAATTTGAGAAAAATTTCGAGAAAAATAAAAACAGCACAAAATATTTAAAAAAATGAAAAAAAGAAATCATTTTACTTTTTACTTAACCTTTTAATCGTCCATGTTTAAAATTAACATGGACCGAATTTGGGGTACATTATTACCCCAATACATTTGTAAGAGAACCTATCTAATTCAAATGAATGATTTGATAATTTCAAAATTTCGTTTACATAACATTGTTGAATTTTATGTTATTCCACTGCTAACAAAACATTTTTAACATTTTCCCCTTCTTCGTGAAGTAAAAGACCGAAAAATGCATACAATTCGTTTGCAGTTGGGCGAACATTTTTTGATTTGGTAAATTAAAATTTCCTCAATTTGTAAGACATAAAAAGTGTCGATTCTTAATTTTTCAGTATGGGATAAAATTGTACGCCATAGACTTATAGCGTCCTTTAAATATATAAACTTATATAGACTTATAGAAATACGAAAACGTACATGTTACATATACAAGGTATTGACAAAACAGAAAAAATCATTGACCGCGTTCAGAAGAGACACTTGATCACTTGATCAGCATACTTTTAGGGCGTCTTCTTTAATGGACATTTGGAAAAGCTCCATTTAAATATCATATGAATCACAAGAGGAAAATAACGCTACGTAAATTACCAAGAAATATATTAAAGATCAGGGAGCAAGTTCTTCTGCTGAACACGGCCTTTGGTTATGACTGAAATAATTGCTTTGCTTTTGATTTTGTGAAAAAACTCACTTTTATAATCATGTCGAAATACTTTTCAATTGTTCCCATTTAAATGTGATCTTAAAATGCTCGAACTCGAAAGTTATTTGCGTTTTTGTCATTTATTTAATTATATTTTAATTTTCCTTAATCTGGCGTGCAAATAATGTAGCCGAGTTTTGCAGCTTAACTGCCCGATATCAAATTTCTTCAATTTTTATTGCATTTTCTGTTTTTAGCTGCAGCTGGGCAAGCATCAGTTTCTGATTTAAAACCTTTTGCCTGTCGCACAGTGTCATCAAAAGGAGTTCCTTGCTGCAACTCGCTCAACGTTTAAAGCAGGAAATGATGCCCCAAAGCAACAGACAATAACGAAAAGTCTGGCTTAACGAGCAGCAGGCATAAAATATGCCCTTTTGTTTAGTCATCTTCTGATCGCCTGATTGTTGGTTTGGCGGCAAAATGCATTTTTAATAAAAATGTCAAGATATGAAAGTTAACAACGGGAATGCTTAAGAAAAAAAATCCACTTCATATTCACCAGATCTGTGGCGACAATGAATTGCAATTTGCAGGCTTCTGCTAAAAGGCATCATCAATTGGTTTAGCCGAAGTGCAGCAGGAGCAGTCGAAAAGTATCTGTGTGTACAATATGTGTTTGTGTGTGGGCGTAAAGAAGACAACTTGAAAAGCCATTCAACTTTTTGATTTAATGGAGTGTTATTTGCTTTAATAACACTCTTAGGAATTGCATATTTTTTGTTCAGCTTCTTGGGTTCATTGAACGCCGTGTTGATTTTTTTTTAAAGGTAGCCAATTTCATCCACTTTGCAGTGGGTTCAGAGTGCCAAGCCACTTAGGAAATCGTTTTGAGTGTGCGTATTGTATGGCTTCTGCTAAATGCTCAGCCAACAAAACACACACCCTCTACAATTGACGCCCGAAGCTAGTGGCCACATAGTTTATGTATATGCAAATCAGAATAAAGCATAGAAAGAATTAGAGGAAAAAAAACCTTGCTTGCTGTTCACACAATAAATCACAAAGAACAAGCCATTGTAATTACAACAACAGCAACGACAATACACCAGTTGGCCAACAAAACTAAGCCAAGATTATTGACCATTTTGTTTGTTAAAGCGTGCGGAAATTTAGATACCCTTGCCAAAAAGGGTTATACTGAATTTGATCAAACATTTATATAAACTGGAATTTGAATAAAACGGTTTGTGTAAAAAATATAGTTGAAATTAGATGCATTTCAAATCGAATTGATTAACAAAGAATCGGAACTAAATATAATTCATTTTATTTCAAATACTGTCCTTCTGCACCAATACAACAATGAAGTTCTAAGGTCGTTTTGTTCAGCGCATTTAGCACGTCAATCAGTGGAATTTACTTAGGCATCGTCGCTTTTCTTTCATAGGCAAATGCTCTTTGGAAAATAAAAGAAAACGCATGTACACTCAAAAAAAACGGCTGTCAACGTTCTAGAACGAACGTGATAGAATTTATACCGTTTTGTACTTAAAACATCAAGCTTAATTCGTACTTGGTTGTACTTAAACTAAATACGCATAAGGCTTAAGTTTCAAATTTACCCAAAATGTTCCTAAATGCGAACAAAATTCTTAAACCAAGTACGAAATTCTTAAATCAAGATTTATTTTGTACTCAAACGTTCTAAAACGAACGGATTAGAATTTATACCGTTTTTAACTAAAATTTCAAGAATAATTTGTACTGGGTTGTATTTAAACTAAGTACGATTCAGTCTTAAGATTAAAATTTAACCAAAATGTTCAAAAAATTAGAAAAAAGATGTTTATATCAAGTAGGGAATTCTTAAATCAAGAATTTATTGTACTCAAACGATATAAAACGAACGGAATAGAATTTATACAGTTTCGTAATTCAAATTTCAAGTATAATTCGTACTTGGTTGTACTAAAACTAGTATTAAGTTTTAAATACACCCAAAATGTTCCTAAAATTATAACAAAACTCTTAAATCATCTACGAAATTCTAAAATCAAGAATTTTTTGTACTCAAACGTTCTAAAACGAACGGGATAGAATTAATACAGTTTTGTACTTAAAATATAAAGTATGATTCGTTCCTAGAAGTACTTAAACTAAGTACGAATCAATCAATCAAAAAATAAAGTTTAAATATTCTTGGATTAGCCCAAAATATAATAATATAATAATAATGTATCCCGAAACAGTCTAAAATCAAGTATTTTGGGATTGAAAAAATCGTACCTTATCCAAGAATTTTGTACTTGTATCAATTACTTTTGTACTTGTCGTACTATTGACACCGTTTGTACTTGATTTAAGTACAAGGTTTTCAGGGTTTTTTCTGAATGTAGCAGAATTAGGCGAATGCGATGATTCTTCTAAAAATTAGTTGTATTCTAAGCACCTTTTTTTGTGTGTATGCCAGTTTTTGAGAAAGAAACCTTAAAAACAATATTTTATCTGAACACAATGATTTTCAAAACCATAGCTCAAGAGTTACTGACACTTGGGCTTCGAACCTATTTAAAAACGGTTGAAGTTGGTTCGAAACCAGTTTAATCTTTGTAGCCTTATTTGACAATTTGGAAAAAGTTTATGGGATTAAACCAAGAATATTTTGTACCTTTTTTATTGGTTCCAAGAATGTATTGTTTACTTTAGAATTTATTGGACTTAATCAAAAGAATATTTTGTTTTTATTTTAAGTACTCTCAGGAAAAAATTAAGAATTCTGTACTTATGCAGTTATAATTTAAGAACAAATGATCTCAAAAGATGATTATTTTCGGAATTTCCAAATTGGAGAACAAACGTCTTATTTCGAGTTCGTTTATTGATTATAAAGTCGCTTTAACTCAAAATAAATTGTATTCTGCTAGATTATTATTATCCTTACTCTTATGTTTAAGGGACTTAGGATTGATTTACTCGTAATTCAAGAAAAAACGAACATAATTATCTTCGAGTTTTAAGAACAAAACGGTCTAAATTCAATCACGGACAAACTCGCTATTAATTGGCGTAATGACTAAGGAAGCACTGGAAGTAAAGCCTTTTGATGTTTTGTTTTTACTTGAAACACGTATTCTGTATCAATAAATCTGCCTGCTTGTACATTTAGTAGGGCCTACACTATTCGTTGAAGCCCAAAATAAGCTTCGCTATTGCTATGGTAAATGCTATTCGCCTCGCCTGTCTTTTGTTTTGGCCATTCTTTTTATGACTCCAAACAAAATTATGCGGAAAATTACAATGCATAGAAATTTTTGAGAAAGAGACAGATATAAATCGTGAATTATGTATTTAAGTTATTTTACTTTTAAGGTGTAGGCTAAAATCAAATTGCGTAAAAGTTGGCAAAAGCTGCTAAAGACTTATGCAACAAGTGAAATGAATGATAAACGAAGATTTAGTTTGGGAAAATGGTCAAATTAAAAGGTAATGAAATATTTACTCATCAAGTTCCCACACCAAAAACCAAATCCCTCAATCACCAATCAACTGCAACTCTGACCCATGAAATTTATATATGAATCATGGACTTGGATGCGTAGATACCCAAATATACTGACCAACACACACAGTGACTCAGACGCCATCAGAGTGAAATAACATTACATTTAGTGTACCAATAATGTTTGATATGATACCCATGGCCAATGACTGGGGGGACAACCCGCTGAGCTAAACAAGCAGAAATATTTTTATATACTCGCATTGCACATTCAGGGAGACGCAGAGGCCTAATGTTACGAGGAGAGTCAGTGACACAACAAGCACAAATATTTTGAACACAAAAGAAGTTGACTTGCATATATTTTGGCTCAAATGGCAGCCAGGTGTGCACCCTAGCGACGGAACAGAGCCGAACGGAACCGAACTGAGCTGAACTGAACTGAACTTTATGCCCTACCCAGGTCGAAGTCAATGGAGTGTGACCAAATTGATTACAGCAAAAAGTTGAAGAATCCTTGACCCATTTGTTGTTTGCCTTCTTATTTAGTTGTCGGCATTTCCGTTTTGTTGCAAAGTGCAAATTGCAAACATAAAATATATAAAAAAAATTTAACTTGTTTCAGTCATTAAGGTTTTTTTTCGGTGAAAACTACAATTTGCAATGTGACGCCCTGTTTTTGAGATTGTGTTTTTATACCATTTCAAGGTAAATTTGCGTGCGGTTTGAGGTTTTTTTGTTATTGTCACTCGCCACTTTGTGGCGATCAAGCAATCAACATAAGCTTCCCCATTACCCCAATTTAAGAAAAGTAATTTGAGAGAGGAAATGAAATGGAAGGAAAAAGAGTTCACCAGTTCTGGCATTTAATATAAGGCTATTTTAATAGGCTATTCACACTAATTTCAGTGTGAAGATGGATTCAAGTCTGGGGGAGTCTTCTTCTTAAAGTCTATTCACACTGAGCTCAAATTAATCGAGAGCTTTCACTAACTGGATGGCTGCCTAGCAAATTAAGTGATCAAATTACAAATTTAAGCTTTTTATCGGTTTGGTACTTTCTACAATAGTCATTCTTTTATTTTTTGGACAACAACCGCATAATAACTATTTAGGCCATAATTTCCACTCAACATTAGTAATTAAATAATTAAAAAGGGGGATGCCTTCCATTTTTCGGAAGTAGCCAACTGTTAGTGGAAAACTATTTGACATTTTCATTGAAAAGTTTGACATAGCTGTCTTTTTTTGTTGGAAGATATGTGATATTCGTATGGCGTTAAATTCGATCATCGATATTTTTTGACCATATATCAGAATAAAATTTGTTGTCGGTTTTCTTGAAACGCTTAGCTCCCCACCTGGGCTAATCACATCGGGTCTGCTTTAAGGCTTAAGGTTAAGACTAGGCATGTCGTATATCTAAAAAATATCTATATCGATATTTTTTCGATATCGAAAAGGTATCATTTCAATATCGATATTTTGTTAACCAATTAATCGATATTGTCGATATTTTCGATTTTCCGATTTTTACAACAAAAATAGCTTTTCTTAAGAATAAACCAGTCTTTTGGGGTAGTTGAGTTGTCATTTAGAGCGTATTAAAAACTTAATTCTGTCTGCGATCA